>VWZZ01004056.1:64727-152398 GCA_013399095.1 Psophia crepitans | reverse complement strand
AAAAAAAAAAAAAAGCAAGGCACTGGAATAAACAGTGCAGGTGACCGAGTGAGTTTAAGGTATTCCTTCCTCCGAGTCAGAGGCAAATCAATTCCTCAGCACAGCAGGACAAGGTACTGCACTTCTGGAGGTGCTATCTGGAAGATGAGATATCAAACTGCAGCCCTGACTGCTCGTGGTCATTAAAGATTTCCTGGCACTTCTTGCAAGAGCAGAGTAGTTAACCCTGTGTCCTGGCTGAATTCCAGTTTGGGTGATTACATTTTCCTGACCTTCCTCTGCACCTTCCTCCTTTATCTGCAGTAAATTGAGGAGATTTACTGATGACACCAAACCAAAGGGGCAGGGGTAGTATCAAGGAGAGAGATTAAACTCAGAATGATTTGAGACCACAAAACAAAAGGGCACATCAATGCCATTCGGTGTGGGGAAAGGAAAGACAAGAAACTGAGGACAGAGTACAAGAGGGAGGAAAAATGCATTCCATGACCATCAGACTTCAATACCCAGAAGCAAGCTGTCAGGAGTGGGAAAAGTCTCCAGAACACAGTTAAACTACAGATGAAGGCAAACATCAAAAAAGCATTAGCTGGGATTCACCAGGGTGGGATCTCTCCACTCTGGCCTTGCTAGGGTCAGCAGAGCAGCACAGGAGCCTGCTATCCTGCACCAACACCGCTCCTCCCTCATTTTAGCAAGCTTCCACTTGCAGCTACCCTGGGCTTAGCTCTGCTACCTGTATATATCCCGGGCCATTCCAAAGTCTCCAATCTTAGCCACTCTTCCAGGCCCTCGACAGGTAAGAAGGCAGTTCCTGGCAGCAATATCCCTACAAGGAAAGGGAAGAAAAGCATCAGAAGGAGAACCACCACTTAATCATTCAACAATTTTGCAAACTAAAAAGAAAACAAAGAATAGTACCTCCTTCCCTGAGCTGCAGAGAGCCCACAACAGCCAGAAAAGCCAGTGTTTATGGACAACTAGTGATGCCCAAAATTCCAATCTACCCCAACAGCAGGAGCAGTTCTGCTCTTTAACATTTCCTCTTTAAACCTCATGTAACGTCTTCCAGCTGAAAGGACAGGCCTCCTGTGAGCCCCCTTCACCCTGGGAGCTATTTTTAAGCCTCTAAGGAGTTGCAAGCAGTGGGGCTGATTTCAGCAATGTACTAGTCCCAACATCAAGCCATCTGGGGAATGATCCACTGATCTGTTCTTAGTGTGCTCGTTCGAATATTGTCAGACGGGTGTCATACTGTCAGAGACAGGAAGAACAACAGCGCGCAGGCATTGCTCTGAAGGCTGAATGTATGGGCCTGAATCTGTGTATGCAGGCAAAGCTCCAGCTTCACCTCCACTGGCCTGAAGTAAACCCTGAGATCTGAATAACATGGCATACCTTGTGGGTAACTCTTTCAGAAGAGTGAACTGCAATCTCTCTCTACTCATCTTTACCCAATGCTATGGGCAGAATTTTGGACACTTGCTAAACACCCTGCTCTGCAGGAGCAGGTAACAACAGTCCTAAGGTGCTGCACTTCTGACTGTACTTGTTCAGCCATTCTTCAAGAGGGAGAAGAAAAGGGTACCAGAATGAGCAGAAAGGCATTAAGCAAAACTTATGACAGGGAGAGCTTTGACGACTTCTGTCACAAGATTGTATTTCCAATTGTGTAGCCAAACAGGCTGCGCGGGCACTGAGGCAGAGCTCAGGATCTCTGGTAAAAGTACCAAACCTGATTTATAGCAGCCTTTCTGTTAATTGCGTTTATTATTCTGATTTTATGTACCTTGTTTAAAGGTATCCAGCCACTAGAGTGCAGCAGGACATAAACATATCAAGCAGGGCATTACGAGTCTGTGCTGGCCTGTATGCAAGCCATGCCCATGCTGACACAGATGCGCTCACCTACCTGTGAATGAAGTGGTTCTCCTCCAGGTACTGACACCCACAAGCAATGTCACGAGCCACGTGGAGCAAGTCGAGCATGGAAAGGGAGGATGGCTGATTCTACCAAAAGACAAGGGATGAATGTGGGTTAAAAGCAAAAACATGGTGTGATTTGTCACTGATACAGCGCTGGGAACTCTCCAACATGTGACATATCTTAGATGTTAATACACAAAGGAATCACAAAAATGTGCAAGAAAGAGTTCGTATCCATGAACTATGCAAAGGATGTGCTGGCAAGATGCCAACCCCAGGGACAAAATCAGAACAGCTGGATCTGACCTTCCAGCTCCATTGAGACGCCCCTGTAAGAATTTACCCCAGTTCTCATGGGAGACGCTTCTGAATTTTCAGCATGATTTTTGAGGAGATCTGTAGCCTGAACTGGTCCTCACTCAGTTTCTTTGCATTATTGCTAGCTCCTCTCTAAAGTCACCTTGAACAATGAGAATGACATTTTGTATAATGGCATGAGTCACACTTGCTCTTTCCCTCCTCCACATCTGTGTAGGTTTTATCTTGCCCCTCAGAGCACTGACACAGGTTTGCGTAGCCAACGGCTATGGAAGACTAAGGCTGCCAACTCCTTGTTCCTGCCCCTCTGATGAAGTCTACAGCCCCTGCCAGCAGGAGCCAGACACTTTAGTAAAAAGGGCAGGCTTAGCACTGGCTCGCATTTGCCGGCCTCTGAAGCCAAACCATCAGCTTCTACACTGAGGCGTGAATCAGTGATCCCTGCGGCCAGACCTGTGGGGGAGAAGGAAATCGCTGCAGCCAGCAGGGTGAGGACAAACAAGTGGGTGGCAGGAACTGCTTATTCCACAGCAGCCATTTGCTATCTAAGTGCTTCTCTGTGGCCTCAGCTACTGGACCAAGTAAGCCTATCCCACCCTCGAGCTCTCTCTTATGACACCTGCCATTCTGCCCAGTGCCCAAAAGGCCCACTTGCCCAAGGCTCTTTCCCACTGATGCACAAACCAGCACAGGTCCTCCAGCAACAGGGACTGCTGGCTCTGCCAGCCCATCTTGTGTGCTGAAACATATCTCCAAACTGATGCGACGCTGTGCTGGCCATCCCACCTGACCTGACCCATTGCTAACCGGGACTGGAAATAAGTTCAGGCTCTGCAGCCAGCACCAGTCAGCAGTTAAACAGTGAACACTGGCCTAAAAAAGTTTTAATGTCTTCTGAAGAGATTAGGAAAAATGTGGCCTCAACACTTGACTAATGAAATGATTAAAAAATGCTGCATCTCTGTGTGAACAAAGCCTGTTTTTGCAGTACAGTGACGTCAAACAAAATTGTTTGTGACTATGTATCACCTGCCTACAGTTTATAATTTCCACAGTATAGTTCATTGCATTTGTATACACCTGATACTTTAAAACACTGGACTGTGTCTCCCTCTAAACATTTCTTATTGTAGAGTAACCGTTCCCTGAAAATGTAAAGTCTCTCCCCTCCCCTGCCCTTTTGTAGGGAAGGGGGAATAATTTTTTACCTCTGTGAGTTAAAGTGACTCACCAGCTACACAAGATGGCTACCGTAAAAAAGGATGCGGATGCCTTCTTTTTCCCCTTCAGGGCATAACCAAAGGGAAATTAGTATCTCGCTCTACCCGTTCCCTCCTCTTCTGAGCAAGGGTCAGAAACCTGAAGTGAAAACTGAGTAAAAAGCCCAATTCTTTACTGCGCAATCGATTTCAGACCCGAGCTATACTGCAAGGCAGACAGTAGGCTGAAGCCACAAGCTGATTTGTACAGCATAGCTTTTTTCTCTCTTTCCCTTTTTTCCCCTTCCTTTCCCTCCTTGGATGAATTCCTTCCACCTTTTATTTGGCTAAATACAGTCCTAAAACAGATGTGACTGCCCAGCCAAGGACAATTTAGCCATGTAATTTGTTTGAAAAATGGAGGTTTGGGATTCATTTTGCAAGGGGAGCAGCCTTGAGACACCAAAGGATTCATTACAGCTTTTGGTCCCAGATGAATGGACAATGCCAGCTGCAATGCACCGCTGCTCAGAGCAGTGGGCACGCTGGAGGCACGCATGTGACACCTCCCTCAGTGAGGTGGAATCTTGCTAAAGGTGAATGAAATTCTGTGTATTGTTCAGTGTAATCACTGCTCTGAGCAACAAGCTGCACATCACAAAGGAGGGGAATAATTTATCCGTGTACGATTTATCTTCCAGAGCTGTTCTTTGATTGCTGTGCTGTGTGAGAGAAAGATCAGCGCTGAACTTCCCAGAATGGACAATTCTGCGACACTCATAATGAGCAAAGGCTCCAGTTCCAGGTGTCTCTGAATCTACTAGACTGCCTCTCTCCAGATGAGGGGAAAGGGGTAATCCTGTAATAGATGTGAAACGTTATTAGGAATGGAACACAGAAACCCCTCAGGGCCGTAACCCCTGGACTCATGGAGAAGAATGAATCTGAAGCTTATGAAGTAGACCCGGCTGGCAAAAACCGACAATATTGCACGAGAGTCACTGGTTGTATCAGCGATGTTGGATGAACATTTGGCTTACAAATATCATCATTCTTGCTTAGAGTCCAGAGAAATCATTACGTGTTGGCTGAACATTACTTTCATTATTTGCATGAAGAACACAGATGAACAACATGCAATAACCTGTGCTGGCAGCATTGTGATCTCTCATTAAGTTGGATCCCATGTCCTGATACCTCCTGCAGTAGCTCTAGCTTCCCATTTCACGTCCCTTGCAATGTCTTAAGTTCCCCCCTCCCTTGCTATACCATCTCCTCCACCATTCCCTTTGCTCCTTTTCATACTTTCCAGTGGCTGAGTGCATGGCAGCATGCTGCGTGTGTCTTGCTCCAAGTCATGCAGGTTCTCGCTGGCCATTTTGCTAGTGATCATTCTAGCATGGGGCTTTCTTTTTCCTGCAGCTTTGGAATTCACACCAAATTAAATTTGACTCAAACTGGCAAATGAATTTGAAGTTACTGGCAGGGGAGTGGGCGGAGCAACTGGAGGATGAAGGTTTGCAATCAGGCTGAAAGCAGAAGTAGGTAGGAAAGACAAGGTAGTAAGGAAATGAGCTGGAAAATAAAAAATTGGAAAAAACCAAGGGGAAATAACAACAGTAATGCAAACGGTGCTTACTGCACAGTAAGCAGCGCACCTCTGTCACTGAGTCAGTCAGCTAGGTCTTGTGTGTGCAGTTAATTCTTGTTGGACGCAAAGCTCGTGAAAGCCTGTTTACTCTGCACTGTTCCTTGTCTTTTCTTTCCTTTAATGGGCCTGAAAAGCTAGCCGACCAGTCTGCTATGCCTACCTTCTGCCTGTCTTCCTTGAATGAGCAGTAAGAGGAACAAAGCAGCCCAGGGTCCATTACGAGCAGTGCAGAATAGACCCCACAGACCTGATGTACAGAGATTCTGTCACACCTCAACTATATGCTGAGGGTAAGTCCACTTCCACAGCTGGATCCCACACCTCACAGAGCACAACACCCCGCACACATCTCATCTCTCATCAGTCACTCTCCTAGTCTCATAGTTTCTGAGCCAGCAGTCAAACATGTGCACCAGAGGCTGACTTCTCAGCACCCATCGGTGCCATTAGCACCTCAGAAGCTGCCCCGGCAGCCAGACAATGAATTACCCTGCCATTCTCACCAGGCAGCCATCACATGGGATGGTAGCAGAAGCAGGCCAAGGCAAGGGGAAGGAAGGTGTTAGAAGTGGAGCAGAAATGTGTGGATCTGTGTCTGCATACAGTCAGGTTGTCCACATTCACCCAATTGTTAAAGAGGGACCAGAAACTGTTTTTCTGAATCACTTCGAGCTTGCAATTGTCCATCTGCATTTGAATCTCAGCTCTCCCAAAGTGCGACAGGCATGGAACAGAGCAGAAAACAGCAGCATCAGTCCCAGGTCTACTTCAGTCGTGGGAGCAAGTTAAATGCAGGAGCAGGGGAGGATCTTCAAGGTGCCAGGAACAGGCCCTGTGTGTAGTAGTAGTAATGGCCAGTCTCAGATAACCTTAAACAGGACAGTAATGACAAGGAAAGAAGAGGAAAGGAAGGAGAGACTGTGAAGGCAGAAAGACAAATACCAAGGAAGCAATGTATGCTGTGCCTGGAGTGAACCATCCACCTCTTCTGATGTTAGCTTTCACAGAGGGAGCACAGAGCTAGCACTAACAGAAATGGAAGCCTTGGCATGCAAGGAGGAACTCATGACTGAGGTAGGGAAAACCAGAAAGAAACCCCTCAGATCAGAAGGCCTCCATGACTGCATCCTATAAAGATTAAGGGCTTTTCATCCACCAAAGCATTGGTTCATTTCACTGCCAGAAGGCAGTAATTCCTGCTGTTCAGGACTAATGGTTTTGGTGCATCCTCACAAGATCCTGACCATTACTGACCTGGCCTCTCTCTATAATTTAACAAGCCAAAAAGATGCTTCCATTGCAAAGTGATGGATGCCCTCTCCCCACACTATCCTGTTTCACCTGCCACTTCACACACCTAGCCCAGCCTGTCCTGGCAGTTTTGAACAAAGCATCTACCAGACAGAATACCTTGCCCATGCCATTTTGCTCTGCACTGGGTGAGAGTGGGGCCCACACTGCAAAACATGAATTTGCACATTCACCTACTGCCAAGTTCAGCCCATTTGTATGAGCTGACAAGAGCATCTCTAGGTGCTACAGAAAACCAGCTTCCATTTATAAAGACTGCTTGCTCACATTTCAAACATCTTGACTTTCTGGGTGTTCAGCCTTCTTACCTAGGCAGGAGCCACTTTACTGCAACCTATCCAAGACTGTGGTGCTCCTGAGCAACGCAGACCATTTTATATGTCTGAAAACCAGACTGCAAGGGAAAAACACAAAGTCGATCTGTTTCCAGATACCTCGAGGGAGAATCTTATTTATATCTGTTAGAGCCCATTTCTGTCTCTCTTGTACTGATAAAATCCAGCATTTTGCCCTGTGTCAAAGAAATGTAGAGACGGACTATGAAGCTGAGCCCTGGTGCTAAACTTCAGCAACATCTGGGTGCCTTTCTGATCCACTGACTCAGAGCAAACTTTGTTCTTCTGAAATAGTGATTCCTCTCTAGAAGATGTAATTGGTTTCTCACATATTTCTAACTGACTGTCATTTCCTATTGATGCTGATTTCAGTGGGAAACTCTTTAAAACTCTGGATTAAAGACATTTGCTCTGAAGTCAACAGCTCCAGGCTGGATTCTCTCCTTGCCTGTGTCAGACTTGCACTGACAGGTATCCACAGAAATGCATCTGATCAGCAGTTTAAATAATGGATTTATCATTAATAGCTCAATGCTCTCCTCAACCTGTCCCCAGCTGATGTGAGGAAGGCAAGAGTAAAGCTTAACTTCTTTTTTTTTTAAAACTTTGATTTTGTTCTTTCTTTGCTAGATAGCATTGCAGATGCTACCTAAAGTCCACGGGTGAAGCACCTCTGCCTAACACCAGCAGCATTTGTTCCCTATATATCTGTGTCCTGTCCCTCCTGTGGTCTTTTAGCAACAGAAATTCTCAACCTTCTAAAATGCTGGGAAATAGTAGCTGCATGGATCAGCTCTTTTGTAGTTATGTATTTGCCTTGTGGCAGCAGTTTACTAAATAAAATTCAATCATCTCTTTTCTTACCGGTCTAGGCCGTGTCTCTCTCAGGAATGATTTCAGGTCACCTCCAGCCATGAGCTCTAGCAGGATGAAACGGGGCAGTGCCTGCAAGCTCACTCCGATACAGCGCACAATATTCTGGTGGTTGAACTTGCTGTGGAGACAGGGAGACTCAATTAAGGAGCAACTTTGATCCAAAAAGCACAACTGCAGAAATTAATCAAAATGTTTTGCTGCGGGGAATGCTTTCCCCCTCCCTCCTAGAAAGTAGGGTAATCTCAAAGGTAGGGTAACTGGATAAAGCTAAAGTGCTCCCCTGCACTCTGTGTCTGCCTGCACAGTGCAGAAACAGAGGTGGGGAACGAGTGGCTTTTGCCTGCTTTTCCCCTTCCTATATTCTGCATCCTTTTTGGGCTACAGCAAGACTTGTGGGCCATAAGAAGCAGAGAATGTCTGATAACAGAGAAGAGTCTGCTCCTAATTTCCCCATCCAAGGGGCAGAAGCCGGGCTACGGCAGAGTTGTTCCAAATAACATACTGACACAGGGATCTGCTTCTGGGGGTCGGCCTCTTCTCGCAGATAACTAGTGACAGGACTAGGGGGAACGGCTGCAAGTTGCGCCAGGGGAGGTTCAGGTTGGAGATTAGGAGACATTTCTTCTCAGAAAGGGTGGTCGGGCATTGGAACGGGTTGCCCAGGGAGGTGGTGGAGTCACCGTCCCTGCGGGTGTTTAAGGAAAGGTTGGATGTGGTACTGAAGGACATGATTTAGTGGGTAATAGGTGGTGGAGGGTCGGTTGGACTGGATGATCCTTGAGGTCTCTTCCAACCTTAATGATTCTATTCTATTCTATTCTGTAGGGGATATTCCTCAAGGTCTACTCTCTAATACTTCCGTATGTCTCCAGATCTCAATGGGATGGGAAGCTGCTTCCATGGATTCTAGGACTCAGTCACTGACACGTGACATGACAGCAGCATTAAGTCAATACTATCTGTTAGTTTTGACCAGTCAAACCCAAACTCCTAGGGTTTATTTTTACCTCATGGTCTGATCTCGAAGAGAAATCAAAGGATCCTATTATCAATTCTGAAAACTAGGCCTAAAGATTTTCATTTTGGATAATGAATAACAGCGTGAACCCTCTTGAAAACTTAGCCCTCAATCATCTGGTGATTCTGCATTTGTAAGAATAGAAACGGAGGGTAATGCCTATGTGCTTTGTAAAATACTGACAGCCATGCGCTACAACTACTGTGTAGATGTGTTGCACGGACATCACCTCTCAAAGCGAAAAAAAAGCAAACCTTTTTCCTTTACAGTGCTGGGCTTTGCAAGCCTACACAAGTGCTGTTCATCTTATTCATACACACCTGATAATGAGAGCTTCCATGAGGAAGTCCAGCTCATCTTGCTCCGAACACACTTCTGGCAATGTCTGGAAAAGAAAGAACAGGTTTACAAAGAGAAGACATTTAAATTTACAGATGTAAACACCTGGCACAACCAAAAGCTCTAACACTGTCTGCAGGAATCCTTGTTTCTCTGGAAGAAAGCTCACCCTAAGATAACAGCTAGACCATTACTAAACAAGATTGTGAAGCCTGTTGAGGGTAAAGGTCAGAACACACGGCCCATCAATGCCACTGTCATCCTCCTCCCAGCAAAGGAAATGGCCAGAGTGCACAGGGAACAGTGCTCAATATGTAGGACTCTGCTGTACAGAGGATGAGGAATGAGACCACAGTTCCTGACCTCTCTGGAAGTTCAATACTCCTACCTCCCCAGCAAGGCTATGAACTATAACGAGCCGTAGCACTGTGCTGCTATGTTACCTTTAGGAGAAAACAAGCCAGCTAGGCTTCCCAAGGCCTGGAGTACCCTACCAGGGTCTCTTAAGATTTAGTTCGCATCCTGTGCATATCCATCCTGTAAGGCAGTGGTGAGATCCCTGGAAAACCAGCCATCTCCTACCTGCAGGCTTTTTGATGTATGTGCCAGCCGCTCTTAGCCCTGTGAAGGCTTTTGGTCTCTGACTCAAAGGCTTTGGACAGACTACCACATCAGGTGTAGCATGTGGAGGATGGATTTATTTTTCATACCTGCAGTCTACTGCAGCTATATGGGAAATCTTTGCCTGTTTACTACTTACTGACCTCTTTTAATTGTCTCACAAGCCCATATGCTACAAGCTGTACTGTCACTACGATGGATTAAAGTGTTGCAATAGAGCAGCAACCTTTCTAGCCACATCCTTCAGTACTATAGTAATGCTTAATTCATCTTCATTTTTGTAATGCATTGGGACTCTTGGGTTAAAGGTGCATGAAACCATCATGATAACTTGTACACTGTCACTTACTTTCACAGCCACCTGCAAGGGAGTGGGGTCGCTGGGGATCCCTGCCACCTGACCTTCATATACCTCACCAAAGGCTCCGTGGCCCAAACCCCTGGACAGACCAGAGAAGACAAGAAGGTTTTACTACAGAGAACACACATTATAACACTGTGGTCACAGCTCACAGAACGGGCTCACAATTGTCATGGTAGTGAAACAGAAAGAACTGGATATTGACACTGACCATAGCACTCCTCACACTATGCACGGGACCAGACCTTGATGGGATCTTTCCTGGACCTACAATGTATTTAATTGGAAGGGAAAGCAAAGCCCAAAAGTGAACAGTCCCCAGTGAAATCAAGCTGCTGGCACTGCAGTGTGTAATGGGTAAGCTCTTCTATGGCTTTGGTGTCAGTGCTCTAGTGGTGGGCATGCCAAAACAGGTCAATAAAGATAGATCTTAAGTCTTGGTGTTCCCACACCCTGAACACATTAACAGTTCCCATGATGTTTATGCATCACCAGTAAAGAAAACAAGAAACTAGGAAGCACAATGGTTCCCAAAGGACCTGAATTCTAAACCAAGCATCTTCTCCTGATTTATTTAATGATTCTGCTAAGTATCTTAGCCAGGAAATGGTGACAACAGTGCTTGGTAAATCACTGTCGGCTCTAGGAATTCGTGCTGAGAATCATTTCTGGCACTAACATTATTATGAAATTTACAGTTTTATTTTGAATATAGGTACAAGAAAAAAGAGAAAGGAATTAAAGTAATCACACAACAGATCCTGTCCTATGTCCTTGTGATACAGATCTTGCATATCTGTCTCTTTGATCTTCACTCACTTAAGTCAACTGGTACAACAATAGCAATGCCACAGAAGTGGCATGTCCTAACCACATAGAGAACTCAGGCAGAGAATGAGGCTGCATCCTGTATCGTGAGTCTCTCTTAACCCCACATTGGCTGCATATTGGGCAGTAGTAGTTTGAGTCTCTAAGAGAGATTCTGGCATCTTGGTCAAGGTAAAAGGCTCCAGTAAGGCTGTCTTCTACAACACGTACCTTCCTGGTAGAGCCAGGTCTGGCCTGAGAGCTGCACCAATTCTGTTCTCTGGTCTATCAATGGACTGGTTTTGCATGGGCTATTGCCCTCCTGCTGCTAAGGGCAATCTGTGTTGTTGCATAAGCGCTGTCTGTAGTTTTGCCAGGATAAGACCAGTCTAGTCAGTGAAACCACAGCAAGGACTTGCATTGCCTGTGACTCAGAGACTTCCCTTAATAACATTATGTAGGTATCAGCTTGAGACACTATTCTCAGCTATGCCTGATCAAATTATTACAAACTGAGGTATAAAACAAATCTCCATAGCTCACAACCCACGCTCCTCCCAAAAAAACCACCTTCCCTGCCCTTATCAATTCCCAGTTGTATCCTCTGCTCTCTGCAGCATGCTGCACTTCAAAAATCCTTTCAGAGCCCAAGTAACAAAGGCAGCAGCAGCACAGGTACACTGGAAACTTCCAGATGCAGTCCAGCAAAATGCACAGGTGAGAAGGAATGAGATAAGAGACAGCAAAACATTGCAGACTGCATAGACTGCTCTGCGTGTCCTATTTTTTAGCACTGTAAGTTCCCTAGTCTTCCAAGCTCTCCTGCTTCTACTTCTTGTTCTTTTGTGTAAAACTGCATGGTACCAGGGTAATGTCACATTCACAAGTGGTGTGCGTTGGATCCTGCAGTAGAGAAAGGTGGAAAAGAACTCTGGATTTTCATGTTTTTCTTAAGAGACTATTTTGAACTCTCTGGAAGTTCTGATTTAGACACGACTATCCTGCTGGCTTTATATTCCTGTCTTTTTAATACTGTCTGGCAGTCTCAATCCCATTGCTTTTCCCGTTATTGTACTTAAGGATGCTGTTGTCTTTACCAAAGATCCCAATCAAAGACTTTAAAAGAGCCTCCTACAAGCCTCAGCCTTCCTAGCATTTCATCAGTTAATACAGTCTGCAAAAGATGTGTCTGAATTACCGGTGATGACTCTTCAATTCCTCTCATAATCCCAGAAGATTAGCACTGCACCTGTAAAAGGTCAAGGGGACTGCCAAAGTCTAGTCCGCTCCACGTAAGCCTAATTACTGCAGCTTTACATCTTTCTTATGAAAAAGGGCATGAGTCTAAAAGCACATGAGAATTTGTATGTGCCTGCACGAAGACATGAGTTTGTAGCCGCGTAAGAGAGACAGCATACGTGAATGTATGAATTTACCGGATGAGGGAGATGTTTTTCCGAGGCACCTCTTTGAGGTCACTAATGGACGTGGTCTTTCCTGCAAAGCAGTAGTTGGGATTGTAGTCTGTCATGATAGTGGAGGTACGCAGCTTGCTCAGTTTATATTCTGGGCTCTGTAACTCCATCTGCATGGCTTGTAGCTCCTGGTGCTTCCGACGATACACTAAATGTGGAGAACACAGTAAACCAGAGACACTGACTTTGGAACAGGACAGCAGCCATGTGGCATGTCTCACTGGAATTTGCCACCCGGCTAAATTTCAGTGAATCAAACCAGACAGTGACACCATCTTATTTCTACACACCAAATAACAACAGATAGAAATTGGAATCTGAAGTTATCCAGGAGCCTTTGATTTCCACACCTTATGAAGAAGCAGGCTTGCTCATCAACTGTTTGGAAGAAGCAAAATTAATTTCACTTGCAGAGATCTCTGATTTCACAGTTCTGAGGTTTTTGCTTTGTTCTATTTAGTTTAACTGGACCTTCCATGTATGAGTCCAGTTCCAAACTTGAAGGAGTCTGGGTATAACCAACTTCCCTAAATTACACAGAAGTGACTAAAAGTTTGAAATTAATTATTGCATCATATTGTTTAAAATGGATAGACTAAGCTGTTACCTCAGAATAACACATTGTACATAACATTAGGTCATTTTGCAAAACTTCCTCTGTTTCTGAACAAGAGTCAGACTAAGTTTGAAATCAGTTTATAGTAGTGTTATATTCCCTGAATCACTTCACTGATACTTCTGAAACGTCATTAGAAATCACACCCAGGAAGAAGACATCCTGTGGATATTCCTTGAAATAGTAATTGATATTGCAGTATTTTTTCCAAAGCAAGATGCCAATCGTGAGCAGGTTAAATCACTATTACCCTTATTATTGATTTCTGTGGGAGCTGGATTGAGCCCAAAGAGTGACGGTAATAGCTATTGCATCTTCTCCAGCAGATGTTGCTCAGGGGAAGAATTTAAGGGGTAAACACGCACTCGCAAAGGCAGATGGATGTAATGACCTATCCACAAACCCTTCCTGTCCTCCATTTTCCTCCTCATTGCTTTTGCTTTGATTTTTTAAATCGCTGCTCTTTCCTGAGATGGTAATGATAGGCTGGTTGGATGGAAAGAGGATTACTCTTCCACTCCCTGAGAAGTAATTAGTAATTTTAAAGGGGTACTGTCAGGCCAGAAATCATACATGTAGGACCATATGTGTGCAACTGATAACTCCTGAAATTCTGAAAACTGAAACAGCTGCACAAATCTAATTTAATAGTTGCCATTTGCTGCTCTGGGTACATCCCTCCCCTTCCCCAGACTGTACACAGTGTGGACAAAGAAAGGTGACAGAGCTGTAGTTTGAATCTCTGGCTGCTTTTCATTGATTCAAATCTATTCTGCTTGCAATCAAATGCAGGAGAACAATTGTTTAAAATAAGAAAATGAAAGGGTGAAAAATACCTTTTAGAATTTCAAATAAAGATGCCAAGAATGCCCACATCCTACTAAGTAGCAGTTTATAAAAGGGGAACCTATGTGAGAATTTAAAGCTTAAATGTCATACATTAACAGTCTAAATCTGTATATAGGCACACAAATAAAGAAGCTTGCTTCTAGGCGCTAAGCACCAACAGCTCTCACAAAACCAGTGGCAGCTGTGTTCTGGCAGCTTTACACTACAACACAAGCAATAATGTCTCTTTTTGAGATGCAGTCAGTAACTGAAACCGCCTCAAATTGGTCATTGTGGTAGAAACAACTACTGAAATCTGAAGTTAAGGCGTGCGTGTGGGAGGGTGTCATTAAATACAGCAGTAGCTAAAAATCTGAATCCTTTTGCCTCCCAGGGCCCAATTATCCCTGGCTCAGATCCAGCCCTCATACGAAAATATCTTTTGCAGAGAAACACTCACCTATCATGATTCCTGAAAAAGCCAAAATTAAAGCAGCCACCAATGCTGAAGTCACTACAGACAAGACCAAGGAGAGAGGGAGATGAACCACTGGCTCAGCTGTAACAGAGGCAGGAGAAGAAGGAATTACATGTCTGAAATGATCAAACAACAGCCACTTTTTTTCAAACAGATTTTTCTACTCTTCCTTCCATTTACTCATCTGCTGCTCCTATAATGTAGGAGCAACCTCTGGTATGATCAGTTCTCAGGATCTATGATCTAACACCTCATTGTTTCACTTGCCTCAATTAATATCAAGCAATTAAAACAGATGGTTTGCTATCAAGGAATTAACATGTGCACTCCCTGGGTATGAAAACAAGACCATAAAAAACAGGGGCAGGAGGTTGAGGAGGTGGAAAAACATTACATTGCCAGGGTTAAAGTGCTGCTATCAATGCCAAATCACAGCAAAAGCAGAAGGAGGACTGCAATATATCATCTCCTAAATGCATCTAATCCAGGCGGAAAAACCTGATAAAAGTAAGCGTAGTACGAAGTATTCCAAAGCTGCATCTGCACTTGGAATCACAAGGCATCCAAAGGCCATCTACTAAGTTTTACTTCACCCTGGCAAAATGACCATGCTTTTTGCCCATTTTACAGATTGGAATGGTAAAAATACAGAACAATTTTTCCATGCCAGTGACAATGCTGAGAGCAGGATTGCAAAACTCTGGACTCACTTGCTCTAACTGCTGGGCAAGAATATGAAGGAAACCTAGTAAGGGAGGAGCTCTGAGCACTTGGATTTTCAAGTAAGGCAAGTACAGGCACTGCCTTTAGCTTTCCTCAGAGATCTCTCCTGCAGAATTTCATACAGATTCTGCACCTGCACCGTATATGCCCAAATCCACAGGAATTAGATTCTTCTTCACCTTGTACTTTTTTTTTTTTTTCCCGATTCTTAAAGGGGATTCACCTGGAATTGAAGTTTAGCTGGAAAATTTCTTCAGTGAGAAAAACTTTCATGAATCCAGAGCAGATGGCAACCAAGGGCAAAATTTGACTCGTCAGCACTGCCCAGTATGCCAAACATAAAGCAAATGAGCAACGCTGCTCTGTGCACCATTCCTCAGCACCGATGTCTCTGTGTCCTAGCAAAATAACTCTGCAGCATATACCAGCACAGACCGGCAGGAAAGAAGGTAACATTCAAGAGAAGCCAGTTTTAAGAGAGACTAGATAACACTTCCAGGATGCCTTACAGTCCAAACTACACATTTTTGCCATGCATTTCCTGTTTCACAGGCTAGCAGCCTGCCCAATACACCTACTTACCTATGCAAGACACACCATCCTCAGCCAGCTCCGTGCCTGGCTCACAAAAGCAAATGACTTTTTGAGTCTCAAGATCAACACGGCACTCGTCCATCTCACAGTGACTGCAGTTAAGATGCAGCCTAATATCCACCTCTCCGTGCCCCTCTGTCACTAGAGAGTGGATGAAAGAAGCTGAGTTAATTACGGTAAAGATTATTCATATCGTTTCCTCAGGCATTGACAGAAACAGGGGACATGGTGGTCACAGTTGCCAGATGTGCCCGGGTAGGTCCCATCTAAGAAACTGATTTCTCCCTGCCTTCCATAGCTCCTGTCCTTTTCTTATTTAGAAAATAACATCCAGCTAAATTACCCCACCGCAGTTGAGGTGCTCTGGCTCTCTTTGCGCAGATAGTCCTACCAGGTTAGCAGGGAGGATGCTGTTGAGGCCAAGGGAAACGGGCCCTTTCAGTGGTTCATGGGGCTCACCCTTTTCTTCTTTGGCCTTTACTCCCTCTGAGATCAAACACTGCAATGTTTTCAAAACTTTCTGGATGAATCTATCAGGCCAGAGTGCATCTGTATGTGAAAATACTTCTGGCTGTTCTAAAGCAAACTTTTTTTTTTTCTTTTTGAGCAAACAGATATTTTTGTATTTTCTGAACACATTGCAAATATATTCAAGACACTGACTTCTGGGCAAACACAGGCTGGAGTGGCAGTACTTATCACTCCCACACACTGCTGGGCAGCACTGCTCTGTTTCCTCTAGAAACTCCCTGGTCCAATCTAGATACTTTGCTGAGGAATGCTCTAAGGAAAATGTTTGTTAGTGAATAGTCAGGTGCTTTGTCTGTTTCTTTTGTAAACTATCTGAACTATGAGGTTCGTTTACCACTTTCTCTGTCCAAAATTATTCTATAGACTGGTAGACTATGTTGTTGGGAAGTGTTTTCTGATAGCCCTGACATTGTCTCCACCTACTTTCTTCGTGCTACCTCTGTTTATTCTCCATTGGACTTATGCTATCTTTCTGCATCTTCATGTTCATGATGACACTAAGCTGTACCCAAAGGCATTTAAAGTGTCCTACAGATGCAAACTATTAACACGACAGAAACCCACTAGAAGACCTCTGACCAATGTGAATACCTTTAAGCGCTGGAGTGTATAATGTACCAATTGGATTAATAAAGGACACACCATCCTCCCCATCCATCTCTGGGTCATTGTCCACTGCAGCATTGCCACCTACGTCAAACCAGAGGTTACCTTAACAGACTGAGGTTCATTAGCAGGAAAATACAGGTAAGCATTGCAACATGCATGACTTTAGGATACTTAGGGAGGCATCCAAATGACGAAAGAGAATAAATCCAAGTGTTTAACACACAGGGAACACTTAGTGAGTTGTGACACAACCGCTGGTCTTTTATCTTTAGGACTTCAAATTAATTGGAGCAGCTTGTGACAATCAATTTCTTAGCTCTGCTTTAGGCAGACTGTTGCAAACTAAGGCACACTTAAAGCACAGACTTCATCTTTAACCATTTGGATGCTGTGAAAACAAAAAAGCCATTCTTACAATTAATGTGGCCAAGAGACTGGAAAACACCAGTACTCAAGGGCTAAGTTCAGTACCCTTGCTGATCGAGGTATGTACTGTGTCAGCAGGGGGAATGAATAATCCGATATGCTTTCTCTCCTCTGCACCCTGAAGGCAGGGTGGTCCACCAGGAGTGGGGACTGAAGGAATTTATGAGTTGGTCATTTCTGCTTGGGCATATAGAACATATCGGGAGCAAAGTATGGGCAATACACAGAATGTATTAGAAGCACAGTATGGGCCATATATTTAGTACTACAAGCATGCAAAGATTCCCCCACCCCACCCAAAAAGTCTTTTCCTCTTTAGTCATCTTCAATGAAATTAAAATTATGTCATGTGAGGCATTCTGTTGGAAAAAGAAGCATTACACAGTAACATTGGTACAAAACATGCACTTAATCATTTAAACTCATTACTACCTCTCAGGATTTCTAGTCTATTATAGATTTAAACTGTGGAGAACCAGGGGTTAAGAAGTCCACCACAGTGCAGATGGCTGAAGAAACTATGTGGCCCAGGAGATTATGGGTTAGTAGAGATCTTGAATCTGGCCCACACCAGTTATAATCAACATAATGCCATCTGACAGCTGTCCTGAGACCCGCAGCACATGAAATTAGCTCCTTGTTGACTGAAGTCAACACCACCGTTGTTATTAAGAGGGGTCCTGGCTGGCAGCCTGAGCCTCTGCCCCCAGAGACCACCTGTGCAGGACCAAGGCCCACCCACAGCAGGGCAGGGTAGAAGAAGCTGTATCTTTCCCTTGGCATAAAGCCTGGCTGCCAGTCTCCAGGACCAAGGTACTCAAAACACAGGTGCTGGCAAACAGGAGCACAGAGCCCGTGACTCCTCCTTCTTCAGTACTACAATCCCAAAATGGAAGGCTCAAGAATCACAGCAGGATCTTGATGGCATATTTTGCAGCGTGCAAAGCCAGGATTATAGCTGAAGAACTGACATCTGGCTATTTGCTCAAAGACTAAATGCCATACGTTCATCTACTGCTAAAAAGGCAACACACAGACATACTAGTACATCACAGTCAAATATGCTAGCTACAGGAGAATTATCTATCAGCATTTTGCTGATCATTAGCACTAAAGGAGGGGAAGGGACACCTTGAACACGAAGCCACTTTACCTATATATCCTCCGCCTCCTCCACCTGAGGAGCACCCCCCTCCACCCCCTCCGAAACCCCCTCTTGTCTCCCACCCCCACTTCTTCATGGCCTGGGGGCAGGATCTTCCTCCAGTAGCGCCTTCCAGCAAGGATTTTCCTGACCACAGGAAGGAAGTGTTATCATTCCAGCCACCTCCACCCCCTGCAGTTAAGAGAAGAGAAAAGGTACAGGCAGGGGTTATTTTTTGTGTGAAAATCACTGCAGGGATCTGCAGAACAAGTACGCCTTCAAAGCACCTCACCTGAAAGTAATAATCTCATGCCTTGGTTAGAAGAGGGGATGTGTTGCTACACAGTGCTACAGTGACCTTTATGTAGGGCTTTTTGACCATGTTAATCATCCACACCTCTCTTCACCTACCATACAATGACAAGTATTTTTCTATGGAAAATGTAAAAAGATATCCCTGCCTATTCCCCAACCACTTGTTTCTGGCTCACAAAGCCTTCCCCTTCTCTTTGCAAAAAATACTTCTGAAAACACTCTGTGTCAGTTCTGCAGTGGAACAAAAGGAATTTAGTGAAAGGGATGTGAAAACATGTCCCAGTCCCGCTCTAAATGCAGCATACTCACCAGTGACTCACTTTCAGCTCTGCTGGTTGTTCAGTCCAAGGTCTCTTCACAGAGACTTCTAGCCAGGGTGCAATTATGCTCTTTCTGCATAAGCCAGGGAAACTGTGAGTATGTCTACACAGCACAAAACAGTGCAGGGAGCAGGATGGCCATCGGCACTGCAAACTCCCCCACAAAAATCAAACAACTTTGCTAATCAGAGGTACTGTATTATTCTGGGAGAATATTGGCACTGCTATGGCTGTACCATCTCTGATACCCCTATTTAGGACAAGTATCCTGCACTATGGGTACATCCTACATGCATCTGTTATACTTGATATTCCCCCTGAACTGTGTTTTCATGCATTTCCCCTCACTTCCTTGTGAGGAGGAATCTAGGAGTACCACATATTCACAAAGGTTTTCTTAAAAGGAAGAAATTTCCCTTACCTGCAGCTCCTGAATTTCCATTCAGCCCTGGAACAGAGGAATCATTCTCCAGCCTTTCTGGATGAAATGTGTCTGTTTTGGCCCTGTAGGCCCTGCCACCACCTCCTGCTGCAATGATCAAGGGGACTGGTTCCCCATTCTCCATCTTAACAGATTCAGAAATAAAGGCAGTGTTCAAACTGAGTCAGACATGCAAATGGAAGTTCAATCACATCCTAGTTACTGCTCAGCACTACAAATTACCACTGCATTATTTGATGCATTCACATCCACAAGATTAATGAATAGCACTAGTCCTACCAAGTTCTGCAACAAACAGTGGCATCAGCAGCTCTATGAATTGTACCTACAGTGCTGATGGCTCTTAGAAAGCTTGTAATGTTACCGTGCAATGACTTTCATCAAATGAAACAGCTAAGGAGCACAGCTCTGTACAGTGCAATATAGTGTCTCCGCTGGTAAAGGACTGCCACACTGGAAACTGGCTGAGCGTGCAGAGCTATCTGGAATTATGTAGAAGCTGGGCGATCTAAACATATTGTTAAGACCTGAAACCGATGTTCAGAATGAGCACCGTCTCAGCTAGTAAATGACTGAAAAGATCGGCGGTTTCTAGCCAGAGGGTTGCCACAGAAAACATACAGGCTATCCTCAACTTTTCTTGTCATTGCACTGTATAGGCCAAATGTGGAGCTGAAGGCTAATGTTCTACAATGACAGATATGAATAAAGTCCTGTGGAATTTGCCCTTTGCTGTAAAGTTATACTTCAGCATCTCAGCTTGCATTGAAAAAAATCCACTGCGAAGGAAACCCTAAGCCACTGGAGCAAGTGAGGCCATACTGTGTAGCACTTTTAAGAAGTGTGAAGGGCCAACTTGGCTCACTACAGCTTTCAGCTGGAAATGAAGGATACCTGGAGCCCACATTGTGGACCCTTTCCCAGAGGTGTACAGAGGGTTCGCAGGTATTTCAGGCTGTGATATTAGAGGCAAGCGGCAGGATGTGTTCATGCTGAAGATGCACGGGGACGAGGTTTCCATACCTTAAATATGTAAGTTGCACCTCCCCCGCCTCCACCTCCTCCTGCCCATTCATTGACACTTCTGTTCATGCGGATCTCTTCTTCAATCACATTGTTCTCTCCAATGCAGACTTTCTGTATAACATCATTAGTCTGCAAACAGAAGACCAGATCTGAATTCTGGTAAGAAATTTCCATGTCCTTGTACACACACAGGCCTCGTAGACTCTTCACCCTCCCAAACCAATAAATTGTCCTCCAGTGAAACTACATAAGCAGAAGCAAGTGAATGCTATTCTAGGAGAATCTCGGTTTTTGCTTCAACCTTCGTCAGAAGAATTTGTTGCCATTTTTATTGAGTTATTCTGAAGCAAGCTTAGTGCTGATATCTATTACCAAGTGAAACAGCTCCACAAAAATTTCAACATACAAGATGTAGCAGAATTTACTGCAAATAGTTCCCAGCATTAACTACCTGTATTTCACTAGTGGGGGAAGGGAGCAACTCTGCAATGATGTGACTTGCCCCATGTCATGCAACAGCCAAATGGCAGAGATACAGAACCCAAGTCTTTGCTCCTCTTCCAGTGCCCCATTGGTTGGGGCCAGGCAGCCAACGTGCATCTATTCAGAACTAAAATGTAGTGGTGGCTCACATAGATGTACCAGAGCTTTAACTTGGGTAGCCATAGCGTGGGCAGTAGCCATGAGTTCAGCATGGACTAGCCACCTAATGTTCATCTAGATTTCCAAGTAAGTTTTGATGTTCATCTGATGCTTATGTTGTAGTAGTAATTTTATTGTAATCACCAGTGCTAGCTAGTTCAAAGCCTACCAAAACAGCTGCAGTCCCACCTTCGATTGCAATGCTGACCTGATGTTAAAGAGTAGCCCTCACTAAAGAGCCTCCATATCTCCTACTTTGCATTTTTCCCCTCCACCAATTAGGACCAAATGTAGTGAACCTTCTGTATTAGGCAAATCACTAAATTCACTACAGATTTCAAACACAACATTAAACCACCATTTATAAGCACTCCTGGACTATGACCTAAATGAGGTAACAGTCGCTTCAATGTTAAGCTGCAGCACTAAGTGCACGACAAGCAGGACTTTGCTGTGAGTATTTGTAAGTTGAAAGTTTTGCTTCTAGCTTATTTTACTTCATATGTTTCATCTCAGTAACACTATCTTGTTCTGCACACTGAACTCACTAAGTCAACAACACTTCATGGGAAAAATGCAGTTACAGTAAGATTCATCTTCTGCTTCCTTCTACTTTCATGTATGTGTTTTCTTTTGGAAAAAGAATCCGATAAAAGTTAAAAATTATTCTGTTGGCCACAAAACGTGTCCTGCCAGAGAATGAATGGCATCCATTTTGAGTGTGCAGACTTGCCTACGGAGCTAAACAATCCTCCTTTTCCTAGTTGTCCCTCTCCTTAATTGATTTGGAGTTGGGTGGGGATGATTAATAAAATGACAAAGTCAACGATCCAAAGGAACCACTAGATTACAATTGAATTAAAAAAAAAAATATCCTTCAAGGCAAAGACATAACTGATTACAATCCAATCGAGTAAAAGTCCCTTCTACAAGTCAATGCAATCTCTTTGCCTCAATGAAAGAATTACATTAGCACTCAATAAATTCTCACTAAGATTACAGTGGCCTGCAATTTAATGAGTCCATATATTACCCTCAGCTGGAATGTCCTAGCTACAGACGTTAGATGGAAGTTTGAGTTAGGGCATTTTTCATTTCAAACAGGCTTTATATTAATGGTTTGTTTGCATATATGTATAATCCCAGTTTTAACATTATTTACTTCAGCATCCAGCCTTGAGAACCTCTCTTTCTTGACTAAATCCTTCAACCTTTCTCTGCTGTAACAGAATGCTAGGCTTTCATCTCTTGGATGCCAGACATTAACAGCTGAGAAATGCACAGCATTTAAATGTCCAGCTCAAATCTGTAGGTGAAATTTCATCAAATAATGCTTAGTTTTCTCTGTAAGAATCTCCTATGCCCTCATCCTCCAAAGAATACTAAAGGAGATTAATAGATTATTGTGCCTGCAAATGGTGGAAGTTGTACCTTTCTGTCAAGGCATCTGTAGCAGCAATTGGTTAGTAACACAAAAAATCAGGACTGAACCAGCAGTGATTAATTTGTCTCTTCCATTTCCGCACAGAGAATAACCAAACAGGCCCCACGAAGTGGGTGTCTCCAGAGTTGCAGGGTATTACGAAAATGGCAAGGCTGGGCTCAGCAGCAGAACAAAGACTAAGCCCTGTGAAGTCAACCTTGCAGACTGATGGCCAGAGGAAAGGAAGGCAGAGTTGACTTTTCTCTCCAAAAACCCACATAGATGCTCTGAGACACGCAGGTCAATCAGGAACCTGTAGTGGGGCCTGAATGTTGAAGAGGAAGTGAGCACAGTGCCATGGTACTTCATCTTTCCACACTCACGCCTCCCAGTAAAACTGCACCTATGCCTTAGAGCCATATAACCCAAACCCCCTAAAGGACAACAGTTTTCTCTATAAACAGACAAAACTCGATGGATTTGTAGAAGGGATTAAGGCAAAACAGAAAGGGTGATCACTTACACTAGGACAGGCATCTTCTCCTTGCTGTCCCACCAAGATATACAAAGTATCATCCTTCTGTAGGTCAAAGATTCCCAGCACAGACACGCCGTGGGACCGCACCATGGTGTTCTTCCCTCCTTTCCCACCAGCAGCTCCATAGCCTGAGATGCTGCAAGGAAAAAGGAAACAAGAGCCTGGCACCTGAGTTGTCCCAGACAGGTGGAAGGTAGTACAAACCACTTCTGAGCACTCAGTGTTTTGCACACCTGAACTGTACACTGTGTCACAGGGCCAGGCCTCGAAGACCTGATGCTTTAAATGAATCTAAACCCGAATCCTGAAGACTGAGGTTCTCTGCTCTACTTGGACCTATGAACTTGGGTAGCTACCAAACAGATTCTTTCACATCGATTCTCAGGCAAACACTTGCTGAGGACAGAGTGAGCCAGTCCCTGTAGTTTCAAACTTTAACATACGAAACACATTTTGTTTCCCAGAATGCAAACCCTTGAGAGGTTTTGCAGCAAAAAAAGAGAAAGAACAGAAGCAGGAGAACCGGTAAGTACAGCACATATGGCTAAAGAGAACATTAAGCACGAGATTGACAGGGGGAGATTTGAGAAAGCAGACAGCATAACTGGGCCTGGTATCATGAACCAGATGGGGAACAGCTCTCCTATTCCCAGGACCAGAGGAATATAGAAGAGTAGATGGACACAACGCTACCTGCATAAACAAGGCAGAAGCCCCCTGGCTGAACTCACAGCCACCACGAACGCCTCACTGTCTCCAGCCAGGAGTGGCTAGGTTGCATACACAGGTTGCTGCAGTCTCAATTAAAGCTCTGGGACTTCTACTTCAATCAGTCAGGATTCAGATGTCCTTGTTGATGTACCCAAAGATTTAGTTGCACCACTGCAGTGCTCAGCTTCTCCCTCTCCCTTGTTAATTACATAAACAATTTACATCCTTAAAGCACCTTTTACCAATGGATTTCAAAGCACTTTATAAAAATCACGATAAAATACACCTCTCTGCTGCAACAAAAGACTGAGTTACTCAGCTTCCCAACCAAGTGAGTAGTGGTACAGCAGCTCAGTTTAGCTCTGAAATAAGCAGGTGATTCTCCCCTGACTTTAGTAGCTTGGCAGCTATTTCCATCAGAGCCAAATTCAAGTTGAAGAGTGTAAACAGTGGCTGCAGGGCTGAGAATAAAAATCTTCCTCCTGGCTTCCTACCAGTCACAGTATAGGTGCTCTACTTTAACTCCTTCTTTCCTCTAGCACCCGGCTGGTCTTTGTCCAGCACAGTCCTGCAAGCAAACAGGCTACAAGCAGAACGGACCAGCAGGGCCAGTAACTTGCCCTAAGGAGCAGCATGAGGAACTCACCTTTTGATACTGCTCTGAGGCAGCCAGCGTGGAGCAGTTCTGATGTCAAAGCAACTGTGCAACATCAAGTGCCTCATAAAGCACATTAGATCCTCGTAATGTGACAAGATTATGTTCATGCCACTGTCGATAACCAAAGCAATCATTCCTCAGTGAGGCTGCACTGAAGCCAGCAGAAAAAGTGATGGACACAGCACTGGGCTACCCTGAACAGATGCTGCATGAATCTGAAGACTGAGTTGATTTGCTGTAGAATTTTGTAATAGCTAATGAGGTGCACTATCAGGCATGGCAAGCTGGCAGGGCTAATCAGCTGCAATTAGGGGCCATATTTTTCTGTGTATGAACAGATTTTGCGTACAAGCAATGATGTCAGAAAGTTCAGGAGAACCCATTTTGGCCTCATTCAAAGGCTGCAGACAAATAAAACCCAGTAGATTCAGGTGACAGTCATTCCCTATTCAAAATGTGTGTCGCTATTTAAACAGACGGGTTATCTTGACTTCAAGGTTTAGCAGAATCCCTTTCCTTAGGCACAACTCTCTCTTACAGAAGGAATCCATTTAACCATATTGGCCTTGAGGAAAGATTCAGACCACCCTGAGCAGATATAACCAGAACACAGGACACCTTCCACAGTTTTCCTCCTTTTCTTTTACTATGAAACTTGTAGAACCTGGAAAAGAAAATGGTGTCTTCCAGAAGGATCAGGATGAGCAGGGTGTGCAAACCAGGGCTTGAGAAAAAAATCCACCAGGTCATGGAAAACACTGGAGCTGGTTTTGAGAATATGAGAAAATGCAGTGCCTAGGCTGGCCGACTTAGATGGACACCTTTTTTGCACTCCAGCGTGCCATGTTCTTGTGCTACCTTACAAGAAGGGACCAGAGGAAAGAGAGGACAGTAAAAATGACAACGAATGGGATAGGCAGCAAAATGGACCAAAGACTCTGGCTTTAAAAATGGAAATAATTCAGATAATGGATGGTAATGTGTCATTTATTACAGTTCACTTCTCTCATACTTGGTCGTAAGTCTAGATATAGGATGACAAGACCTTGTGAATGCTTAGAAGGAAATCTGAAAATAATTCTTTTATATTGCCTAACTTTATTGTTATACAATGTACAATCCCGTGGGAGCAAACCAGATGATTTTGTCAGCATTGCAGCATGTAGGACTCCAGTCTTTAAATGAAGCCACACGCAGTGTGTTGCAGCTTACCCCGACCTTCACAGATGGTGGGGTTTTCTGGGTGTGCTTACCTTGTGCTAGTAGAGTTTTGTGCAAAGTTGAGCTTTCTGTCTTTGCATTTTAATAACGCATATTCTGCCTCGTGTTCACAAATCTATATCCTTCTTAGGTAATTATCAGGAATGTAAATCGCTGCTCTACATTACACAGCGTAGAACATACTAACAGGGCATAACAACAGCTTTCTTAAGAACCCAACAGCCAGCTTGAGGATTTTATCTCTGGGTCAGTTATATTGGAGATGGCTATCAGACTAACTCACAGGACCCGGAGTGCAGCTGGCCTGCAGGGGACAGCTAAATACAGGCAGTGGGTCCAGACTCTGGGAAGCCCTAGAAATGATATTGCAACTTGACATTTTCCTAGGGCTATGCTATGCTGGAAGACTCTGTTGCCCCTTCAGCAGCCCAGAATCAGGAAGATGTCAAGTTAATTTAAGCCCACAATTGCCTCCTCCTTCCCTCAGGCTGTCAATTCTCTACTATAGCCTTAAGAGGTGCAGAAGAGAATGTCATCCATTTATATATAGGTTACCAATGACATTAGCCATTTATTATCTATACAGAACCTAAAAGTCTGTTAGGTCATTTATAGGACTTAAACAGACAGGTCCTTCCTGCAGGACCTGTGGTTTGTATTGTGTAGCAAAAATCAGCCTACAGTTGCACTGGAATTCTGCTTTTTATTGGGCTGCAATACTAAAGAAATGACAATGTTGTAAGTTTATTGCCTCTTTTCTTTTCTGCTATACTTTATAACCATATTTACTGAATGCCAGCCCTGAAAAATTCTATTCACCTCAGGCAACTCTTTTTTGATAGCTGAGTAAAAGATCATTAATGCTTTTTTCATTACCATCAATCCTTGTGGTAATAGGCATTCAGGCAGAACTTGAGTAGCCTAGCCAGTGTCGAAACTGCTTTGCAGTAGACTTCTGTTAGAGACTGACATCTACCCTCAATATTCTTTTTCAATAAAAAGAAAAAAAAGGAAGGTGCCAGTAAGTTTTAACTGAAATTTGTTCAAAGCCTTCAGTGGATTGTTCTGCTTTGAAATCCATGATACCATCATTGGTTTCAATAGGGAATATTGCATAAAAAACCACCACTAGACAGTCATTAATTCAAACAGGCAGTTCTGCTTACAAACTGATGCGTGTAATGGTTTGATGTTACCAGAGTGAACTAAACTTCGATTGTACTTTTTTCCCCAGCACAAGCAAAAAGAATAAATGGTAAAAATCTGATTAAGTGGCATTGAACCTTATCTGATCATCTCCCTTAGAAAATAACTCCGCAGAGGGATTTACGTGTTAGAACCCTCAATATCACAGAACCTAACACTTACGTGGCTGGCTTCCAAAATCAGTTCTACAGTGGTCATGCCTAGATTCCAAACAGTCAAGATGCTGAGTACAGCTTGATGCAAGCTGTCTCATAAGAAATGCTGACATACAATTGTGCCTCCTATACCAGGTTGAGAGTGAGAAAAACTCATTCTGATGCCAGAGTTCAATGGATGGCACACAGGATCTGTCTGTCCCTTGGCCTGGGGAGGTCAAAACAGTGATTTTCAGTTACGTATAGAGCTCTCCCAATCTGTAACCATTTAGACTAAAGATATGTCTGTCTCAGATGATTGTTTCTCTCCTGTCTTTCACCAAAAAGTTACATCTTCAATACTTCATATATGCCCAGCACGTACCATGACTATCAGGGCTGGTTCCATTACCTGTACGTGTTGGTTGCTGGTACTCTCCAGATCTGAATGCCTTGGAGAATTCCTTCAGCTCCTACAATCACACTGAGGTTGGTGTTCCTGTAGGCATCATTGCATTGGCTCTGCGTGGGGCCGTAGGGTCCGCTGGCACCACATGTTGTGAATAACCATTGATCTGAAATGACGACATATACAAAGCATGATCTGAACATCCCAAGATCAAGTAGCTGTTCTGCTCTTTATTCACCTTCTCATGTTGGACCAAGAGAAGAACCTGGCCCCTGAGGTTGTAGCTAGAACAAATACAGAACTCTTTAAAATAGACTCATAGCACTGTGTATCTCAGTATTCGACAGCTTTTCATCTACATCTCCTGAAAACAATCACGACTACGAATGTAGCTTTACTTTTTCTAAGGCTCAAAAAGGCAAAGATCAGAGAGTGGAGTAAAACGCAACACAGACCAGTCAGTTTTGGGCTCTGCTCTCTGGGCTGTTAAAGTACATGCTCATCACCTCAAGACTGGTGCATTTTAGCCCTTTCAGCCTCTACAGACATTTAATTATCCACTGTATTTTACATGGGAAAGTAGCTGCTAATTATATAAAAACCTGTAAATACAACATCATCTCAGTGATTAAAACATAGCAATAAACTAATTGCATTTCTAATAATTATTTGCTCACTAGAGATTCAAGTTAAGCTGCAGAAGGCAAAACATCTAACTGAGGCCTGTAAAACAAGCATTCAGCTCTGAATGTTCTAGGCCGGATCTGCAGGTGTACATCAATGGATCCCCATTGCAGCCATTTTCATCAACTGGAGATACTAGTGCCGCACAAATAGATTTCTAGAACAAAGCTTTGCTGATTTGTGCCTCAAAAATCTGATTTTGTAATTTGAATGCATGATGCTGAAAACACCATCCTTTTCCTTAAAGATTCTTTAAAGATTCATTAGAGCCAGACCAGTTGCAAGACGGCAATGCTCTTGTAAAACTCAGCCTAACATATTTGCTAGTACGTCAGGAAATATTCCACACATAATCAAAACAAAGATCTAGATGGAAAGTAAGTGGACTGAACATTTTTGGTGTACATTACATCATTTCTCATTCACAGTTATTAACAAGCTAATATACACAATCCAATAAACTCCGTTAGTTAATTCTACTGCCATTATAGACAAAAGACTTGAAATACATCTAAAGAACATTATTTCTACAAATGACGTTGGGCCAGCCAGCCCTCCTTAGGACTTTCTCACAGGGTAGCATTCCCCCTCCGCCCCCCCTCCCTAGCTTCCACTAATGCAATACAACATATGCAGACTCTTTCAGTGATGGCACTAATTAGCTCAGAGCATTAGCCTGATCTACTTCTTGGAATTTGGAGCTATTGTCTAAGTAGATCTGGTCTAGGAATGATGCTCTGCATGTGTCTGGATGAGAGAGGGCAGCAGTTTTACCAGTACTGTCACTGGAGGGGCTCACCTGCCACATTAGTTTAGCCAGGCACAAGGTCTGAATTACCTTTTCACAAACTAATACAGATACTGAGTTAAATTCCTTCTTATAAAAAAGTTCAATGCATGAAATAGATCAAATGAGTTGACAAGACTTTAAGAAATAAAGTGGCTTGTATTTCTGAAAAACCTTCATAATTGAGTCTGGGCCATTCCAAGAAGCAATGTAAAACTACTACTTTAGGAAAGCATCCCAGTCTAAGTACTGCTGAGAGAATAATCTCTTTCTTTTTACTGCAAAATCTGCACCACCGTCCTCAAAACTCCCCTGAAAGGGTCTTCTAGAGACTTGTTACTTGTTTTATGTGGCTACCTACATACTTACGTTACGTATTTCTCAAATCCTTCTGCAGTGGGTGGTAGTATAAAGTCTTAAAATAAGTAGATAGCAAATGGAAGATTTCCGCTCTCCTCCTCTGCTTCTAATGCACCACCACCCCCCCCTCCCCAAAAAAAAAAAAAGCCCCAAGAACAACAGGTAAAAGGGGAAAAGCACCTAAGAAAGCAAGGTCTAAAAGTTTCTAAATAAAATGCTTCAGTAGCTCTGATATCGACAGCCTTGGACCAGACGTTCCTTATGTTTGTTCTTACAAGAAAACCCAAAACCAAAGCAAAATCTCACACAAAATGGAAGATGAGAGACTCACTCTGTCAGCTATCACAGTGATTTAACATTGCAGTATCCCAGTGGGCTAAGCCACCTGCACTGAAACATATGTTTAGTAAAACAGGCAGGTAAGTGTCTTCGTTTGGAACGTAAGAAGCCATTTGGATGTCTCTGGTGAAACATCAAACGTGTTCCCAAAGGTAGAAGCAGGTGACCTTCAAGGGGACAATAAGCCCAAAACATGAGAGAATCAAAATGGAAAACTGAAAGTGATAAAATCTAGGGCAGACCGCAGCATGTGCATACTGCTGCCCTGGTTAAACTTTACATTTACTATATACTCCCTTTAAATAAATCTCGCTCCTTCAGTATCTGCTTACCTTGCCTCTAGGCTATCACACATGTAGCACGCAGCACAACTGGACATGAAACTGGCAGCTCTTGACTCCCACTGGATTCCAGGGACAGTGAATCAATGAACTACATCTTATTCCAAAATGCTTTTTAATGGTTCTCTTTCCTTTCCTTAAAAGCCCAATGCCCTGCTGCAAACTTTATGCCTCCAGTCTTCAAACTGAAGCATCCAGAACAACTTTTGCATTTTCTGCCTTCTGGACTGACTCGAGGGTGCTCACTTCCAGTGCAGAGGCAGTACCAGGGTACGAGCAAACAGTGCTGGTAATTTACGATTAGTGAATGTGCATCTAAGCTTAGAATTTGGCTTTTAAACAGGTTATGGGAACTTTTGGGAATGAAAAACCACTGATATATTATGCCAGGGAGTGTGATGTAAGGAACCTGAAGATGACTGAGCACAAGAGGTACTATCTCAGATTTCAAAAGCAGTCCTGTTGGTAATCAATACAATATAGACAGGATTGTCTGTCAAGCCTCCCAGGTTCTGCAGCTGCTGCAGTCAGCGCTAGCAAATATATTTACTTGCGCTGTTCAGGTAGACAGCAGACAGGAGTGGGAGAAGATGTTTCAGAAGTAGCAGAGCTGGGTAGTGACCTTTGCCCAAAACATTGCAGGAGGAAGACCAGTCCAAGTGAAGTCCATGGGGTGACTGCAACTGCTTTGAACCAGTGAGGATTTCAGTAAAATCTACAGCCAGGTGTGGCCTGATCTCCTCATCTGTCACTGCTGCATTGACTTGCAAACAGCCCTCCTCCCGCTTATGCGCACTTTTATATTTGATACCGAAAGCCAGTCCAACATGTAACAGCTTTGTTGCTGAATTAAATGGGACAGAGTATGGCATGGGAAGAAGGCGCCCCTCATTTCAACATAATTAGGACAGATGGGTCTTAGTTACAACTCTGGATACAGATTAAAAACCTCGCGCTTCCCTCCCTCTGCTCTCTGAAACATTTCACAAAGCCAGCCCACAATCTGCAGATGTAACTGCAGCCCAAGATCCTAAACCACTAACCCAGTATCAAAACAGAGTACTGCCTATCTTAGATAACCCACCATTTCTTTTTTGAAGTAGGGATAACCATTCGCTCTCTGTAAAATATTGATTTTCTCTGGATTCTAGAAATGACTGCAGCATGTCTCATGAGCTCAGAGAAAGCGTTTCTACAGGTTGCTGCATGCCACAGTAATTCACAGTTTACAGTAATTCAATGTGAAGCATTATTTTCTTCTCCAAAGACTAAAGCAGCAGCGCTGAATCGAAGCTTCTTAAGCAGCTAGGTGAGAAGCATAGATTTTTTTCCATCGGTGTGCAGCTGTGGTCTGTCACACACTGCACGGCATACCTCTCCCTCCTCCCACAGTGCGCAACAGGCTAGCGTTGCCGGCACCTCACACTCACACAATGGGGAAAAAAAAAAAGCAGGACTCTGGTCTAAATCCTCCCTAACAACTAGCAAATATCGGAATTTTGCCCAGCTTCACACGAGTTTCCAGAAACACCTGAGCATTCCCATGACGAAACCTAATAGGAAGTTAAATGTACGGTCCCTATATATTCTGTCATTGGCAGGTGCAAGATTCTAACTTGCTTTAAACACTGGAAATTCCTGTTTAAGGTGGGGGAAAAAGAGAAGAAGATTACACTGAGATTCAGAAGTGGGGTACTATGTTTCAGTGAGTAATTTGTACATCGGTTCATTTGACAGAATCCGCACTTTCACAAGAAACGTGGCAGAAGAAACACTTGGCCTTCTGCCTGTTCACCCACACACCTGCCCTCCTCAAGCTCCCTGGCAATCTCTCCTACACACTGCTGAGATCCCACCAACAACACTTTTCAAGAAATGCCATTTTGGCTCTATAAAAACAGATTTTAAAAAACTCCTGCTTCCCAACTTTTCTTTCCAAATTAGATTTACTGATGCATTTACACACACAGTCACTCGTGCTTATTTTCTTTTTGCGCAGCAGAAATACTAGTTTTCACGCAGCTTGCCTGGATACGTAAAATGCACAGCAATCAAGGCACTGGATGTCAGCCACAGCAAAGGGGAGACCTGCTCTCGGAAAACAAAAAGAACAAAACCCCACAAGACATAAAATGACTAATTCATTTGAAGCTCTGACACTACTCACAGCCCAAGGCAGCACTGCTGCAGGCACTGCTGCAAATAATAACCAGCAGCAATGAAGAGAAAACAGCAGAGCAAAGCCTAAAGCACATTTGTACTTCTAACGTAGAAAGCAATTTCACTGGCACATACAGCACATAAACGCCGTATCACAAAACAGACACAGGCATTTTAGCTATGCCTCAAGGGCCTAAATGTATTAACTGGCATTTGTTAAATTAAGCTGGTTTGAACTGAGGTTCAACTTGTTCCAAACCAAAACTTTACTGTGATTTGAGAAAATTACCCATCAAACACCATGGTATACTTGGCTTATTTTGGCGTACTAGAGTAACGCACTAGTGAAAGGTATCAGTGCTTCAAAACAACGTGTAGGCACTTTGTGGAACTTGCTGCCACAACCTCTATTCAGGACAAGAGGCTATCCCCACTTCCAACAGAGTGAAAAAAAAATAGTAAGCGCTAGAAGGTCTCATGTTTCAGGGGCATAAGCACCCCAATGGCTAAGCTTCTGGAGGCAATTAATTCTGTTAATTGTCCCTCAGGGAGTTCATTTTATTTCTTCTGCTAAGGCAGATGTCATCAAACTTGATGCCATGAACAAGCAGAATGCTTGCCTCATCTATTTGTAAAAACATTCACAAGCTCCCTTACAATATTTGGCCAATACAGGAAACCAGAGGCTTACAGGAAATTGCCCATCTTTATCTTCGCTAACATTTGGCTGTCATTGGCACCACGGTATGTGTGGAGGGATACGCTTTTTACTCGGTGCATGAGCAATTTCAGTTATGCATTACCAGTAGTTCCAGGGTTGGTCTGTACTTAAAGTCTGCAGGCAAAATATACTAAAAGCATATATAAGAAACATGTTTAGTGATGTAAGGAAGGAAAAAATCTTTCAATTTTGCTTTGGGTTCTGTTGTTTAACAGTGTCCTGTGAGCAGTAATTTGAGATTATTACCTTTTCCAGGACTAAATTTGCCAGAGATTAATGAGGCAGGGAGGGGGTTTGAAAGGTGATGGCAAAAGGTAGAAATAGGTTGTGCTCACAATCCGAATCCCTGAACTGTTAAATGTGTCTACACAATCATATTAATGGGATATAAAATTATCATAGCTATTAGTGAGTCTTGCCAGCAATACCAGAACCAGTTACACACGTCCAGCTTTTCAACTATTTACAGAGTTACTACTTCTACCTCTGTCCTTCCATTTTCTAAATGAAGGCAGTGATGGAAGACTTGGACATGTTTTTCAGTTCGACAAGAAAAGCATCTGCAGTGATAACAAATGTATGCCAGATTGATCCTGAGTATCATTTCAAAGAAATACTCAAAGCTTGATTCACACTTTAGGTTTTTCTTAAGTGTCCCTATAAAGGGAACACTCTCGGGACATCCTTGTGGGAAATTTTCTGCGGTCAGGTTAACAGGGCAAGGGTGTTGCTGGCTTTGAACAGCAATGAGAGCAACTTGTTTCTTGCTACCTTCTGGAACCAGAAACTAGCAAAGCAGCATGAAAAAAACTAATTTCTTTTCTCTTGCATGTTTCACTTAAAGAGATAGCGGGAGTCTTCCATAAAGGATGCTAAGTGAGATATGCTACTAATTTCTTGGAATTTGTTTGTTCACGGTTACAAAGGATAGCAAAAATTCACGTTGGATAACAAAGACCAAGTTGGGTGGAGGTGGCAAAATTATTTCAAAACCTTTCCAGAGATTTATAGCAGTTTCTGCACAATTTAAACTGCTGTTCTTAAGGGTGGGAAGCTTTAAAATTTATGTCTAAAATGTATTGCCCCATTCAGTTCAATTGTATGATTAACTCTGGAACATACGCCAAATCAAATTTGCTATTTTGGGATCCGGTCACATATGCTGTTTTTCAGTCCTGCACCTTTGCTATTTTCAATCCTATAGAGGAATCAAGTGCAAACACTGCAATAAAAAAATTCATGCCTACATAATCTGAGATCCCACCATTTGTCTCTGAACATTTTCTATCACTGTTCAGGATGCTGCTTTTGTTGAGGGGAGGGCACTGAGCTGTTATTCACTGTGTTAATTGATGCTTAATACAAAAACACAATTCTGCAGATATCTTTATTGCATTATGCCAACAGTTCAGTTAGTGTAATTGCACACAAAGAGCAACCAAATGTAATTTTCTTTTACTTAATACTCACTCCACTGTTCCTTTCAGCTGCTTCATCTGATTAAACTAATGTGACTCAGAGTTCTTCCGAGAAACAGCCATCTAAGTACTCATAAGAGGACTCTCCCTGATGCAGAAGACAAAAATCTGTGCAGCCACTAAGTGTTGTGAGGAAGAGACCGGAGCAGAAGGAAAAGAGTAATCCAGTCTGGATGAGAAAATGATTTGATGACAGTTTCCATACAAGAAACCATGGTCCCACAATGGCTGGTGGAAACGCAGATCAAAGGAGACAAAACAATGCAAGATTTGAGGGGAAAAAAGGTTAAACTGTTTGTACATTTTACAACACATAATTTTTGTAGTGTGTGCCCTGACATGAGGAAGTTGTCAGTGGGACAGATGAGAAGCTGAAACATCAAAAGAGAGGCTATCCTCATGGTATTTACAGCCTATTCAGAAGCACCAGAAATCTTTAATTAAAACTTGATTGCTGTGTGCTTTGTTATCTCCTTTCGCCTACTGAGAATCCTATTTTGTCTCCTCCAGTTTCCATGATAGTAATTTGTTTACCTAGAGTTCCTCATTATTGCTCACTGTATCTTTATATGCCTGAATTTCCCATATTCTGGCCTTGTCTATAAAAGGAAATTGCATTGGTTTGATATAAATTGGCTTTTTAATTGGTAGTTCAACTCCCTGTAGAGAAATGCTATGGTTTGAGCAGCTTTCAGTTTTACTTAAACTAATACGTAATCAGTTTAAAAACGGAACCAAAGTAAGCTTGGTTTAAATCAAAATAAGCAGTGCGCAGGTTTAACCATTGCAATCAAAATGGTTCCACTGAAGTTGTTTCAATCTGCTCGTATATGAAGGTTTTCTTACAACTTCTTTCAGGCTTCTTTTAGAATCAAGTTTCACCTGCAACCTTTCAGCAAGAAGCTGGCATGTCAGCAGATAACACGCCATTAATTAACTGAAAATGAAAGCATTTGTTTGGTCATCACCTATCTATAATGGCCACCTTACACTGCAAGTTAACTGTGTGACTTGAAACCTAAAGGTCATCATCAAGAAACTTGAAAGAGCAAGACCACTNAAGCTGGCATGTCAGCAGATAACATGCCATTAATTAACTGAAAAAGAAAGCATTTGTTTGGGCAAGACCACCGTATTAGTTGTAGCAATTTGGGATCCTATTTTCTAAACAGCGCATTCGACATCACATGTGTGACAGAGGACAGTGGTTAACAGACCTCTGGAAGCTTCAGGATCTTTCACAGCGTGTCTGTGTCATGTACACACCTTCTGTGTACAGCCCCTGGAGGCATGCCAAGCCACAATAAGCAAGGCTGAAGAAGTAATTCAGTGAGTACAGGGCCTGGGAACAGAGAGAGCAGGGACGTTGGTGGTGATGACTAGTGCTTCTGCTGAAACTGGATTTCCAAGCACAGGCAAGGCTGTGCTCAGTTACAAAGGAGAAAAACAAGGCCCCTATCCTTGAAAGGAACGGAACTTCTGTGGATTTACTGTCATGTAAACAAAGCAGTACCTGTCTTTCAGACTGTACTTCCTGCTGTGTAGGCTGAGCTGGCTTGGGGAGAGCATTTTGTTATTCTGTTGTCTCCTCAGCTATCGGAACACCGTTCTTTGGTTTAACATGATATCTTAAGAAGGAAATATTATCGCCTGTGATCCATTACACAAGCCAAAGATCACATTAGCTGTAATTACTTTTGGCTGAGCTCATATTGGTCAATGCACTCTTTAGGACTCCAGGGTGGCACTGATGCTGTTGGTTCACTCACACAACAGTAAATATGTGGCTTTCAATGTAAAGGCCTCGACAGACTGAGCCTGAGGTTTCTTAAATGCATTACAGGATGCAGAAAGAAACAAGATTAAAGGTGGATAAAATGCATGGCCCTGGGACCAACCAACCACCTGCAGTGTTTACCGAGAGCAGGGACTCAGTAACACAAAGGAAAAAGGTGATTCAGTGCTGTGGAGGCCCTCAGAAATGCAATGACTTACCACCACAAGAAGCAGCAGCTCAGCTTCTCTGATTTCTGCCCTGCCTACTTCGAGGGCATAGAGAGGAAGAAGCTGTTGTAGGAGTGATTTCAAACCTCAATGGCTAGAGACAATTTCAGACAGAACACAAACAGGACAGAGCATCAAGCCCAGAAATTATGCAAGCTGGCTTAGATACCACAGGGATTGCCTTGAATTTTCACCCCAAGGTCATAACAAATGATTTGAATTGCTCAAAGTACCTCGGTGACCTTCTCTTCTATCCCCATGCGATCTGCCTTCAATTATTTCTCCTATCTGAACATTTCTTTAAATTGCATTCCTCAGATAGGACAGGGAGCAGAAGAGATACAAGATGTTCTAGCACTTCAGGTCTAGTGAGAAGTAGGAAGTGACAAAATTCTTGAAGAAACCTACTGCCACAACATTTCTAGCCTTACACCCACACACCCACTTGACATTAAGTTTGCATCTGAACTTCAGGCCATGCTCCAGTTTGAACCTGGTATCTAGTGGCTTTTTTGTTACTAAACCAGTAGGTACCCTGGAAGGAAATGTACAGCTGCCAGGGAACTTCATTGTCACCTAAGCATTGACATTCCTATGGAAAGTAAGCCAGAAGTCTATTATCTAGACCTGTGTATGGATCAATGACCTAAGAGCAATACTGAAAGCAGTTAAAAGTAAAAGGTGGCTCCACTTACAGGCAGGAAATGAAGATACAGATATTGAAGGGAACACTTCAAAGGATCTTCAAAGAGGACATAAGGATCTTTTGGCAATTATACCTTTGTGAGCAGCCCAAGCTCACACACAACATCTATATCAGAGCTAGGCACAACCTTTATAGCTAAAGGACAGCCCAGCATCCTCTCATACGGGCTCATTCCCCCCGTCACATTCTTCTGAGAATCCTGTCAGTGCTCCTGCACTTTTCTTGCTGTATGATGCTCAGTACATAAGATATCAACAAACTCTACTTGATGACAACCCTGGGCTACACCGCACACTGTATCATCAGTGTCCACTGCCAGAGCTCACTGTAGAAGAGAGTTCAGGTACCAGTGGTTGCCCTCCTGTGGCAGCACAGAGTGGGCAAATACATCCAGCTTTTCAGGCTGGCTTTGAAGGCTGTGTGGAGCTTTTGACCACACTGGCCAGACTGCTGTTGGTATCAGAGCTAACACCACCAGTTCATGTATTTCAACAGTGCACTGCATGTAGCAAAGTGAAACATAACCTAGAGTAGTGAAGATTCAAAGAAGTCTTTGAGATAGAGAAGTGGGAGAGGAGGCAAACCCCTGGTTTTACTGACAAAGGAGGCAAATACCAACCATGCTGCTCCTGTTCTCTACCTAAAGAGGTGGTATTTCAAATTGGCAGGTAGCTAGCTAGCCCCAAGTGAGCAGAAACAGCTGCACACAGCGTTGAGGGTGGCAGTTACAGCAAGTGCGCGTGTCTCCTGTAGTCACCCCTCATTTCCATGGCCAGCCCTGATCCCACGGGTAGGCTGGAGGTTGTGGTCACCTGAATCAAATCCGGAAGAGAAACTGGCAAGGAGGAGGAAAGGAAGCAGACTGAAACAGAAATGCACATTTAGAGCCCAAAACAGATATTGTGAATGAGTGGGTAAGCCTAGGAGAGGGAAGAGACAAACATTTGGAAGACCGTGATGGGAGGGAGAAGGAAGGGAAATCTTACATCTATTTGGCCTGTGCCAGTACAGTTAGGCTGGAAAGAGAACCAGGGGACAGGGGAGAACAAAGTAATATTTACCATATGATACTGACATTTCTAACTAAAAATCCTGTTTTTAAAACAAAGTCCAATGCTGTACTCTTTCAAATAGGCAAAGAAAACATTCCTGAAAAAGCCAAGCTATGTTGCTTCAAACCAAGCTTATATTAACTCGAGATGGGTGCCAAGGTTACCATATGCTGGACTCAGTCAATTTGGCCATTTTACTTTGATTCCTGCCTATTTTTATATGACCAAGACACCAAAAGAACCTGTCCTACAGTTTAAAAGCACTTTTAACTTTCAGAAGAGGCTCCCTCTGGTTCTTTCTTTTCACCAGCTTCCAATCGAAATCCAAATTACAGTTAACAGCTAAAGGTAATTGCTTTCTAGAGCTTGTTCTGTTTTGTTGGTAAGGGTCTTGGGAAAAACTCTGAACAAAGGCTTTGACAAAAAAAAAAAAAAAAGAAAGAAGAATCATATTGCATTTAGCCACATCTAACTCAAATCTTTACTAGTTTGAAATCTCTGCTGTCTGAAAATGTTTCTCGGACCAGACAATTAATTACCTGCTGGACCAGATATGGGGGCAGTGTTGAGCTGGAGATTTCCCAGAAGCTTTTGTTCCCATCCAAACTTCTTCTGGCCACCTCTACTGGTAAGTAAATTGCTTGAGTCTGGAGTGGTACCTCGAGATGGCTTCTCTCCACTGACTAGAAAACAAGAAGTCATAGATTGGTTTATCACTAAGGGTGGCTGAGTCAGTCTGTAATCCAAAAGTGAAGCTAAATCAAGGGCTGCAGGCTTCTCTGTTGAGAATAAGAGCCTGCAGCCACAGGATATGACACTATTAAAAGGAAAGGGCAGATTGACTTTCCATTGCTGTTGTGGGAACTGTGACAAAAGAAAAAAACAGGAATGAGCAGTGGGCAAAACAGCAAGTAAATAAAGACACAAAGCAGAAATACAGAATGCACTCTTTAGCAACTGTTAGTAAGTTTCTCTTTCAGCCAGTAAAAGTATGTGCAATCTTTTTTAATTACAGCCTAATTTTAAGATCTCTTTAGAATACTGGAACCTGTAGTACATTGTGCTTATGCACAGAAACCAAGGGGTATTACTGGATAAATGGGAAGACTCATACCTCACCCAATGCAAATTAACATAAGACAAAGTAAATGAAATATTCTGACTGCTGTCGGATAAGGAAGTGGCTTAGAGCTTTTCAGTCCGAACAGGGCTACAGAGGTTGTAGCTTCCAGCCTAGGAGATAAAAGGCCATCCTTAAGTTCTACTGCTCAACCCAAGGTAGGTTGCACGTGTTCACAGCAGCAATCCTCCAGTTGCCACGTAAGTTGTTCGTCTGAGGTACAGAGTGACAGATCATTGAACACATTTACAAATTAAGCAATTCACTGTGCATGAGACTATAAAAGATGAGCCAGACACAAACGTTCAATAAAAATCTAAACGGGGTGAAATCTGGCAGCAGAGGTATAGACTGGGCACATTCCAGAGGCCAGTCAATCACTAAGTCTGGATCAGAATCCAAATTTTTCCCAAAAGTAGGAGAGAGTGAAGATCCTAGATTCAGATTTAAATGCATGTCAGTCCAAATAAAATAACCTTGTTCTAATTTAGTATTGTGCCCAATGTTATTGCAAAGTTAGTATCAATCACAGGATGCCTGCCTTTTCCTAGCCAGAGTCCAACTGTCATTCATTCTGATAACTGTCACACAGTAAACCAGGTCATGTGAAACACTATCATCACAGATTGGCTTCTGCATAGGCCTGGGTGGATAGGTGATGCTACTGTCTCAGCTGGAAGTTGACTGTCCCACACCATATGTCCTACCACCCATTTACCGCCAACCTCGGAACCCATTCTCTGGTCGGCTCCACTAATAAGGTATGCATCTGAATGGTCTCCTCCATCCAAGCACAGTTATTTCTGGAACATACCTTTACATTGCAAGAGTCTTTTGAAGACATCCAATCCCTTTCCCACAGTTTCGACCCCTTTCTAAATTTCAATTACATGGCAAATAAAAGACAAGTTATTTGCAGATAAAAGGAAAACTTACTTGTTAAGTAACAGTCCAGACTAAGGGAGACATTGTCAAAAGCAATAATGGCATCAGATCCTTCTTCCCATGAAGCGATGAACTGAAACCAAAACCTGCACAGGTTGGAAGAACAGGGATTAAATTCTTTTAAAGAGATGAAACTCAGATCTCTTTGCAATTAAAGCAGTTTTAGGATGGGGGAAAAAAAAGCTTTTCTTTTCATGTATAAAAATATTAAATTGACAGAGAAAGTATCCTCACCCCGAAGAAGCAAAGATGATTTGAGGAGGGGAGCTGTACATGAATATATGCAGACAAAAACCAGATATAAATCCCCTCTTCCCTCCAGAGTCATACAATCTGAAGCAGGTGCACGTGCGTGTGGACAGAAAATAAAGTCCCCCGGCTAGTGGCACAAAAAAAACCAGACACCTAAGTGATTATATCCTCACAAGTGATTTACACCCTAAAGTGTTAAGAAATATAAGTAAGTAAGGGCTCCTGAAGTCATTTGGAGATTCTAAAAGGAACTGGCAATCAAAGGCTGAAACCAATTTAGAAAGTATTTGGTGTTGATCCACCCTCTAGGAAGCAAAGGATATCTAACAGTCCTGGCAGCCACAAAAGAGAGGAACTGACACTGGGTAGTCCATAGGAAGAGCAGAACTCATTATCTCCTTGCAGAAGCCGAGCAGGTTTGCTTTAAATCATTTCCACATTCTCAGCTGCCTTTTGCCGGGAAATTCTGCCACTCCTACGTTACCAGGACAAAGATCACTGTAAATTCACCCTTGGTGATATTACTAGTCAACAGGAAGAGCAAAAATAACCCACAACCAAATACTTCAAATCAGATAGTATATTGACCATGCATTAATTCAGTGCACTCATGGATTTAGATTTTCTCTTAGCTTAGCAAGTTCATGTTCTCCAAATGCATATCTGCACGTAAAATCATAATACTCCGCTTAGGAAGGAGAACAATTTCTAAAAGCAGCCAACCGTGGCCCAGAAGTCAGATTCAATGCTGAGAAGTTGCATCAAGACTATAAAAACATGAAACAAGCTGCAGGAGCACATAAAGTATTATTTAAATCTCTTCCGTTGTTGTATCTTAATGTTTTACACCAGCAGAAGTTAAGCCATTCTCTTTAATGTAGATCTATTGCTGATGGTTCCCGCTCTATTTTTTAGGCATAAGAGTTTAGCTGGAATGTGAATTGTTGCAGGTGGTTCCAGTTTAGATGAGAAACTGATGACAGAACAAGGTATTTTTAAGGAGCAGCCCTATTTATTTAGAAAGGCTGTAAAAATCCTGTCCCTTCACTGCAGCAAGAATCTAAACACCGGTAGAATATTTTTCTTCTCACAGGTTTTTAGGGGTTGGAAGGAACCTCTGGAGATCATCTAGTCCAACTTCCCTGCTAGAACAGGATCACCCAGAGCAAGTTGCACAGGATTGCATCCGGGTGGGTTTTGAATCTCTCCAGAGAAGACGACTCCACAACCTCCCTGGGCAGCCTGTGCCAGTGCTCCGTCACCCTCAATGTAAAAAAGTTTTTCCTCATATTGAGATGGAACTCCCTGTGTTCCAGTTTGTGCCCATTGCCCCTTGTCCTATCACTGGGCACCACTGAGAAGACCACCTGGACCCTTCCTCTAGTCATCCACCCTTTAGATATTTAGAAGCATTGATCAGATCCCCTCTTGGTCTTCTCCAGACCAAACAGACCCATCTCTCTCAGCCTTTCTTCATAAGAGAAATGCTCCAGTCCCCTAATCAGCTTGGTAGCCCTCTGCTGGACTCTCTCCAGTAGTTCCCTGTCTTTCTTGTTCTGGGGAGTCCAGAACTGGACACAATATTCCAGATGTGGCCTCACCACGGTAGAGTAGAGGGGGAGGATAACCTCCCTCAACCTGCTGGCTCACAGAGAGCTTGTCGACCAGGACTTCCAGCTCCTTTTCCACAGTGCTGCTTCCCAGCAGGTCCTAACCTGTACTGACCTCTGAGTTGTTTTTCCCTTGGTGCAGGACCCTGCACTTGCCCTTACTGAATTTCATATGGTTCCTCTTTACCCAACTCTGCAGTCTGTTCAGGTCTCACTGAATGGCAGTGCAGCCTTCCAGTGTGTCAGCCACTTCTCCCAGCTTGGTATCATCATCAAACTTGCTAAGCGTACACTCTGTCCCCTCATCCAGGTCATTGATGAATATGTTGAGTAAGACCAGACCAAGCACTGACCCTTGGTGCACCACTAGATACAAGCATCCAACCAGACTTTGCGCCGCTTATCACAACACTCTGGGCTCTGCCATTCAGCCAGTTCTCTACCCACCTCACTGTCCACTCATCCCACCCACACTTCCTAAGCTTGCTAACAAGGATGTTATGAGAGACAGTACCAAAAGTCTTGCCAAAGTCAAGTCATCCACTGCTCTCCCTTCATCCACCCAGCTGGTCATCCCATCATAGAAGCCTATCAGATAGGTCATATGATTTCCCTTTCTGGTGAATTCATGTTGACCACTCTCAATAACCTTATTCTCCTCTACGTGCTTATTGATAACCCCCAGAAGCCCTTTCCAGGGCTGGAGGTGAGGCTGACTGGCCTGGGGTCTTCCTTTTTTGTAGATAGAACTGACATTGGCTTTCCTGCAGCTCTCAGGCACCTCTCCTGTTCTCCTGGCCTTTCAAAAATGATTGAGAGCAGTCTAGCAATAACATCTGCTAGATGACAGACTCTAGTCCTTTTTGCATCGTACTGTTTTCTCTCAGCTTTTTGTCTGCTATCAGTACTCTCACATTAGTCTTGTTGCCTCCTACCATTTTTAAAATCTACTCCACCTTTACCAACAAACAAACAAACCTCACAAAACAAAATCCAAGTGAAGCTTCTCTGCTCTTATGTATATTTATTTTGGGACAGCATGTTCCCGTGTTTTGAATGAGGGTTTTGACTGTTTCGACCTCCTGACTCTGACAACGAATGTAACCAACTTCCATGTTGTTCCCAAATACAGCGCAGCTTTCACCACCAGAAATGACAGTGAGGTTTGGCATAAGCTAAACCAGACCCCAGGGATATATGTGCCTTTTGAGGATATCTGGATTGAAATGTTGTCATCTTCTGCAACTGGTGTTCTTGCTGAGCTACAGAGGGGGACACAGTCACAAAAGCTGACCCAACCAAAGCAAGACCTTCAAACAGAAAAAACTCCTGGCAGCCCCAAAGAGGTGCAAAGGGTTTGGAACAGAACACAGTCTGTTCACAACAGAAAAGGGTTGATACAGTTACTGTGTTCTTCCTTCTTTACTTCTGGCAAAGCAAAACAATGACACTTCAGTACTGAAATTCCTTGCTCCTTGGAGATACGCATTGGACATACAGAGAGACTTTTCTAAAATGGACTTATGTTCTAAAGACATGAGCAGCTGCTATGAAAGAGCAGGTGACTGACACAAAGAACAGTAGATACAGTGAAGGAATAGTATCCCTAGCATCAAAGCAAACTCCAAACAGCAAGACAATTTTCCTTGCTAAATGATCCATCTTTATCAGCTCAAAAGGTGGCAGCTCCATCCAAACAAATCTGAAGTCTATTTTTTGCCTTCCCAAACCATACAAAGCACAACTGCAGTCTGACGTTGCCAATGGCATCACAGTTCTTAGTTGGTATGCCTGAAGCCGGCTGTAGTTATGTCTAGGAGAACTGGAAGGAACGTAAAATTCTTGAACATTAAACTGGCTTCCAACTACACTGGCTCTCCCTGCCTCCTTCCCCTGCTTGCTCCACAGCTGACATCCCACACCACTTCACATGAAATTACAAGCTCTAGCATAAACATAAGCTGTTCAGTTCGAGACATGCCGTGTCAGTTTTAAACAAAAGCTGTTGGACAAAGTGGGCTCTGATCTACTTTTTCCCATAAGCTACTGTGCCAACAGCAGAAGAGATGACTGAACTGTGTGTGAAACAGGTCCTGAACCACCAGGACCCGTTACGTTATGAAGAACCAGCACCTGCCTTCGGCTATAAACTACAGGCCATAGCTCAGCTGAAGCTTCTCTCTCCCTGCCGCATGCTGCTGAAATCTCCAGGGAGAGGTAAAGTGGAAATGGATTTAGCTACACATCTTTCAGTTGTCTGTGTCTAATGCCCTGCACATAGTGAACCTTGGTGCTACACTGAAGGGACCGCTGGAACTGAGTCTCTGATGCATTTGATGTTTGGCATGTTTCCTGAGGGTGCACACTAAATGCCACTTGGAGATGTGGACATTTTGATATGTATTTATGTTTGTAAGGTGCTAAATGAAGCTAGAAAATGAATTACAAAGACAAGTAAGCAGTTCCTCCACGTCAGCTTTTCTCTCCACTTCCACAGACTTTAGCTCACATTGCATAGAAGAAGAGACAGATATTTCTGCAAAGACTGCTACGTGCCCTCTTTGTACCTCCAGGCAACTAAATAGTTCTGAAAAAAGCTTCAGGTTAATTTCCTTGGCAGAACCTAAGCTTCATGGCTCAAGGTGTTATCATTTGATGCACTGTTCATGTCATGCCTCTTCAGACAATAAAGGATTCTTATGAACGTTTAGCCCCTAAGAACATGAAGACATGATACAAACCAGTATTTGTGTCGTTGAAGGGAGTGCCATCTAATGTGCCTGTGTAAGAAAGCAATAGGTTGCTTTCTACTTTTATTTATTGTTCATTCCAGTTAAGAGACAGCCTTGTGGAATTCACCTGCAGGAGGACTGGGATCAGAACACTTGGGAAGTTCCCTGAAGTTCACCAGGGATGAAAAATATGACAGAAATTCCTCCCAAATACAAAAACCATGTGCATGTTAAACACTGTCAGGACCATTGGTGCTGCTCTGGTTGCCTATCAATCTGATCATTTTCCCCAACATGAATGCAGTTCCAGTACAAACCTTCTCTTGAGACCAGCATTTCTACAACAAATAGTTCATCTTTTTATCTTCTCCAGTTTAATGCCACTAATAATTTAGAAATATGATGTCTTTCAAATTCCAGTGAAATAAGATCATCAGTTAACCAACATTTCAATCATTAGCTTTAGTGGTTTTAGCTTAACGGGCTAATTAAAGGAAATTTAATCAAAACTGAAGATGGAAATATCACACATCAGTGAGATGGAAAAAAACCCACAGAGAATCTTGTTCCCTTACACCCCCTTTTTTTTCCTTTCTGTTTGATCCCTGAGAAAACTCCCTTTGACTTTTGGTGGAAGCTGATACTGAAACACCAAAAGCCTATGTTACTGCAGCGACTCAGTAGAACGCTGGAGGTGACAACGTCTCACTGATGTATTTGCACAGATCAAAGAGGGGTACGCTTGACTGCGCATCCCGTTCTTCAACTGGCACCCATGCAGCACAGATACCAGTTCCCAGAACTGTGTAGACATATTCACTGCAAACAGATGCTGTGGTGGATGGCCACGAAAGAGTATTCCTGAATGCAATTATATAGAACCAGCAAAACGAGCACTGGCAAGTGTTTCACGACTTTGTTGCTTAATAAATCCCAGCAACTTCCCCACGTGGAATCCACGTTCTCATCAGACCAGTCTGTGTTTGTAAGCTAGATTTCTTCATAGGAATGAAAATATGCCTACTACGAAAGGCTTTAATGGTTCCGATATTAGAAAAATCATTACTTGAGGACTGGTGGAAATGACTTCTTCTCTGTCTCTTCTCTTGCCCTACTTGACCCCAGGAGCACAGCTAGAAAAAAGTTGCTTAGATGTATGACAGTTGGGAAGTACAAGTTACACCCTGCAGAGTTGTGTGTCAGCTGAGCTGTGAATGCAATGCAAGCAAAGGCCTTTTTTTTTTTAAAAAAAATATGTTTGAGGCAGATGGGAAATGCTGTACCAGGTGGACCAAAACCCCCTAATTCAAATCTCCCCTTTGGGGAACATCAGCTCAGCTGCCTGAAGTATACAAGTTTTATATAAATTCAAAAACCACTCAAGGGTGACTACTGATCAGATATTTCAGTCACAGATAAGAAGTGACACCAAAGACATAACAAATAAGCTTTTTTCGGTTTGTTTCTTTGGCCCAACCTGTGAAATCTGAATCCAGATGAACAGTTCCTTGAAAGGTAGGACCAAGCATATTCCAACTCTGTTAAATCTGACAGAAACAGGATAACAACAAAGCTTCTGGGCTGTAATCTTCCCCAGGATTCCTCAGGATCTTTGAATCTTGGGTTTTATTTCACTGTGGTGAGCATTTAAGTTTCATCACATCATCCTGGCTTTTCTGTTTAGTTGGTTCTTTTTGCTTTCTTATTTTTTTTTTTAATCCTCACAGAAGACTGCTTCCCCCAAAAATATCTGGGCCTTATTTACAGAGGGAAATACAGGGCTAAAAATATGAAAATACATCTATAGTTATGCTGGTATGGCCTCCAGGAGGACAAACTGTTTTGCGTGTGTCACCTATCCTTAGCTCTTCATTGCACAGAAATGTTAACTTTTGGGTGTACTATATCCTCTTCCATTCGGTGGGAAATAAAATGCATTCTTCTTGAACACCTCAGAAAACTGATTTTGTGCAAATTCTGCAGCTCCCTCCTTTCAGTAACAACTCTGAATTCCACCTAAGTATTGTCCCTGGCTCATACAGACCATTCAGGTTTCCTTTAGCCAGATTCAGGCAGCTGTCTTCATGCCATTATTTTAGAAAGGCTCATAATAATTATTTTTTTTCCTTTTTATCATAAAGACAGGGATTATTAACCAAGATTGAATGTTAATCTCTTCTGTACTCAGTCCCCCATGCAGTGACACGATCACAGCATGCCTGTACATACAGATCCCATTTCATAACCTGTAATGTTTTGCCTCTGAAGGACCTGATTTTTCTCTCTACCCAGCTAAAATAATTATGGCTGAAGCTGCTTGAGATCGAAGTACTTACAGAACGGAGAAGTTTCAGGTCACTAACCCTTATTACATTCAGGTTCCCATTAACTTCTCTGTTACAAATGATGCATTGTTAGCTCACTTCACAAAGGAATACTTACTATTTGGGATAAAAGACATACTTAGCTGGAATGAGATTATTTGGAGAAATGTAAGCATGTTAACCAAACTCAGTTACAGTTGACAGAATTGCCAGGCAGGAAGTTACTTAATAGACAGTAATAAAAGTTGAGATTCAAAGGTGTTATTAAAGGCAACCATGCTGAATATATACATGTACAAAATCTGTCACAGGTACTCTGCACGCACTGTCACCAAACCCCCATTTTTAAGATGAACAGAACAGCACTTCAAAAGGAGGACAGTAGCAGACCTAGTTAACGCTACAGAGCAGAAGAGCAGCGATATGGGCACTAAAGTCTCATTCTGTCTTTAACCAAATAAAGTGGGACCGTGCTGGAGCAATAGAGGCTGTGCTTGTTGGATGGATATAAGAAGAAAGAATAAAGAGATCTGAGTATAGATGTGATTAAGGATTATATATCTGGTAATGTGTAGGGAAACACATGTCAAGCTTGTATGGAGGCTCCCTGTTTCTTCACAGCAGAATGGGAAGAAAGTTCAGAAACAACAGGAGACAAACAGCTTTCTGGGTACAAAATGTTGCCAAGAACTTTCCTTTTCTTTTTCTTCCTTGATGGGAAATTTGATGCCCAGAAACTTATTCAAAAGGAAATCTGAAAGCAGTGTGAGGGAGAAACAGTGCAATTCAAGACAACGTTATTAGACAAGAAGAGTACTTAGCCACAGCTGGTAGAAATACAGAAGAGTGGCATGACTACGAGACAATGTCGTGGTTTTACCCCAGCCGGCGGCTGGGCACCAGGCAACTCAGTGAACGTTCTGTGGACATTTTATGGACATTTTGAAAGGGTGGTCCATAGACTAAGGGAATGATATTATCATATTATATTATATCAAAGGATGAGAAGGGTGGTGGTGGTTAATGATGATGTATTGGATGTGTGGGACCCGAGCATGATGTAAATGGTATGGAATAAGGGGTGGATAATGTCCTGGTTTCAGCTGAGAGTTAATTTTCTTCACAGCAGTCAGTATGGGGCTGTGTTTTGGATTTGTGCTGGAAGCAGCGTTGATAGTGGAGAGATGATTTTGCTGTTGCTGAGTGGTGCTTGCACAGAGCCAAGGCCTTTTCTGCTTCTCACACTGCCCCGCCGGCGGGATGGCTGGGGGGTGCACAAGAAGTTGGGAGGGGACAGACAGGACAGCTGACCCCAGCTGACCACAAGGACATTCCATACCATATGATGTCATGTTTGGTTTGTAAGGGGCTTGGGGGAAGAGGAAAGGGGGGCAGCGGCGTTCGGAGTGATGGCGTTTGTCTTCCCAAGTAACCATTACGTGTGACGGAGCCCTGCTGTCCTGGGGATGGCTGAACCCCTGCCTGCCGTGGGCAGTGGGGAATGAATTCCTTGTTTTGCTTTGCTTGTGCACGTGGCTTTTGCTTCACTTACTAAACTCTTGTATCTGAACCCACGAGTTTTCTCACTTTCCCTCTTCTGATTCTCTCCCCCTTTCCAGTGAGGGGGACTGAGCGAGCGTCTGCGTGGTGCCCAGCCGCTGGCTGGGGTAAAACCATGACAGACAACTTCTTTTTTTGCAGCAATGAGTGAGAGGTTCCCCAACTGCTTTGGCTGCCATTGAGATCAGAGCTGCTGAAGGAGCGAAAGGGAACAAAGGATCTCACTCCTGAGGACTGAAAGGGAATCCCACTTTGATATGTAGATGAAAAAATGATGAGTACCAGTGTAGTTCATAAAAATCCAGCAAGCCAGCAAGACTGGAACAGGTAAAGAAGTCAGTTTAAAGAAAGAAAGTATAATCATCTGGACACAAATTTTGACTTACTGCAACAGAATATCACCTTCTGGGGTAACTCAAGTTTGTAGACTTTTTTTGCTTTCTTCCTCAGGAAGGTCAGATCCGTATCTAGCCATCCAGGTAAGCCTCATTTTTCTCTTCCAACACAGCAACATTCAGGAGAAGGTCATAGCAAGAAAAGTATTTTGAAGCTCTCTGAGCACAACGGGACCAAAAGAAAATTGTTTTTTACTTTCTGAATGTTCTGGCCCCTCAAAAGGACACAGAGCCTAGTCTTGCTATCAGTGACAAGGCAAATGGTGCTGCTCCTTAAGACTGAAAGTTTATCTTCTAGGGACCTCAGGTAAACTCCTCCTTCTACCACCTGGCTACTATTACTTAAAGCTGGCTACAAGTTTAGACTTTGTAATGCCAAAAGAATAAACTTAAGGAAGGAAGACAAGGAAACCTTTGTAACCAGTAGACACATTTACATTCCTTTCGTATTTCTATATAATCTTCTATCAGAAGACTGTACTGGTGTTGGACAGGTTGCTATTACTACTTGCCATTTGTAAAAATGTTCCTCTCTCAGAAGGTACAGTGAAATCTTTAAAGGAAAGGGCAGGTTTAGTAGAGAATATAGGCCTTAAAGGACCAGAGCTGGCCTGGGTGGGCTTGTGTGGAGTCCACTTCAACGCAGCTCCAGCCAGGTGGTAGATGGACCCACAGAACATTTAGTCTGCATGTCACTCCACATGGCTGCCCCCAGCTTCACCAATGGAGCAGTAATGAAGAGAATTAGCATTTGTTTCTTAGAGCATTATTTTTCCTGCCAGGCTTCAGCCTATTAGAGCTAATCCTTTTCCACCTTCTACACCACCTAGCAAAACAGTTGCTAGGCAGGTTGGTGATAATAAGCAGCCTACAGCAAACTCCAGAGAATCGCTTTGCTACACGTGCTTCTATCTGCATGATATACCTTAACCATACTGTTAAACTAACTGAATGTCTAATTATTAGCTACACACATCACTCATCCTCAATTACATCAGGCTTCTGTTTGCTTTTGCTGTCACATTCCCATGACTATGTTATTATTAAAATTTAAACTCACATTTACTTACTAACTAAGAAGAAATATATATAAAAAAAGCAACCCCAAACTACCAACAGCAACAGAGCTTTCAAGACGGTTTCCTGCTCTCATTCCTGTAAAGTTAAAAAAGAACAATTCTCAACAGACTCATCACTTATCACTGGAAAAACAAGCAGCAATTTTCCATCAAATCAAATAATTTTACAATGATACAGTTCTCTACACTTCTCTCAACCCAAATACTTTAGCACTCCCTTAATATGTAAACTCCAGTAAGTAAAAATGACCAATTCTCCAGCTTTCACTAATCTGTGCAGATTATCTATTTGCAGATGTGTCCTTCAGGGAGAGTTAGGAGGCTCCATGGGGACCAAATGAACAACAGTAAGGACCGTTACTTCATGTCAAGTGTATTGAAGCAGCAAGTTAAAATACAGCCCCTCTGGAGACTTTGCCTTCTGCCTCTGGTAAGCACAATCTGCTCATCCAACAGTTCAAGGAGCTCTTGCCCACAACTGGCTTCTTTAATTGTAGCTGCTTTGATGGCATATCCTTCACCAGGCCCTTTGCCCTTCCTCCTCCACGCACAGAAGATACTGAGCATTTGGAATTGAGTTACAGCTCTATTAACCTCCACACCACGTGAGCTGACTCTCAAGGTTGTTTTGCCCAACACCTTCCAGAACAAGGAAGGATAGCTAACTTTCAGAAGATGTAAAAAGCCAGGACTTCGGCCTCTTTAAAGCCCACACAGAAAAGGTAAGACCTCAGACAGGGTCAAATTTCAACTGGATGCTTTCCTAAGGATCAAATGGGAGGAAGGATGACAATCCTCTCTTCTCTGTACTCTCGGAAATTAAGCATGTGTCCAGCATTGCCCAAGCTAACGCAGTGCTAGAAATCTAACACCCCTCAGTCCCAATTTACCATCTTTGTTGTACTCCTCCCTACTTTCTGTTTCTGCCAAATCACCTGAAATGTTCTAGCTGCGATTTTCTGCCAAAATATAATTTCTCCCAACAGCTTGAGGGATATCAAACATTTAAGAAATGTCTGTTTCTAAAGATAGAGTTGATCTAATTTCTTGGAAGTCTTCCTAATGATTCTTTGAAGTGCTATAAGCCAAACACGGAAATTATGGCTAAGCAGCTTTTGAACAAGCATGCTTTTGAGCAGTTTTAGAGCATATTATTTTTTTATTAATAACACTTTTCATTCAACTTCCCAATCATGATGGAATGTGCTTTAATTTTGTGCGGAGCTGGTACACTGGTGTGCTTTATTCAAGAGCTTTGCTTCTGTGAGGTGATTTAAAGTTTCAGCTCCTTCTGTAGGAATATCTGCAATATCATGCTTCTTCTAACGCAGACCCTTGCAGCTACTGACACAGGAACCAATTAGAAAAAGACAGACACAGCAAGCTTTCAGCAGCACCAGCACTGCGTTCACATCAATTAAATACTTCCTACAGCTCAATAAAACTGTCACTCAACTCCAAAGTATAAATACTGCAGTCTCCCCAGTACCATTTCAGTGCACGCTTCCATAGAGGCGTTCCTAATCCAGCCCAGATTTCCTAAGAAACAGGTTTCAAGATGGTGAGAAAGAACACCTGCAGTATTTCCAAGTCTCACAGGAGAGTACATCCTTCCAAGGAAGGACTGGTTTTAACTAAATCAATGTTAAAAAAACCCAATAAATCATTAAAATAAGGTACTTTCTGTGAATAAATAAGGACAAAACTTTTCAAGAGACACCAAAACTTCAAAGTTTTCTTTGCTTATGTCTTAACCTCCAACAAACTCCCTTCCTCAGTGAACCCAGCTGTCTCTAAGCAATGGGGAAGTAAGGGTGTCAGCACCTTATACATAATAGCACCATGTATCAGTTGGATTTGTGATTTGACACGAACCACTGCTAGCCTGGCTCCTAAGATCAAAGTACTCTCTGCCTGACTGTGCAACCAGAGAGAATTTAAAGGAAAGCAATAGTGTAAGAGTACAGAATAATTCAGGTACAAAACATTCCCCTGGCAACATTAGAAAATAAATCACATAAATAATAATGGCAAAATATACCATTCTTCAAAGGAAACACAGCTGAAGGGAATGAAGCAACCAGGTATTTTTACAAATGGTGCTTCAGCAGTGACTGCACAATAAGCCTAATGTTGATATTTTTTAAATCTTTGACGCACATATATTAATTATACATTCAGGACCAAAGTGTTGGCAGTGTCCTTGTTGTATGTGCAGCCTACGTGCGTACCCAAGAGCCAGCAAGATAAAAGACATATTCATACAATGTTTGTTCAAACTCCTTATCCCTTAATGAAATCCATTATTTCTAGGGCACAGATTTCCAAAAAGACAAAGGACACCAGTGCTCATGACACAGATTGGAGATGCATTTCACAGCCTGAGGGCCAGGGCAGCAGGAGGTGAAGTATGTCTGTGTCTTCTCTATAAACAGCATAAGCCAGAGCACACACAAAAAGTAAACAATGAACAACAGAGTATTCCCTTACAGCTGACTTGTAAGAAACAGCTAAAACAACACTCTTTAAATAAGCATATGCTACCAGATTAAGCATATGCTACCAGATAAACCTTTTATGCTTAAAGCCAGAATAGAGTCATAACTGAGACAGCCCTTTATTAAGCTGAGCCTCCTGCTACAGCTAACACAAAGGTGTTCAGATGCATCCTTGTCTCATTTTCAGCAGGTTCTTCTCCCATCTCTTTCATCCTCAGAACTAGACACATTGAACACCAGGCACTTTGATACCCAGAAAAAAAAAAATCAGCTATGAAGCTCACATCCAACTCTAGCAAACCGCATAAGAGGATCAAACATGCCACATGACACAGTATGTGAGGAGAATGAGTATTTCCAGACAATGAAATGGAGACACAGAAGTTTAAGCACGTTGCTGTAGACTGCTCAGTGACCCAGGTTGTGAACCAAGACGACCACTCCGCAGTTCTAAAACTGGGTGCTTTGCTCTAACGACTCAGTTATTCTCATTTCCTGCCTGTAACAGAAGATATCTCTGGGGACAAAGAGTTTCCTCTTCCTGAAGGAACTACTTCCAGGAGCGATGCTGGCCATTTTCATTGCCAGGCAGCTGCCATTTTCATTGCCAGTGATGAAATGACTGATCACGATGAAGGGGAGCAATGAGGAGACTCATACCTATCCAGTATATCTGGGAGAGGCAAGACCATCCACTGCCATATTCCCAAACCTTCGCTGTTATCTGAATGCCAGAACGGCCGGCTCTGTTCCTTTCCTGTCTTGTTCTCGACCAGCACCAGGGATATATTTCCCAGCAATAAACCATGGATGAGCCATGACATTCGTAGCTAGAGGGAAAAGAACACAAAAGATGAAACATCACAAACATTATCCAAAAGTTAACAAAATTTCCAAACCTTCCTATTGTTTTCTAATCACCAAAAAGTCAGTTCTTCCTTATGCTCACGTAATCCCTTTAGAAAACTCCACAGATGTGGGAGCCTGTGACACTTGGTATATGGTATTTAATATTGGAACTACTGGCCTTTCTTTGTGGTAAAGTTGAGTCCAAAACACCTGTTTTAGCTTTCACATATCTGTCTATAATTTTAAAGGGATAAACTAATACCTTCATTGTCTGCAGTACAAAGATCACACTCCCCTAAGATGCCACCTAAGAGATTCAAGTTAAGACTAACAACTTCTTCAGCAATAAACTTTTATATTCCGGCAGCAGCAAAACCACAGGGAGAATAGCTGCAATAAGCAGGCATCACTAGTAAACACATCCTCATCCCCCAGATACTCTTTTCAAAAACCAGGTTTTCCTTACCTCTTTCCAAGCTTGTACAGACTTTCCAATTGAAGTTCAGTAATAATTATGGTTTTTATTAATTAAAATACCTTAGGAAACTGGTTTTCTAACATTTCTGTTATGTTTAATGTAATTGGGTCAATCTCTACGCATTTATCCCCATATGTAAAATTATTTCATGTAGGTTTCTCCTTTTATGACTTTTCTCTCACTGTATGAAAAGAAAAACAATCCCTTCTACATCAGGCTAGTCTCAGAATCCATATTACATGAATATAGTCTTCTAATTTTCTTCGGAAGAAGAGCTAGCTCTTTGTTGATACAGAGCGTAAGTAAAATACACGTATATATTACACGCTGGAGCTGGGTCTCATCCCAATAACCAATAGAAGTGAGAATGCTGAAGGAACGACTTTATTAAATCTACATTAGCAATGGGGTTTTGGACACAAGAAAGTGTTTAGCATAGTACCTAGCATCCGTGCATGTTAAAAAAAGAGTCCTCTGGTTTTTAACACTTCAAAGCCAACACCTAAGTCAGGAGGCTAGGAATTAAATTTATATTTTACACAGGAATATCTGATAACATTGCTTGTTTGCTTTGATAGCAAAGAATATTTATATCCATTTCTCAGCATAAAAGACAACTAGATTTTGCTTGCCGTTCCTATCTTACCTGTAAGTCTGTTCTGGCAGACAAATCAGACTTTGGTGGTTGAAGCAGTGTTGCTATTATTCCTAGTTTAAGTTCACAGTTTTTGGGGTGGGTGAAACAAAATTCTGAGTCCCCACTGTATTAATGATCACTACTGAATTTAGGTAAACAGTGCAGTTCACCTGCTTGTCTGGAAAGTTACAAAACCAACAGTAACTTTGACTACATTGCAAACTGTGACAGAGACCAAAAATCTAGATGTGGTTCTTCTCTCTTTCCAGTCCAAAACTCATTGCACTTGCATGGAATCACTCCTGGGTCTATTAAACTGCTTGTGCTTATGACACAAGCACTGATGAGGTATACAAACTGATGTGCAGGTATGGGTCTGTGAATCCATCTTATTACCTCATTTTGACCACAGATGTTCAAAACTGATGCATAGGTATTCAGTAGTTCAGCAAATCATCACCAGCTCACTCTCACCCCAAGTTTGGGAAAGAACTCACAGAGTGCCATGTCTGTTTCCCTAACATCAGAGAGTGGAAACCATAGAATGAATTGTGAGGAGAGACACCTCGCAGACACCAGAGAGAAACAGCAGAGTTGAGCAGACTGCAAAGAACGGCTTCAGATATGACACAAAGTGATGGCCAGCGAGGCAGCTGGGGAATGGCTGAGTTCACACCGACAAGTTCACCAGAACCATCACTGGTGGAAGAGGCTGCTGACAAAGGTTTATGGTGTAGGAGGTTGATGCCTTCAAACTTGATATCCGCATGGCTACTCCTAACTCTTAGTGCATACCTGGTCTTAATGTCAGGTGACAATCAAAATTAAATAACCTATTGGGCATTTCATACTTTCAAGTGCCTGTGAAATGAGACTACTGAAATTACCGTGAAGATTGCGCTCCCTTAACTATCATTAGAATACTTTTCAGGTCCACTTAAGTAATCTCCCTTGAGAAAACTGATCAACACTAAACTTTTTTATTTAAAATAACTTTGTCATGCCAATGGAAGATTTAAAGCACGCAACCTATAGCAGGGAAAGTAACTCCTCTGAGTACATATGTGAAGCACTTTTAGGACCTCCAATGCCAACTCTACTGTAATTTCTAATACAGGTAAAGTGGAACAACTTCCCTGTACCATTTTGACAGTTTCAAATTTGAGATGTAAAGCCCTGAAGCTCCTACTATGCAGGAGCTTTCAAGACCTCTGTCTCTTTTGGAGACCTGCCAGACAGTAAGGGGCAACATCTACATGGTCAGAAGTGAGAAAAGAGTGAGCCTTTGATGGTTATTAACGTAACACTAGAGCAAAAGCTGAAGCGATTGTTGAATTGGAATGGATGACTTTGCACACATGTCAGCTGTTTGAAGGAGAGACATAGTTGGCATTAGATGTGGGAGATCAGCTCATTGGCAAAGTGCAATATGCAGACTCTAATGAACTGGCTCTGAGTGAATTGACTGGCACTGTGTCCAAATGGGCATTTTTGGCCGTGATTTCCATGGTTTCTAAGCTTCACAGCAGGGCAGTCCAGGTCTTTTCACACCTGCTGAAGTGAACCGTAGAAATGATGAGCTGGATGCCACAGTGAAGACTTCCGAATGGGGCTGGCATTCATTCTACAGAATACAGCATCAATGATGGCAGATGGTACTACATACACGATGCCTCCTGTAAGCAGTGCAGTGGCACATTTGGAAAAATCTGAATCTGGGCTATTGGTGGCATACCCCTAACATTATATATCAAACATCTCCCTCTGTGTTAAACCAGCAGCAAAAGATTCAGAAGCCAGAAATATCACTGAGAAATTAATTAAGCATTGCAGGTAGACATTGGCTCAATAGCACCTTGCTTTCTGGCTTTAGAACCCACCATAGCTGATGATTAGCTGTTCATATGCAAACCCACTGACTCAGTAAATGAACCACTTTAAATTGATTTGGGGAAAATTAAAGGGAGAGGGAGCCCATGGTAAACACACAGCATATTGAGGCAAAACTCGGGTCAGATGGCCACATGCACTGTACTGCAAACACCATCTGTAAAAATGCCTTCTGAGAAAATCCCCTTAGCCTCTGAGTTTGTGGAATTTCTGAACTGATAAACAGGAGACTCAATTCATCCAAGAAAGAATAGAAAACTAATTCTTATCAATATCAACAGGGCTCGGCAGGTTTAAGAGAGAGGTGAAGAAAACGAGGGAGGGTAGATTTTCTAGGACAAGCTGCATAGTTTCAAGACCATGTGAGAACTGAGACTTGCATTTTACTTCCTTATGCACAAAAGAAATAAAATACCAAGAACCTTCTGGGTGAAGTTTGAGCCTGCTTACACCTGTGAGTCTCCTTTAATGGCTAGAAACATTCCAGGATGAACTAGCGCTTAGACGTCTGACCAATGACACCCACTCACAGCAGCATCAATAGAACACTCCTCAGTGGCACTCCAGAGAGTTGCTGTTTCTTTTTCCTCCCTTTCTGAGTGGCAATGCCCCTGACTATTAGCATTATGGTCCTATCTGGCAGGAGAAGCTAGTTGTCTGGCTTTAGCACGCATAACCAAAGAAAGAGGGAAAGATGAACATACTTCCAATGAGGCTTGGAGTAAGGTATTTTTAAGAAGATGGAGAAGAGCCAACAGGCATCTTTCTCCCAAGGAACTGCAGTAGTTGGATCCCACAGGTGGCTATCTTGGTACCCACACTCCAACTCAGTCCCACAGTCTCACATCTTGTGAGCACATTACCTAGTTCTCATGCCATCAATCCCTGCCCTCCACCTATATATACTTGCTCAAAGGAATTGATCACTGGATTCTTGAAATACAGACATTCGTTTTTCTGAAAAACATAACTCTTGTCTTGCGTCTTCTTCACTGGACAGGAAACAGTAGAAGTTGTTTTCAGATGTGAATGCACTGACCCAGTAAATGTAAGTCAGGTATTAAAGCAGCTTGGAAACCACCTCATCATTGAATAGAAACTGAAGCTGCAAGTTGGGACACAGTTTCCACAGAATTAGACAATAGCTGCAGACACCTTTTCCAAGTCTCAGTAAGTTTTGTGCATAACTATGAACTATGTTTGAGGCATGAAGTTTCTCACATTGGCAATATTGGTTTTCTTACTAGAAACGAGAAATGGTTGCACACAACAGTACAAGAAGAGACATCTATTAGGACTGCTCAGCAATTTAGACTTGGACTCTTATGAATAACAAAGATGACCAAAAAGTCTTGTTCCTGTTTTTTGACCAGAACAACAACTGTGCAGAATCAGTCTCTCCTGTGGTCTGCTGACAATTCTGCTTTCGCTTAGGACTCAGATGTGCAAGCAAAAATCTTATGTAAATGATAAAATGATAATTAACTGATCTGATCATGTAGCTTTAAACTACCTAGGCAGGCAAGAGAAGCTCATATTTTATGAGCAGATTCTCACATTATTTATTACTTATGTTTATTTTTATAAAATCAAGACCCTCATAAAAGAACCTTCATTTCAGGGAACAAACATAAAAATAAAAAGACAACAACAAAAGAGAAAGAAAGAGAAAGAGCTCATAATTTTCCTGCCAGAGTACTGTGCAGGGACCGGGCCTTCAAGAAATTTCAGATAGTATAGATTCTCCAATCCAATGACACTGAAGCCAGGTGGCAAAGGAAGCAAGAAAAGATAAAGATAGATAACAGTCAATAAGCTGTAGAGATTTTAAAAACAACACTTTAAAATAAAAAAGGCTGCTAACAACATTCTGCAAAATAGAGCACATGAAAGGCTGTGCTAGAGGCATAGCTGTGCTGCATTTTTCATGCTCATAAATGTTCTGAGTCAATGTTATTACCATGTACCCTTCTAAGTTATTTAAAGCTCAAGGAATAGAGGAGAAAGAGAGACACACTCTGCAGGTGTCAGCACAGGGCTCAGAACGCACTCAAGGAATGATTTGTATTATTGATTTACATGCTTTAAAAAATATCACAACATTTTTGCATAGAAAAGAGAACTGAATTAATAACAGAGGATGAAAACATCTTTATTTCTATAAACCCAAACGAGAGGGCACACTTCAACTATGCTGTTTTACATCAACACAATATTTATTTTCTAGAGAGTGTATGCTTACATTCAAAAAGTAATTTCAGGCGTAGAAGAAGTCTAGCTCACTTTAGTACTTACTTACGTAACATAATGGTGGCTTTCAAGAAACAGCTAGTTGAAATGTCAAAATAGCATCAGAAAAAGATTTTCATTATTTTAAACATGGCCAAAAGCACAAAGCTCTTCTACTATTGCAGGAATCTGTCTTCACTGTTTTTGAGCACAACTATACTCTTTAAAATGTTTGACCCAGGATCTAACAGAAAAATGAAATAATCTGGTTCCCAGTCACAATGTAGTCCCTCTTGCCAAGAGTCACCTTTTTTTTTGGTGGCGGTGCATGCGATAACATTGAAGGCTAATTTCAAGTTCATCACCACCCAGGCAACACCACTTCTGTTGTTACTCTCCTCCTCTGTTATAGCCTACACCAAAACTGCTTGCATGGCTTTTACTTCTTCGAGCAAAGCACAGCCTTTCTAAAAAATCAGTCTCCAGACTGTTCATGGTTCTGCAGTGACTTTAAAACAGAACTAATAGACACAAAATGAAATCTCACAGGACAGATATAACTACTGCTGCCAAGGCAGGTACACGCTGTACCAAGCCCTCACAGAATGCAGTAGTCCTGGACCTGGTCTTACATCTTTTTATGACAGAAGCCCAAACACTTTGGGAAGATACAGGTGTGACTCTTAGAATCTACAGGCACCACAGCATTCTTCAAAGCCTGAGGATGCAGATGGCAGGGAGCATCTCCAAAAAATGCAATGAAAAGCAAGTCATATGTAACTTTGCACTTGTTCAGCAACAACGCTGGAACTTAGGGAGATGGGACTGCCTCATTGTCCAGGCATGGGAGGCCAGAACTGAGTCTCCAGCTTCCACATGATGGTGAGCGCTCTCTGGAAACCTGCAACACTCCTGTGTCAGCTGTCTGACATCTTTGCAAAGTACTCTGCTGGCCTTGTGCGAGCCAACTGATTCCCACTCAGAGAAGGGGAATCACAGTGTGAAGAGAAGGGGCAAATAACACTCTGCTTTATTGCTCAAGCTCTAAAAATTCTGCCTTTAAATCATGCCACTGTTTGGATTAATTCTTCGTACTTTATGCGCATTCCTATGCTCAATTACACATGCTTTGTTTCCAATGAACTTTTACATGTGGGTTAAAAGATTTTCACTCCTGATTACTGACCTCAGTTTAGTTCCTGAAGCATTTCCTGAGCTTTTTATTGTGTCTCTCCTTTCTGGCTACTTCAGGGTAATGGAGCATCTCTTCATGGACTACCTGTACCACTTCCTGCACCACTTCTCAAAATTTAGAAGAAGTGCCACAGTTTCCCTCTCCTGCACAAATTGGGTTGTAAATGCATGGTTAATGGGGTCAATAGGCAAAGGACCCTACCAAATGCGCAACATGAAAAAGATAACAAAGACTGTCTGGACTGCAAACAAGAGATTCTTTGAAGCAAGGATATTCTAGCCAAGATTTAATAAAACAACAAAAAGAAAGAGAAAAACTAACTGAACCAAGAACAAAGGGCAGCATCACAAACGAACCGCTCTGACCTGCCCAAAGTACTGAAGAACAAAGAAAATGAAAATATAAAGCTGCTCAAAACAAACAGGAGCAAAGTGCAATACAAAGCTATACACAAAGTGCAAGGCACATTAGGAACAATCCCAAACATGTGTGGGAAAGCACAGGCTGTGTTTATTACTGTATCCCCTGCATGCATTTTTACCCTCTTCTCATCTTTTGATGCATGTGGGGCAGTACAGAGTAGTTTAGGCTGATTTTTCTCTTTCTGAGTGAATGAGGAGCCTCCCACAGAGCACGGGAAACGCTAGGGAAGCACAGCCTCAAAGCAGCCCAGCATGCTCCTGGTGACCAACCTCAAGCTGAGGAGAGCACAAAGATGGAGGGTCACGCTTGTCCTGCATGTAGCAGCAATATGTATGTCAAAGATCACCCAGGCTCTGGAGTCTCCAAGTGCTCGTGTCAGCACTACTGCCAACAGCTTCCCTCTGCATGGAAGGTGTTTGGACCAGGCCACTTCACAAGTCTCCAGTCATTTTCTCACATTGTTCTGTCACCTCTGTTGCTAGTCTATCACAGTGAAAGATTAAACAGCAAGGCTGAGGGAAAAAACCCAAGCCTGAAGCATTAGCAAACTCTGTGGCTAGTATCCACCGTAGACTGCTTGACTGTTTCCTTATCAGCATTGAGTCCTGGTTCCATGGACATTCTGGCCAAAACCGAGAATCCTCCAGTCTGCTAAACAGCACTACAGCAGGTAATGCTCCTCATGCTGAGGTTGAAGTAATTAATTCCTATGAACACCTCAGGCTAAAAAGCAGGGTATCAGCATTTGCTGTTGTGGGTGTAATTGTCTAACATGACTGGATAAAAGAAAAGCAAATTAAGGGATAAGGGGGGAAAATAGTAGCGTCAGTAAATAGTGTGTCTAGTACTGCCCCAGAGCTTCCACACAGTGGGAAAAGAAGAGAAGGGAGTCAAGAACAGCAAACTGGGGACGTCTGCTGGCCTCCTGGGTGCTCTCAAGGCTTGCAGCATGTGGCCGTTGATAAAGTCTGGTGCACAGAGCAGGGGTAGGCTCCGCTCACCCAGGAGAAGTGAGTAACCTGAATAGGCAGGGCAGCGCCCCTGGAGTCTCACCCCTAGGAGTTCAGTTGAGCTGGGTGTGTTGATAGTGGAGTAGACACAGCATACAAGGAGAAGGAAGGATGACAAGGCTTAAGGACAGCCTCCGTCACAAATATATATTGGTGCAGGACATGAATCTGAGCCAAATCTCTCTGGGGTACTGGAACCAGCTGTCAGAACAAGCCACTCTGTAAGTGAACACACAAGGAGAGCAAGCAGCTATCTAAAGGATCACGTGAGCTGGATCAAATACAAGAGGGAGGGCAGGTTTATGGCTTGCTCTGACTGTGGAAGAATAAATGGGTCTAATTCACACACACTTGCTGAGATCCCTCTGCCACATGAATCATGAGTGAGTTTTGTCAGTGGGATTTCAGTTGCCAGAGAATCTGTCCTAGTTGTGACATGCCAGGTGGAGCTGTCAGCAGTGACAGGTAGAAGGAAACTCATCTTTTAGTGCCTGCACTTGAGCCAGTTCAATCAGGAAGTGATTGAGGGTGAATAAATACAAGACAGCATTATGGTATTTTCACAACCTCTTTTCTGACGATAATTTCACTATAAGGAAGTTTGTTGGCACCTATTGGAGGAATAAGTGCATAGGGGGGAAATATCTCCTTTCTCCTCTTGTGTTGTGCTGAAAAGTGGAATTAAATTATTCTGCTCACAGACAGATTGTTCCAGTAAAATAGAATTTGAAGCCACCAGGGGCTCATTGAGAAGAGAAGCTTTTACACTATATGAAAAGGCAAGAGACAAAACCCTTGCCAAACTCCTTCACTCTTTATTACCGACAGCTGCAATGCTGGATGCGTCCGGATGCCTTTTAAGTGCCAAGGGGAGTGACGGAGGTGGGATGGCATGTGAGCAGATGAAATACATGGCAGCTTCTCCCCCGACGGCAAGTTTAATTATTTGCACTGTTGTATACACAAGAAAAAATATACACATATTGGGCAATCATTCACTCTGATTCCCGTGTCAGGTGGATTATGAAAAATACTCGCTCTTGCTGGTCCATGGCAGAACAAGGTCTTAAAATATTCAGAACCTGCATACGCCTTTGTCACAGAAGGGAGGAAAAACAAGGTAGAATGTATTTCCTAAAGAAGGAGGACATGAATATATCAAGAGAGCAAAACCAGATGTGCTTTGCTACATGAACTGAAATATCCAACAGAAGCAAACCAAACCAAACTTTAAACCAAAGAAACACCATCTTCTATGAACTTTTATTCCAGAGAACTTTCTCATACATCCCTTTTTGTCCTTTCTGCATTTTAAGGTCAGTGGAACAGGGAGAATCTAATCCTTTTGTCTGTTCAGCGCTCAACTAACAAACACCAAACTGTGCTTTGTTAGGATCAATTTTCCCAAATCCCTCTGCTCCAGGATCCAGGAGCTCATGTGATATTTCAGGGTGACCATTTGAGATATGAAATGCTCTAAGTCACTAGCCACAGTTCAAAATCTTAAGTCATTAATAAATCCTATCAGTGGTAATATAATCTGTGAGGCTAGACTAAAAGATGCAACGGGTCATCTTTCTGTAACCTGCAGTTTAAGGGCTAAGTACAACTGACTCAGAAATTACAACCGTTTGTGCAGGGTTAGCAAGCCTTGATATACTTGCTTATGTCTTATGACTGTCAACAGCTTTTCTGCTTGAGTAAGAACTTGGTTCCATTCTAAAAGAATTTATCTCTGCTGCTGTTAACTTCAGCGCAGCTATGAACAAGGCCGGCATGAGGATTGGTAGGTTTGAGGTTCAGCATGATGAAGATCTGCCAGCTCAAATCCCAGCTGTGCTAGAGAAAGCACTGTATTTTCTAAGCAGCTGAGGGCCAATCCTGAAGCCTATTCTTTCTCAGATCTTGCAAATACAATGTTTCTTCATGCAGTTTCTACCTCTTTGAGTTTATGTAACACTGGCTGCTCTACCCTTACAGCACACACACCTAATTATGAAGACTGTAATACATCATGAGAGGCCATACAATGAGGACAAGATATGCCAAGCTTTTCAGAGCACATTTTGTGGCATTTCAAGCAGCCAACAGCATCTTTACCCTGCACGCAGGGCCATTAAACCAGTATATTTGATAGATAAGCAGCCAGAGAAAGTGGTTGCTGTGCTACTGACCTAATGTCTATATTTGAAAACCAGAGTCAGACACATAAAAAAGCTCTGTAAATTGCAAAATGAAAGAGAACACTAGGACTTGCCTCGCAAGGGGAGTTCCTCAGAGGAGCTGGAAATGCAGTGCTGGTCATGACAGTGTTTGCTGTTGCTGGTGCTTTGCTGGTGTTAAGGAGTAGCGCATAACCTGGATACAAGAGCAGGAAGAAGGTCAAACAGCAGCACTCACCTTCTGGTTTCAGGGTTTGTGAAACCGCCCCAGAACCTGTGTTAGCTGGCTCCTGCTACAGGAGAGTGCCAGCGGGCAGAAGGCTTCTTCAATTTATTAAGGATGCAGCTTCACCCAACAGACATACCTAGGAAACACATTTACAAAGTCTGTCTACCCTTCCCCTACAGCTATCTTCTGTTTCTCCATGACTTCAGATTCATTCTCCTTGCAAGGCTGAATAACAGAATGTATCTTTTATGAATAAAAAGTAACTTGGAAGAGAATTTTATCTTATCTAATCCCAAAACAAAATACAACCATGGCAAAAATACCACCAGAGCAATATTAATGCAGCTGGAGGCCTCTTTGCTCCTTTAATCATTCGTTGTAACAAGAGGAGCAAGGGCAGTATAACTCCAGAGGTCTTCCTTGGTAGCTCTGCATGAAAAGGTGTGTATTTGCACTATTTCAGCTCTGCCGTCCAGCTCAGGAGGGTACCACTACTTAGAGCCCAGTCATTTGGGCTTTCATTGAAATTGCCACTACAGCACAGACAAATCATGAATCAGCAGCCCTTTATTGCCAGCTACCCAGTACCCTCTTTCTGGTTCTTTGCCTTCATGTTTACCTATGCTTCCACCACTCTGTGGGCTGAACTATCAAATGGCATAAATGCACTGTAGCCTACACCAGTAGAGGTAAACTTTTACCACAAAAGTAGAGAATCATACTCTTCAGGTTTAACTCTGGATCTAACTTTCTAAAGCAACGTTGGGATTATACATCATGAACTCTGCTGTTACTGTTGCATCCCTTTAGATGCTCCGTGCCTCAGCAATAACTGCCTCCAATGATTTATGTTATTGCTCTAGGAAAAAAGCTTATCCTGGCAGGTAGCCGATTTCCCAAAACTCAACCAGCAGTTCAGTGGTTCAAAAACTCAACCAGTTCAATGCCCCAGGTATAAACCTTCAATGGTTTGTACGAGAAGGATTAGAAATGAAGTACTGGGATTGGACTAGAGGAACCAAGCAGACAGCAATTATACATAGAAGTGGAACTCAAGGGACAATGGAGCAAAGAGAAGAAAAATTAGGAAACAAGAAGGGCAAAAAAGAAGCAGAACAGAGAAACAGGAAGTAAACAGGGAAATCAGAAAAAAATCAGATCAGTGTGGAGAAGGATCATGCATATGAATACTTGGTGTGAAGCTGTTCAGAAAGGGTCAGCATTAGTATCTGGTGTCAGCTGTGGAGACGTGAAGTACCAGTCTGTACCCTCAAGACAGGAAGTGAGTCTTTTGGTCCAAGCACTTAGAGCAGAAAGATAGCTTTTGTTTCACTGGAGGCTGAATATGTAACAACACAGGAAAATGTGCCTTGTGTTTTATTCCCTTTCCCCACCATTTGTGTATTTGTTTTGCTCTCTACTGTTTATTCTCTGCACGTACTATTTACTCTTACACACCTTCTGTTGAAGGAAAACGGTTGTGCTCTGGGCTTCCAATCCGCCATGGAGAAGGATGGGATGTAGAAGAGCCCTGCATCCAGCCACAGTCCCCTTCTTCAAACGAACAATAAAAGCCAGAGGGAAGCTTTTCTGCAAGAGGGAAAGACACACACACATATACATAGAGAAGAACTCAGGTGAGCCGAGGAGGAGACTCCAGGGCACACAGAGAAGCTGCAGTGACTATTCTGATCTGGTTTGCCCAGGGCACACGAGCACCCACACAGCTACTTAGTCCTTTCGTATGGAGTCATGCACATGCCTGACTGTGGGAAGGGTGCTGGCAAAGGAAACAATCCCCAGACTGTGACTAAGGGACTCCCCACACATTTTGGCAAACCTGAGTGAGAGAACACATCTCTCTGTACACTGTGGGGTCTCCTAAATAGCTGGCCTCTGCAGCTCCACAGGTATAAACCGACTCAAGGTTACATTTTGGAGATGGCTTTCCTAACCACTGCTCCTACAGCCCCACAGAAGGAAATCTTGTAGAGGGGTAAGTTCCTAACACAATTCCCCTTCCTTACAGTCTAGGTCTCTAGTCAACCCAGCTCGGCAACATGACCTCTTCTCTCTGTGAGCACTGCTGTGGTCTCAGGTAAAGTACTGAATCCCTTTGTGCCTCAGCTTGTGGACCTGTGAATCTGTTTGATAAGATGAATGGATGAAAAGAGGATAGTTTATTTTAAGCCATACTTTCAGGCTTCAAAACCCACTCATTCTGTCATTGGCTTAGGATTTCAGGCAAGTTTCCAGCTCCAAACAATACACTAATGTTTTGCCTTTAAATTAACCAGGTTTTAAAATAATAGTCATCTCATTCAAAGCAGAAGGTAACTTCATGCCTTCCATCTCCTCCTCTACCTACATAGCACGTTCTTCTTACAAAGGGTGCAAAGCACTGCTCCTTTTACCCCGAGTCATACATGATATTGCTACATGTCAACGTGGTCTACTTGGCCATGAATCACCCATTTCCTTCAAACTCATGAAACATTTTCCCCATCATTCTCAGTAAACCCTCACTGCCTCCTCCCTAATGTCTATTGTTGTGTAGTTCTACCTTTGCATTTCTCCTCTTCAGCATGAGGCCAGATTCTGTATTTATTAAGCAACCTCAGCAGAAATTGGACCTTGTAAAATGCCATGCAAAATCACTACCAATATAACATGATTTTCACTTCTAGTGAATCACTTATGAGCCTTATAACAGATTCTGCACCCAGGGTGCAGCTGACAACACTGCCAGGCACCAGAAGGCTTCCCAGTAACAAAAGGGCATAAAGTGGGTTTTATGGGGAAAAGGGTAGAGCACAAAGGTAGCCTGGGTGAAAAAGGTGACCTTTTAATACAGAATTACATTAGGCATCAAAGACACCAGAAGAGAAGTAAAGAAGAATGACCAGTGATTTACCCTGCTATACAGACTAACCAGTCCTCGGGGCTGGCAGTGCAAAGCCCCTGAACGCGCTTGCTCAGCGGGGGCAGTCCTTCCTCCAATAACCTAGAAAAGCTGCTGTGATGAACAGATGTAGCCATAAAAGGGATGATGACACTCCTGACTTGTGTTTTTTACACCACTGTGTAGTCAAATCTGTACTATAACCAGTTTAGCCCACATTTATTTTCCCATTCCCTGTTCCCCTACACTTCCCCTAAAACTTTCTTTGTTTTTTACTGTTGGGTTTGGTTTTTTTTTAATTTTATTTTTTGAAAGAAAGGAAAATGATGCAAGAAATCTGTCTAAAATTGCGAGATAAAAATGAAATTTCACGTGCCAACACACTTTAAACCCCCATATCCAGAAAATTAGCTTTTTCCTTGCAACAGTTTGTTAAAATCAGAGTAAAAATTTCTTCATTTACAAAACGTAGGGTAGACTACAAACTCCTAAAGCAAGAGAATCTGCTGGACAGGTGATACTGACAATTTCACTAGCTTGAAATGCTAAGAGGAGGCTCCCAAACTTACATTTTGTTATGACTATTACAATTTTTTCTCTCTTAAATTTTCTATCTATACAGTGGCTGTCAGACACCGAGGCACCAGTATTCATACTCCAGATCATTCAGTGTTTATATATCAGCAGGGTCCCCTGGGTGAGATTGCAGGTCAATTAAATACCTTCTTGCAGGGCCTTAGTTTTGACTCACACACCTCGAAAGGCAATTTATTGTCAGTGGCATATGCACCTGCTCCTTGGTCTTCCCTGNGAGCTGGGGGTTGGCCTCTTCTCGCAGATAACTAGTGACAGGACAAGGGGAAATGGCTGCAAGTTGCGCCAGGGAAGGTTCAGGTTGGAGATGAGGAGAAATTTCTTCTCTGAAAGGGTGATCGGGCATTGGAACGGGTTGCCCAGGGAGGTGGTGGAGTCACCATCCCTGAGGGTGTTTAAGGAAAGGTTAGATATGGTACTTAGGGACGTGGTCTAGTGGGTAATAGGTGGTGGGGGGATGGTTGGACTAGATGATCCTTGAGGTCACTTCCAACCTTAATGATTCTATTCTATTCTATTCTATTCTATTCTATTCTATTCTATTCTATTCTATTCTATAAGTACAGCATCTAGACCAGAAATATTTGATTTTCCAGAAGCCTGAATCACAACTCACTTCACAGAGAAAATTGAAACACATGTCTGTGACTTTTTAGCAGCGGCACATTTGAACCTGGAACCTGACATGGAGGTGAGAGCTGAGAGCTGTGTTCTACTGTTATTTTCTGCTAGCACACAAATCTGTTATGAACAGATCAAAACCTGTACTGGAGTTAAGGCTTTTTCAAGTTTTTCTTTTTAAAAATCTCCAAATTTATTCAGCGTGGTCTTTAAATATGGAGCTGTTAAGCAGAGTGTTGCCTCCTTGTGTTTTAGCCCTCTACAGAACTTGATTATATTTCATTGTGCAGCCCGAGGCTGGGATCCAAAGAAAATGACAAATTATAATGTGTCCTGAATTCCTACTGAAACAGCTTGGCTCGGTGTCCAACTGAATTCATTTCATGGCCATACGCTATCTAGGATGATGTAAACAAGTCAGAGCAGCAGGAGGAGTCATCTAAGTAGCAATCCCTGCCTGGAGGCCAGAAAAAGCTCACTGTCGATGAACAAGTAAGGACATAAATAAGAAGCTATTACTTTCCCAGAAAATTTCATTCCTCCTCCACAAATTTATATTTGATGAATTTTCAGATGTCCCATGCCCTGGATGCATTTCCTCTGCTGCTCTTTCTTACTTTGAACACATACAGCACCTACAATTCCACGTATTGCTACTCCACAAAGACCTCTTTGGCTAGCACTTCTCTGTCGACACGTATTTCTCAATTTTCTGAATGCTTGTAACTCAGACTTGCATTAACGCAGACACTGCACTGATGAGGGAAAGCTAATCTGACTTTATTGGAAAATCGAGTAAATGAGGGGGCAGGACTTATGCCTATCGAAAACTGCTATGTTGGATATTATCATTCGTGACAGAAACCTCAAAAAATGTAGACCTTCGTAAGAATAAAATGCAGCTTGTGGATACGGGATGGAGAATAGAGTAATTCAGTGAGATTGGAGCACTGTGAGAATGTAAAAGTCTCTGCTTTTATTTGAGTGATGAAGTAGAGAAAAGCTGTAGGGTGTTAAACTTGTTCCTAAGCAAATATTTTCAAGCCTTCAGAATGAATAACCTTCCAACTAAGTAAGTGCAAAGTTTGGGGGTTTTTTTGTTTAGCTCAGATTTTTCATCCTTCAATAGCAAGAAAAATTAGCAACTGGAATAATTTATGAAGCAGATGGAGCAGGGTCTTAATTCAAAACTAGGTGTAGATCAACCAGATAGTACAGTTTAAACTTTTGCATGCCATTCCAGACCCATCTTATAAAGGACACAAGCATAAAGGTCTGCTCTGGTATGTAATGGACACCTAGCAAATTTAGGAGGAAATCTCAGGAGCCAAATAGATCAGCTACTCAATTTAAAGAAGCACATGAATCTTAAACATGAGTTTGTTTCAACAGCTGCCTCTATGCTAGCAAATTTGGTCAGCCAAATTCTACCTGAAATGAAGCATAAAAAGGGAAAATACTTTTCAACACAGTCAACCAAGACTTATCCTTCAATGCCAGAAGGCTTTGCTGAGTTCAGGACTGCCAGAGGTTAGAATTTGTTGCTAGAAGTACAGCTTTTGACCAAGAAAGAAGCAAAAGGACTAGTGTATGCAAGACAGGAACCATAAGAGAGCACAGCATGGCAACAGGTTGCTACTTCATCATTTTGTTTGCAGGGAGACTCTCCTGGGCTGTATCTATCACTAGGATATAAATTAATCCAGTGGTTTCTTCACGCATTTTTGCCTGGAAAGTAAACTGTCCCCTGTAGAATTAATTATCTACGCTTTTTTGGTCACTTGCTCATGTTATCACAAATTCAAACTTTATAGCTTCCTATTTTAGCTGCCATCTGGTCTTTAGAGAGATGTGTGCATGCACCCCTCCAACCACACAGCACAGCCTGAGTCACCCCTTTCACTAATCAAATACTAGTCTTCCTTATTTCACCTAGTAATGTGTTTAACATCCTTAAATATTCAGTGAGGCACAGAGTGAAAATTACCCTCTAACCCAGTGGTTATGACATTTATTTGAAAGATGGAGGACATTACTTTAAATTTATTCCAGTTAAAATTTGTAAAATGTTGAAGAGCAACCCCAGGAGAGACTTGAGTAACAATCTTCTTCTGAACTAGACCAGAACTCCAGACCACAATTTTGGAAACTCTGCATGGAAATAGGGAATATGGGTTCAGATTCACTCAGGCAGAAGAAAGAATCAGTCCTGGGTTTGTCGTATCCTGAGTGAATCCTCTAAGTTCTGGGTCTCTAGATAATAGATATACTATCAGCACCTCCATTCATCTCATTTATTTTTTTTTTAAATATATCCATTCCTTTCCTAACATGCTTTGACTGATTAAACAATATTTTCATATACTGAACTTTTTTAGTGAATTTGTGACAGAAAGTAAAATAATTTTGGATTAGCCAAAAGTATATGCACTTTTTCAAAATTTTAAAAAAATTTTTGCTCAGACTTGCTGCCCTGCAACAAAAGAATATTGAACTGAACTTCAAGATATTATTAACCAAAAAGAGAAGTACAAAACTACTGAAACAAATTCTCCCTTTCTGTAAAGCAGAGCTCTGCCAATCTGTGTTAGCAAATAATTCGAGTTTTCATTTCTGCCTTGTACCATACCAGGTATATTACATGTATGATTACTACAATAAGAGGAAGTATGTTATTTTTTTTCAGTAAGTTATAAGCCATAAGAGCATGAATTCACTAGCAAAGACATAAGACCACCACTGTCTGAAGTCTTAATGTGAGTCTGCAAAGTATGCTTCTGCAAAGTAATTTCCAGTATGGCATTTCCATCAGTCTGTTAAATCTGTATGTCTGATCTCAAATCATCACAGTTCTGCATCTAATTCCACATCTGCCTCTTTGAAGCTGTCTTTTGCTCCTGCAAGAACATTTGATTATAACTCAGACAGCAACATGCTTTTCTCTAGGGGTCATCCCTCTCTGATTTTACGCTCTCTACACAAACTAATTGGTTGCATGCAAAACAAGCACCGTGACATTTCATTGGCCATTAATAAGTAAAGACATGTTAACAAACAGCAGGCTTTAGGAGATTTTTTTCAGCTAAGAAAAGAACAAAAAACAAATGAATAGGAAGAGGAAAAAAAAATTTAAAAAAAAATCAGTACCTGCACAGCTAAAAGACTGTGAAAGGAAAAAAAGCCTTGAAGCTCAAAGATAGAAGCCTTCGGTTAATGGCAATTGTAAAAGATCTCCCCTCAGTTTTGAGCATACTACATCTTTTTCTGAGAGCTCCTCTCTGTCAGCAGAGTCATTTGGGAAACCCCTTTCTCTGCTTTATATATCTGAATCATTTTTTGCCACACTTACAAAAAGCTGCTGAAATCCTCCGTGTTGCTCAGGAGTAAAATAACAACTAAAATGCTGAAAGATGACATACATTTTGTGTTAGGCTGTCATGCAGATGTAACTGACATCTAAACCAAACACGAACCTGTTTTGTGTAAGAAGTCTTAAAACAACAATATTCAAGACAGTAAAGAGGCAAAAGCAGAGAAATCAGCCATAGAACTGAGCTTGTAAGTGGATGAGCGGACATACCCACAGGCCAAGCTCTTGCTAAGGCAAGCCAGTCTTTTTTTGGTGCTTGGGTGGAAGATGTGCTTTTCGGGCCTTTCGGATGGGAGTAAGAACTCTGATTCCCAGTACCTGTGGTTGAATACAAGCTGTGTGGTCTTCTCAAGCTAAGGAGTGACGCTTTTCTAAATGGGTGTTAAATATCTTCTGCTTTTTACATGTTATCATTTACATTCTCGTACACTGTTTGCTGATACAACTGTAAGTGCTACACTGCTTTATGCAAATAACTACAGATGAATGCTGCATGGAGAGGGGGAAAAGGCAATCAAACCAGCCCCTATGGATAACATATGTGAGAGAGGGATTGGTCACTTTACCAGCTGGCTCACTGCGGGATACAGGGTGGCAGCTCAGGGTAAAAGCAGAGCCAGCCTCCCGATATGTGAATGTGGATGAGACAGCAGCCACAGGAGCACCCGATGTTTGAAACACGCTCCTCTCAGCCTGCTCCATCCTATAGTGGTATTTAGTTTGCATCCATGATTGGTACAACTCCACCTTGCGAGCTCTGCTGTTCCCACTGGTACAGACAGGATGGTATAGACCCTCACAGGGCAGAGCCGTTTATAGCAGGAAGACACAACAGTGCATCAGCCATAGCTGATGGCAAATACTGTGTGTCTCTACTTCCAATGAAATGAAAATGCATTCAACCTACTAATTATCATAATTTACTAGGGTTTTTTTTTTAATTAAAGTGTAGGACACAACAGAAATACCATTATGAGGTTTTAGAGCTCTCTTTTATGGTACTTAGGTAAAAGAAAGGTTTCAATACTACTAATATGAAGCATTATTGGTTCTAAGGAGTTGCAAGTCCACAGTAATGACACTGTTCCTATGAAAGTGCATTTAATGTTCACTAAGTGTGTGTCATTAATGAATACAATTTCAAATTGTAATAACCTCTGACATGATGAAGCAGCATATCATTTCGAGCTTTTTACTAGTTTACTAGATGATCCCAGGTCAAACTACTGTTCTCCACACCAGTAAAATCTGTTACTTTATTTCTTTGTTAGCAGCAAAGAACTGGAATTTGCTAGAAGTTGTGTGTCACACCTATGTTAAGTTTATGCTAGAAACTGCAAAGGTATGTTAGTCTAGACATCACCTACGTCAACACAGCTTGTTTGAATTACCTTAGCCAGATTCTCCCTCGCTCGAGCTGTGCTAAACTGAGAATAATGGCCTCTTCTATTCCAAAAGCTTTTGCCAGGACTGGTATTTTGGTCAGGGAACAGATTTTTTTTTTGCATACCAAATTACCAAATCAATGCAGCACAAAAGTCCATAGGCCATATCAGCTGTGACACATACTCTTTAAATTGGTAAATTATATCAAGAAAAATTAATTGTTGAGAGTCCATATTTGCCTTATAGATAACCATACGGCTGACAATCCACCACTCCTAACTATCTGTAGACTGCCAAAGGGGAAAACACTGGAGGTAGAATATGTAGAGGTATAGGGGAAAAAAAAGTAAGGCAGCTTCAAGACAATTAAAGGAAGGTCCTAAAGCATCTAGGTTATGCAGCACAATTACAAAGCATTCAGGCACAGCAAGTTTTCAGAAAACTCAGGCTGCTATATATCTTCTGCTGTATTTTATTAGACTACTGTCTGCTGAAGAAAGGATAGAAAACAAGAGGAATTACAAAGACATGGGAGTTGGCCAAAGACAAGCTACCGGCCCTATTCATTTTTCATCTTAGAAGTTTTCTCCTTCCTCTCCCTTCTGCCACATGCTGTGCTACATTTTGATTAAAAGCTCTAACAAACTACACATTTCATAATTCTGTAAGGCATCTAGCTATTCAGCTATACTGCCTTTGCATTTTTGATCAGGACTTTGGAACAGATGAAGCACCAAGAGCATTTAAAGAACCTGCTGCAGAACTAATGCAGGTGAGTACAGGAATGTATCAACCGATCTGCTCCAGGCAGACATCCAGAGAATCTGCATGTGTTACGGAGGATACTGGTCTTTTAATAGCACCGGCTTAGTCTATTAGTGCTAAAGACTCAGGCATTAAAATTCAAAACAATCAACGCTTTTGGAAAAGTAGGATGCAGCCTGTGGGTTTGGATTTACTCACTGCACATATCTCCCTCATCTTCTCCCTCGCCACAGTCCCTGATGAAGTCACACGCCTGGCCCAGCCTGATCGCCGTTCCATTCCAGCAGCTGAAGGAACCCTCCAGAGCCATTTTTGAGCCAGAAGCAGATCCTAGAGAAAAAATAAACAAAAACAACTTCAGATTACTGAATTGCCTTCCTCTTAATCAACAGGTCATAGGATCCTGGATAACACTGAAGAGGAGAACACCTTGTGAAATCTCCTCAACCCAATAATTACTTGATAAAGTAATTATTTTGTTCGACCTGTTTAATCTTGTGAAATATCTAATGGTCCACCTAACAGAGAACTTCAGTTCCCCAGGCACTTCTGGTGTTTTCACTTGGAAGGCATCTTTGACCCTTGAAAAGAAGGTTGAAATCCTGCATTCTGCTCTGCTGTATTTCTCGAGAGTAACACAATATGCATGATAGATTTTTAATTGCATGTGAATTTACTGCTAGACAGTCCTGAAGACTGATATCACCTCTGTCTAGCTCAGGAATAACATGGCTACATGGTCTGGAAAGAACACAAGCTTTCATCAGACCCTCTTCTCAACGTGTATTACCAATGACTTGGAGGTATCACGTTGCCATATTCTCTCTGAGAGAGAGAAAACAGTCAGATCTCTGCTTGTAGATTTCTCTCTCTTCTATACTTGCTCCTGCTCCTGTATCCTGCACTCCCCTCCCCTTCAGTCAGGGAGTCCACAGCAAACTAAATGTACGAAGATACAAAAATCGCTAATTCATTTTATCTATGCTAAGCAGCAAAAGGCAGCTAGCAATGTGGAAAGAAGCCAACTCTTATGAAATGAGGCCACTGAACATTACAATCAGAGCCCAATATCATTCATTCCAAAATGATCTTGAGTACCTGTCCCTTAGAACTGTCCTTTTCTGAAGGCACTTGATTCCTTTGACAGCTGAGAAGTCAGAGATCATCCAGCCTAATGGGTATAATTTTCCTTGCTGTAGGAATTCTCTTATGCCAAGTGCTTTGATTGTAGCCAAGTGAGATACTTAAAAAGAGAATAAAAGGACTCATCCTAAGAGACACAAGCTCTAGACCAGCCACCTGGAGGCAGGAATTAGTTCAGCAACATCCTACAGTCAGTACATACGGAGGAGGTGGCCAAGCTTGAGAAGTGCAAGAGCCCCTTCCACAAAAAAATTATAGATGCAATTCACTGAAACCTTCTTGTCTTTCTGCAGAGATGAGCTTCCAGTTCACTACTACTACAAGGCAAGCCTAGAAGTACAAGGAGGTCTGTGCTATGAATTCCTCACTGCAACAACTCCTGCCCTGTCTCATATTAAATGGGTAAATGCTCAAGATTAAACCAAAGCCTCTGGGCAGAGTGAGCCATTGTTTGCCTAACTCATCTGTGCTTGCTAAACAGTGCAGCTACATCATGTTCTCTGGTACTACAGGGAGTTGGGAATCACTGGTGATTCAATTAGATGTGCACTTGATACTTTTATTTATATTGCCTGCCAAAACTAAAAATTAATGAAGCATGTAGGAAAACAACCACTATTTCTCTTCAAGCTTATTTTATGGCGCAAATCAATTCAGGAGTGGGGGAATACATGCCAAACCTTTTTAATAGAGGACCCTAGCTCCTGTAAAGGGTGCTCTGTGTTATTGTCAGCTCGATTTTTTTTGACTGCCTTAGAGCAATGCTGGCTTGCTGCATACAGGCTGCACAGTGCCCTTGTATTTCAGTCAGGGTCAAGGCTGACTACAGAGGAGAGCTTTGCAGAAAAAAAAAAGACCAAGTAACTTGGAGCTGGTTGCTGGCAATTTCTGCAGGCTCCTTGGTGAGGTTTTAAGGCAATGAGAAAATATACTCCTTGGCCTTGCTGTGCTCCTTGCAAAAATGCACTCAGAGACACCACTGAGAGCCTTCCCTATGTCAGAAGCAAAGCTCTTCGCGTGCCACAAGCCAGTCACACTCAGGTCAGTGTGCAAATGGATGCTAGAAAACTGTAAGAAGTGATTCTGGTAACTTGGTAGGTGATCCCTTCTCCTAGAGGTATGGAAAAAACCTGTATGGCACCGTGTTGCTGGAAGTACCACCTAAACAAAAGTTAAGAGAAAAGGCCCAGAGTGCTTCCATGAGGTCAGTAACATCATGACACTCTTAAAAATGTCGAAGGTCTACTCAAATTCAGAAGTACTTTTGTCTCTCTGAATTACCCCACAGATGGTTCTGAAGAAATGCCCAAGTTTATTACCAACTCTCATGTCCCACTCAGTTTATCTGCAATCTTTTCAGCAATTGTCTGCGTTTATCCCAGCAGCTGCTGGGATACGATATGCAGAGATTCAGAGGAGGAGTTATTGTAGGCAATGGAGTTTTTCTGTTTACTCAATTCATTTTAGCTTTGTATATGCACTCAGTTTTCTGAGCACATGACTGCATTAACACTAATTATAATGGAACCAAGGGATACAAGAGCACCTACTATGTTCCCAGATGTCTTTGTTGCAGCCCAGGAGCACAAATCTCCTGAAGTCAACTGACTGTCATATTTAAAAGCCATCAGTGGCAACTAGACATCAAGCAATTCCAGGAGCTTTTCCTCCAAAACAAAGCAGCAGATTTGCATGCTCATTCATCTCTGCAGAAATGGGCCTTGAATTAGCTCAGATTTGCATTAGACACATATATACATGCTCCTTGTATAGGTTAGAGAACACAAATAGCAAAGCTGCAGCCCGGGGAATGGCTGGGCTCTGTGACAGCGCATGATGTATTCCCTTTGCTTCCCTACTATGTGCACAAAGGCAAAATGCATTAAATAAAGGAGATGATTAACTAGTAAAACAAATAGATAACCAAAAAAAAGCCCAAATACAAATGACTCTTTTAATGGGCCACTTGATGCAGATGTTTGCATCCAAGCTCAAGGAAACTTAATTTTTAATTAATATTTTGTAACAAAAATAGGCATTTGATCTTTTAATTTCCCAACCACAATCACTCCTGGCAAGGTGAGCTGGAATGATCTGGCTCACCGAGTCAAGCGGCCTCAACTTACACACAGACGATGTGTGAGAAAAGGAAAATGAATGGTATCAAATAAGTATCAAAGTAAAATTTGTGAGAGACATCCTTTATATTTACAGCAGTGTTTATGTAGCCAGTGGCATCCATAAATTATAGCAGTCATTAAGCTGTACCATGGCTGGCTTGGAGTCTTATAAATCATTATTTAAACAGCAACATTAAACAAATGGCATTTCAGGCTCTAAATTGAAAGGAGAAACAAACAACTCCTTGGGGAACAAGTGCTGACTTTGTACCTCACAGGTCCTGCTTCTGAACAGTCCAGTCTTGGAGTGTTCAAATCCTGTACCAGACCCTGGACACAAATGGCAGCCTGGGCTCTTGACTGCCCACAGTTCTGGACTTCAGTTTCCATGCAGCAGGTCAGTGTGAAAGGAGAAAATCATGTCCTGCTTAGTCTAATGCAGGATAAGCAACTTGCTGCTCAAACTGCGGGGTGAAAGGGGATATATTTCTTTCCTCAGCAGATTTTCTCCAACTTGGGTTCTCTCTTCTCTCCTCCTCCCTCCCTTGATCAGCAGAGAAATCAAAGTGTGCTGGCAAGTTCTGGTGTATCTGTCTCTGAGGAACGTGGCCAGAGAGACTGTGATGTTTGATCAGTGGAACCTTCACCTTACTGCCACCAGAACTGGCCAAGTGAGAGGCAAGACTGAAATTCTTGCAGGCTCTTCCAAAGATATTTCTTATCTTGCAAACTGGCTATGCTGCTCATTATCATGCAAGATTAATCAAGCTGAACATAATTATACCTTCACGTGTTGCATTCAACTTCTCAGGCCATAATTTTTAAAGCTACTGAAAGCTTTTGGGACCAACAGTCAGGTAAAGCCCTCCCACTCAGCACACATTAAAACAAGAGAGCTTAATAGGACGGTACTGGGTTGTTGTTAAAACCCCCTGCCACTTCAACTCTGCAAGAAAAGATGAACAGAAATTGTAAAGACCCGGTATGAATATGCACCCTCATGCACTTTTTACCAACAAGCAGCTGCTCTGTGGGCTATTCAAGGCCAGGCTGGATGGGGCTTTGGGCAATCTGGTCTAGTGTAGATTCTCCCTGCCCATGGCGGGGGGGCTGGAACTAGATGATCCTTGTGGTCCCTTCCAACCCAAACCATTCCATGATTCTATGATCCCTGAGGAGTCCAACCGGACACAGTTGAATTGATTCCAGCAGTTCTCAGGGCAAGACCCTGTATGCACACACAGTGAAAAACATCCACTCATGGGTATACCTACCCATGGAACTCCACCGTGCTTATCTCACCATATGTGCTACCCCTCAAAAAAGAGAAGCTTTCCTATTATTTAGTTACACCTCTTGGATAATATTTTCTAATGGCCTAGTGCTACAGTCTAATGTTCCTCCACTAAACACCACCAAAACTCATGGATTGTGCAACCTTACTGACAAGGCTTATCTCTCGCAAGTATTTGTCATTAACGTCTTTCCTTCGGGTGGAGTTCAAGGCCTTGACTCAGAGATATTTAAAAAGAGAGTACTTGCAGGATTTCAAGGTTGTGTGAAAGAAAGAAAAGCTGCTGTCTAGCTGTAAAAGGATAGTGAGAATTCTGAGGAGTTTCTGATTATTGATTTTTCTATGAATCGCTATTTCTGACAGGTACCTCATTTCCTCGCTCTTCATCTCCAACCCTCCAGCCTTATAGCAGCATAGACATTTGAAGGCTGATGGCTCACTTTGTCCATATTGCAGGACAAAGTAAATTTCCTATTGATACGAGTCATTAATACCCCTGCTTCCACCATTAGAGAAGCTGGAAGGTATGAAATAAAGGAGGTAGGAAAATGAAAGAAGAGAAAGATGAGTTCATGTTTAAGGGAACTGAAGCCATGCTTGGCAAATGGCCACTGAACTCCAACATAATATAGGGCAAATTGCACAAACCAAAACTTTCACAGTGAGCTACACTGCCCTAATTTTCCAGCCACCCACCCCAGGACACCTGTATTGAGATCTGCAGAGAAGCCAAGTGGTCGCAGCTGCAAATGAGACCAGTGAGAGAGATACTTGGAAAACACAATGTCCTCAAAAAACGCTTTGAATAAAGATTGGAGTCCAGGTTTCTCACAACAGGCAGCCAAAATTAGTCAACACTTCATAATTTCTGGCTTTAATCTTTGTAACAGCATCGTTACTGTCATTGCCTAAGGATGCAAGTGAAGCCACATTTGTAGGAGGTGGCGATCTCTTTTTATTAGACTGCCTGATACAGGCAGAAAAAGCAGCCCGGGTTTGTATATGCCGAAAGCTTGCCCGTTTTTCTGGTTACATAAATTGGCTTTAATCTTCATATTTCACTTCCTATATGTAAAATGGAAATAAAGTCATCACAAGAGCTCTGTGATGTTCATTTCATTAACATTTGTAAGGAAAGAAGATGTTATAACAGAGCCATGAAAAAAAACTGTAAAGAAATTATTTATTCTGTCTTCACAGTGGAGTTTGAATAATTTATGGTATAAAATGAACAGGGCCATACACCTGATGAAGGCAGGACAGAGGCTAGTAGGACAGGCACCCCTACACTGCATGCTAAGTGAGCTACTCCAAGGTGAGAAATCTTGTTAGAACCACATAGGAACAGAATTTTCATTTCACAGAAACATTTCAAAACGTATCTAACCATAAAATAAGAATGTCAAAATTCCTCACAGAACAGAAGTTTCAAACCAATTCTGCACTGGCTTTCGGGACTTAAGACGTTTCAACGTGTAACTAAAAAGTATCATAAACCCAAGAAATCTGAAAACATTTGAATTCAAACAAAGATGAAATTTTGGCCAGGAAACTCAAGTGGAAACTTACTGTTTGGGCACTCACTCATGTCAATAATTCAGTCATCTCATTTCTAAGGTGCTCTCCCTCTCTGCTGCTGCTGTTTCAACACAGGGATGTTACGCTTAGTATACAAATTTTAAAACATCTGTTCCGTCAGCCTTGCATAATGCCAGCATGACTGCTTACACCAAAGAAAGCTCCACAGCACACCTGAGGAGCTGGCCCTTCCTCACTGACACGTTTCAATAGCATGAACCTTCCACAGAGCCGCACAGCGTTCAGACTAGCCAGGCGCTCTGTGTTCTCTCGGAAATACTTTTGCCCAGGGGTAGTTACTCTTCCTACCTTTTGACTGAATGACCTCCCAATGTTAAAGTTGGTGTGATGTAGCTTTCCTGAATTTACAGCAACAACTAGCTTTCTTAAAACTATAATGAAATAAGACTGTGGGATAAGAAAGTTAGCTATATTTCAAACTTTCTCATTTTTCAATTATGGAAGTTGACTGAGAATCTGATATTTATCTTCATAGCTCCTGAGACAGCAAATAATTGCTGAGCGCAATAAATGACATGATAATGTTTTTCCCTATTAATCTTGCACAAAATCTAGCTGCTTTTTTGTTTTTTGTTAGGGCTCATGGTAACATATGTATTTTTTTGGTGTGATTTGCTTACCGATCAATAAGTACCTCCAACAGCACACCCAAACATTAACAGTAAGCAAGTAAACAGCAGCAGCAAGTTTTCTAAAGGAAGTATGATTTTCCAGCATGTGTTGGTACCTACAGATTCTGGGATGCCTACAAAATTGAAAGGTGCCAAAAGAGACCGAAAATCAATACTTTCTCCCAAATACCTATGACACACGGTGTTCACATAGTCATTGGACTTTTTAAAATTAAATCTAGCACAGCATATCTTTAAGGTTTTCATCCCTAAATATGAACATCCTGATAGAATAATTGTTAAAATCCCAAATCTTCTCTTTTGGTTGTTTTTTGTTGCCCTTGTTCCAGTATCAGACTGCATTTGCTATTTAATTCCCTTTTCTCTCAGGTACCATTGCATCTTCGTGAGATTAAAAAACCCAACAAAACAAAAGCCAACATCCCCACACACACACTTTTCACACCACTCCTAAAAGTGGTGATCACTTTACTTGTAACAGTAAGCAACTGGTTAAAAAAAAAAAAAAAGACCAAACAACCTTTTCTATGATCTTTTTCAAAATAAAAACTTGGAAAGGGAAAATAAAAAGGTCCAACTTCTATTATTAGCTCTGCAGTTCCCATCAGACCTCTCTGGGTCTGAATGGTCTCGGAGACCAGCTCTTACCAGCCAGCAACCTTACCTGCGGGCAACACCGGCCAGGCTGACTGCTAGTTCCCTGGAAGATGAATGCTGCTTGCCACATGCGGCGGATGCTGACAAAATCATGAGGTGGTTAAGATCTCTAAGCTTATTTACAGGTAACAGGAGTAGATTTAACACAGGTCAGCTCTCCACATCAGACATGGAACTGAATATGAAATAAAACAAGGCTACTGACAGTTTGTGAAAATAGTGCTTCCAAACTTCATGTGTGCTTTTTTTGGGTAAACCCTAAGAATTGATTAAATAGGAAACACAGGTAATTTTTCACATTTTGCTTCCTAAAAGGCTAGGTTCAATTACTCAAGTAAATTTTACTTTTGCCTGTTCAGGCTCCCCAGTTCCAAGCACAACCGACACTGCCACTAGACCCAGTGGATTTTTTCCCCATGCTTATTTCTTAAAAACAGCACATAAACAAAAAACATCACCAACATTTTAAAGATGAGGAAACTAAAAGCACACACCAATCAATTTCAGATAATTAAATAAGACTGCAAATTGCCCAAATCAGACTAACTCTCTGACTCCTGTTCCAATCTCTACGAGTTGGACTGAAGTTGACCAGATTCAAGGAAAAAAGCCACGAAAAGGAGAGACTGGAAAAGATTGCTTGGCTTATAAGTCCTGATTCCACGCAAGGCAGATATAACCTCTTTCTGAACCCTGCAATAGTGGCATCTCAGTAATCTCTCAGTCACGCGCTTCTAGCACTGCCAAACCAGGCAGAGGTACATTTGTATGCCTTGTCATGAAAAACACAAATAGAGGTATGACACTTAATTGTATTCAAACATCACTTTGAGGCGGAATCATATTTTTCGTTTCTAAAATGCAGTTCTGCTTCTGTAACTGTTTAAAGCAGTATCTCTCCTCTAGCTGTCAGCAGTATTAAATTAAGGTTTATGGCCTTACTGTAGATCAGTTGCTGGGGGAGATGGGCAGAATATCACAAATCAGCACAATCAAGAGCACGCGTATGTGGTCCCTTTCAGCAGGGTGCACTGATGCATCCTCACATCACAGCCAAATGCTTTACTGTGCAAAGCGGTGCCCCCACAGTGGAAGAGCAATGGTTGTTCCAGGTAGAAGCAGAAGCTTGCTGGGGAAAAAGGTTTCATGTCGTGCCTCACCCCACTCCACCAAGCTCTGTGAAACTCTGCAGTCACCTAAGTGCAACAAATTGTTGTCAAGGAGGTAATTTCTATTTTGTTCAAAAACTAAGCAACAATACCTCAAAAACTCAAGGCAAGCAAAATGAAATCACACATGAGCACATTGCTGCAAGGGAGAGCAACAGTATTGGTGACACATAACGGGTTTGCCACTGGAAGGGACATAACGTGGATGGAGGCTATCCAGCTTTCAGTTCTAGGGAAGCAAAAGGAAACGTTGCAGTGTTACCCTACCTCCACACATCCCTGAACAGCAGGATGCTGGTGGATGCTATGACTCACTGGTGACTCTTCCAGATGAACGCACTGAAAACTGCCTGCATAGCAGTGCTTTGAAGCCAGTCCAAAGGCATGGAGAAGTAGCAGTTCACTGCTCTTGTGTATCAGGCTGTGCTCCAAGGCCTTGCTACACTTGAATGAAATTATCCCAGGAGCAAAGCTGCTGAAGGTCAATGTCCCTCAACATCAAAAAAAGCCCGGAGAAGGGCTCCTTCCTGGAGTCCGTGTCTCTGCCAGAGGATCTCTGCTAACCCTTGAACATTCGAAAGACTTAAGAATTGGGAATGCTTACAGGAAAAAAAACAGATGTCAGCAAAGAACACAATGATTAGCTCTGTGTAAGCCAAGGTACATACCAAAAATGTTAGGGGGGAAAAAAAAAAACACAGTAGAAGAGATGACATTACCATTCCAAGACGACCACCCAAGTTTCAGGCAATCTCTCAGCTGTCTTGTGGCATGCTAAAATACACTTTGTTTAATGCTTTCCATGCAAGATCTCGTTCCCAAACATATACTGAGGTGCAGACAGAATTTTAAGAGTTGACCAGTATCATTACTCAAAATTGTCATGCCCTTAGGATGAGATGTCTGTGGGTTGCTAACCACAGTAGAATAGTTAGACAAATGTTAAATACTACTAAAATGGTTTTTAAATTTTTTTTTAATATTGTAATAGGAATCGTAATAAAACAGTTGCTATGTGTAAAGACAGATCAAGGAGACAGAACATGTTTTACATCACTCTATGATTCTAGGTTTTCTTTAAGATCTTTACCTTTCAATGAGTAGAGACTGCAATCAAACACTTGGATTTTACACAATTACTCAGAACTGACAGTCACTTCTTTCACAGTTCTCATCTTCAAATTTGGCACCATAAAATGTATGACAACCCAAAATATTCCTTTATATCCACTTCATCAATACACTTTCTGTTAAATGAAAGCTCCCCTTCAAGGTTCTTTCAATCCCTCTTCCCCCTCATTTTGCTAACTGATTCCGTTGGCCATTAATTAATCTCTTAACTGTTGTCAGCAATAGTATTAAATTCTCACAAATTTGCTACCGCTGTTATTATGTAAAATGCTCCTCCCAGCTGGATAGGTTTCAACAAAGTGTAACACTTCGTTTGCTCTAGATAAATCTATTTATACAATGCAAATGTACCTCTTCCTGGCAGACAAATCCTTTATAACTGCAAAATGATTCATTACACAAAATAGAGAAGTAGGAGGACATACATACAGTTTAATGCTCATTCTTCATCAAGACCTAGCAAACATAAACATTTGGGTACAAAACAAGTAATAAAAAGAGAATATGAAACAGGGGTTGCTAGCCCCACTCCAAAATAAATGGGGTTGGTCTGGTTTTGTGGCAAACAGGGGTAGTGCGCTACACATGAATGATTATGGGAAGGTCCAGAAGGAGGGCCAGAGCATATAGAAATGACATACAGAACCCAATCCAGCCATACAGGTATAGTATCCTGACTGACTTGAAATCGAAAAACACTTAGGGATATAAGGCTCTGAGAAGAAAAATATAAACCAATTTGAGGAAATAAAGAAATTATGTATATTCTCCACCAAATATCGACTGGGTTGTGGCACAGTTTCAAAGGAGATGTTGGAAAAAACCCTAACAGTTTAAGGGGTTTTTTTGGGCCATAAAATGGACTGGGGGAGACCTGAAAGGTACTTTACATTTACATGCATCTAGACTTGTCTTGAAGTATCAATTTAAAAGACCAAATAATGGTTAATTTTCATACGCATTTCATGGAGCCTCCTCTCTGAGCGGCGGCCATCTTGGGGAGGTCAGCCATCTTAGGGAGCACGAACTCTTCCTGGTTTTTACTGTGATCCACTGGTTGCTCTCTACTTGTACTCCCTTTCATCCTAAGCCATCCATGCTTCTCTCCATGGTATAGTTAATTTATACCGAGTGCAAAGGTGTTAGATACCCACTATATATTTTTTACAAAGAGAACAGTTAAAAAACCTGACTTCCAGCCCTCCTGGGGCTTTAACTTAATGGGATGTGGATGCAGTTCAGCAGCTACAATGAATGTCACTGGCCAGCTACTCACATCACTGCAGTATCTCAAAGCCTGGAATGTAACCGACAGTGCACAGGGAAGTGTGCATTCAGAGTTTAGTGAAATACTATCAACAAAATCAATGTCCCTGGAATTTGTACTTAAACCAGCAAAAAATTACTTGCCTCCTTTTCCAGGATTTCTTGATAAACAGCAGTAGGACTCTTATGCGGCAGTAGTTGCAGAAAGGCTCTCAACCCTTCTCTGACCATGCCCTTCCTTCCCATCCCACAGGTAATCACCACTGGTTTTAGTGAGCAATATAATTTTAAACAGTCTGTCAACGAGGGATCACAAAGATGATAAAAGCACCTTGTCCTAGCATCTAATATGGATAAAATCAATGATCCACTTTCCCAGAGGCAGTAAGATAACCAGAAAGCTGAGGCCTCTGCAACCATGGCAGCCAGGTCTCTACAGGCAACAGCCGCTGCATTCTCTGAAAAGTCTTCAGCAGAGCGGTAGGACAGCTAAGCCAACTGAGACCTGGCAAAGATAGGGTGGCAAATACAAATTATTGCCCCCCGTGTCTGAAACATTTTCAGCACAGCCAGCGGCAGTTCAAGTCTTCTCCACACTGCGAGAACTCATCCGTCCTACATCCATTTTACCCCCCTCTCCCTCTCAGTCCAGTGACAATCCTGCCGGGAAGGTGTCTGGACAACTTCGTCTCCGCTAGCAAAGAGAAGTAGTGAAAGGTATCTCACAGCAGTCACTAGGCCTCTTCCAGGTGGTCCTGGTGAGTAAGGACTGAGCACAAAACAGCCAAAACACAGCAGCCCAGCATACTTTCTTGAAGTACTTCAAACCGGCACTGCATTTGTGTTCAGAGGCTGTGAATTGCAAGCACACCGTCTTCAGAAATGCTGCCTATAAAATACGGAATCTGACGGTCAGGATTTCCAAATTGCCTCTTACGCTGTGACCTCGGATAAGTCTCTTCACTTCTTCAAGCTTCCATCTCGCTGCCCGTGACAGAAAGAAATAACACTTTGTGGGGAATATGTGGCCTTGCTATTGTTTAGAACTAGAACTATGTGAATAGTGTATTTTTGTTTGCACAGGAAAAAAAAAGCGCAGCTCATTTTTAAGAGCTATCTAAAATGAAAATGTCCCCTGCAGAAGAAAAATGTTTGCTCAGCATTACTCCAAAAGATTTTATTTGACCTGAAATAAAATACTGGTTAGCTCCAGGAAACTTGCTGTTGTTCAAAATTTATTTCATTTCAGGTATTTCATCCTACCTTTATGCCTTTTAACATAGTTTCAAATAAAAAAACCTAAAGTCCAGGGAAAAGGTGTTAAAAATTAGTTTCTTCCCTTACCTTTTTTTTTTTTTTGTCAAAACACTTACTAAGTTTGACCAGAATTTTGACTAGCTTTGTCCTGCTAAGTTGTATTTTTAACAAATCTAGAACAGAAATGGAGATACTGCTTACCCTGGTGTAACACATGGAGGCTCTGAAGTGAACGACTATACAGAATGTATCAGTAAATGCTAATCACAAGCACAGAGGACGACAGAATCACTTGAGTCATTACCACATGCTAATGCAGCATCTGTCTGAGGAAGTCCTGGGTCATTTCAGCTTGGTCCTGTCCCCTGAAATCTACTCACTCAGACACTGCACCAAAGAGACAAATTTTTAACACGTCAGCACTGACAGGACTGATAACATTCTCTCCCTTTGGCATGGATTAAAACATGCAAATATTAGCAAAACACAGATTAAACTGAGGGAACCTCAAATTTGGAGTAGTGAAAAACAGCCACAAAGCCTGCCCAGTTTCACATGAGCACTACGAGGTACTACACTGCTATTGCTTTCTCAGGGAGAAGCAGTATGGAAAACAGCTCGTGTAAACTCAACATTAAAAATTTCACTGACAATTAAGGTGACAGATTAAACTGATCTACATGCAATCTGCAAAGTGATTTGGCATTCCCTGATTAATGCAGTAAATTAGATACTTACATCTCACATGCAATGTTATAAATCACTATCTTCACTCAGCAATGTATATGTGGTGTCAAGCGATTTTTGATACTAAGTTATTACATTTTCCGTAGGTGAAGCACTGAGTACCTATTACAGATTTAGGATGAGATTATGAACAGAGACTTTCAATTTCTGATCAAAATTACTTCCAGACTTTGTCACTGGAGTACTTGATACTATTATAACTGCTCAGATTTCCAAAATTCAAGTGGAAATATCTTTTTCATTGTAGTGGAAAATAGCAATAGAAACCTGCGAGCACCAAGACTGGACCCAAGCTTCTTTTCAGTGAACACACATTTGAAGGTGGAGAGATGCTTTAGAAATGTGATTTATTTCTCCAAAAAGGTGCTTCCAAGAAATGCCCATCTCGGAGTTCTGCTGATACTCAATACAATACAGATCTGCTGCAAGAAATGCCACAGAAGAGCCCTGAGATCTGTTCTAAGTATTTGACCTGACTACTGCAAACAAGGCAAAGTCCCTCTCTTAGGCTTTTCTACAGATGTTACTTTCTGTGAGTCAACAGACTTTCAACTAAAGAGTCACAAATTCACAAGGTCAAGGTATTCCCCTCCACAAATCCCAGGCAGTGCAAGGCTCTAGCCTTAGCAGCAACACTTCCACTCATGGCTGTCAACGCTAATGAGTTAAACTGGACTGTAACGAGATCCTGCAGTTATTTGTAGCTGTGGTACAGGTAAGTCCCTTTGGTTGCAGGCAGACATCGTTGTCCAGCTGCATTGGCAGGAGAGGTTATTGCCTCCATCTGTTCAGGACTGCTTTGCCTCCTGATCCACTGATGAAGCAGCATGTGCAAGTACTCCCTAATTTATTTCAGGCAAAGTCAGACAGGTGAGACCAGAACAACAGTTTTTACCTGCTCAAGGATTTTATGTTAACCTGTCTCATTTTCAAATGGCAGCTGCTCTCTGGGCTGCATTAAAACATCTTATAGGCTCTTGTCATAAGATTATCATAGAATCATTAAGGTTGGAAGAGACCTCCAGGATCATCTAGTCCAACCATCCCCTCTACCACCTATTACTCACCAAACCATGTCCCTAAGTACCACATCCAACCTTTCTTTAAACACTCCCAGGGACGGGGACTCCACCACCTCCCTGGGCAACCCCTTCCAATGCCCGACCACCCTTTCTGAGAAGAAATTTCTCCTCATCTCCAACCTAAACCTCCCCTGGTGCAACTTGCAGCCATTCCCCCTTGTCCTGTCGATAGTTATCTGCGAGAAGAGGCCAACCCCCAGCTCGCCACAACTTTCTTTCAGGTAGTTGTAGAGGGCAATAAGGTCTCCCCTCAGCCTCCTCTTCTCCAGACTAAACAGTCCCAGTTCCCTCAGCCGCTCCTCATAAGACCTGTGCTCCAGCCCCTTCACCAGTTTCGTTGCCCTTCTCTGGACACGCGCCAGGGCCTCGATGTCTTTCTTGTAGTGAGGGGCCCAAAACTGGACACAGTACTCGAGGTGCGGCCTCACCAGGGCTGAGTACAGGGGGACGATCACC
>VWZZ01004056.1:3975-64328 GCA_013399095.1 Psophia crepitans | reverse complement strand
GTACCTGTCCAGGCCATGGGCCACTAGTTTCTCCAGGAGAATGCTATGGGAGACCATGTCAAAGGCTTTGCTGAAGTCTAGGAAGACTACATCAACAGCCTTTCACTCATCCACTAGGCGGGTCACCTGGTCATAGAAGGAGATGAGGTTGGTCAGGCAGGACTTGCCTTTCACAAACCCATGCTGGCTGGGCCTGATCCCCCGGTTGTCACGTACATGGCATGGGACTGTCCTGAAGAAGACTTGCTCCATGCCCTTCCCTGTTCACCGAGGTCAGGCTAACAGGCCTGCAGTTCCCCAGATCCTCCTTACGACCCTTCTTATGAATGGGCGTCACATTAGCCAGCCTCCAGTCATATGGGACTTCTCCAGTTGACCATGACCACTGATAGATGATGGAGAGCGGCTCGGAAATCACATCCGCCAGCTCTTTCAGCACCCCCGGTTGAATCGCGTCTGGTCCCATGGACTTGTGGCAGTCCAGGTGGAGTAGTTAAAGAGATTAGAGGAGCAAAGTCACAATACAGTGGTGCTACAAGGTAGAGGAACAACTCAGTGGCTGTGCTCTAGTGACTTTTAAAACATGTCATTCTAACATGCGAGGTAATTCTGATACACGGTAATATTCTTACTATTCCACACAAAGCAATTTATGGAAGAGGGGAGTATTTTTCTTTCCCCTTTTTAAAGGGGGCATACTGTGGAACATCAGGCTGCTAACTCCCATTACCTTTGCAGCTTTGGGAAAACTCATAAACACAGCTTGGTCTTCATCTGAGATATTCAGCTCAAGCCTGCATCTAAACAAGGAGAACGGAAAAAAGCAACTGCAAGTATGCTCGAGTTCAGAGGAAATTCTGTCTCAATTTAGAACTGCACAAGAGGAACCTTTCTTTAAATCAAAGATGGAGATAAAAGGGAGTGTTTATGTACAGCTTTTTTGCAGTACATAAAAAATATTTAAAATTATTAAAACACAATGCACATATGGCAAATAAAACACTCCGTACAATTTTCTGTTCAGAAAAAAAAAAAATTATTTAAAATTTTCCAGATAAAGAAGAAACATCGATTACAATAACATAATGGAATAGAAATTCCCTGACATAACTCTTAATGCCTATCATGCCTAGAAGTCCTGTCAGTTAAAATTTAGGCTAGAACTCAATGATGTCTAGGAACTGGATTTGAAATGAGTAACTCCTAAGTATAAGCAGATATCCTTGCAGAAGTAGGATGAATTAAGGTTCAAGGCAAATGCTGCAAATAATATAGATCTTAACCTCATTTAGAAGCAATGTTGTTTAAGGCTTTATTAAGGGATTGAGTTACTGCTTCTGCCTAAACAGAAGTGACAGAGTCATTCACAAGGGTAATAAAAATAAACAAGATAATGCAAGAGAGAGAATTGCACCTACTGGTAAGGAAATAACTGAAAAAACAATGTGGATCTTCTATTACTACTGTTTGGAAAGCACCATGGGATTCGATGTTCAAATGCAACTCAATTTAAGTAGATTTTTCAAAAAGCCTTCATTGAGGTCTCCCATAAAGGAATGTGGTAAAAAAAATAATAAATAAAAGATCAAAGCTTTTACGTATAAGTGATTTTGTGAGGATGCAAAGAAGCAATATGATCTACAAGGCTCCATTAGAAGGCTCTTGACTGTAGCTCTACTACTACCAGCAACCATTTTACTTTTGACAAATCACTTCCGTATCTGAATGTTCTTCTGTGTGAAAGGACTGTTTGTTTCTTTTTCAGAAATATACCTTCTTTTCTACACCTGTTCATAAAATACCTACAGAGAGTAAACATTTCTGGTTTATAACTTATACAGGTCTCCCAAAACAGCTGGTGTTTCTGTTTTTAGGGCAGAGAGGCTTCTAGGTCTGACTGGAAGCATCCTACCAAAGCTGCACGAATGCAGCTTGTTTTGGTAATGCTGGTATTGTAAAGTATTCCCGCTATTAATAGTGCACTATTAATCTTGCACTCAACAGCCATTTAATTTTTTCAGGGTTTATCCTAACAGACTCTGAATAAACTCCTGCAAAATAATTACTATAAAATGATTTATCTAGCATGCTAACCAGTGAGTGTTGAGGATGTTCAATAGAGAATCTGTTCGCTAAAGATTCCTTGCCTGACGCTATTCATTCGAAAGTGAGGAACTGGTGGGCAGACTTAATAGATTACAGGTATTAAAGCACCCACTGGCTTTAAAAGGATAGTTCTGTTAGAAGTTCCAGGCTACAATTCTTCAAGCAAAGCATTGTCCCCTTTCTGACACTCTGATGATGCTATGATGTTAAAGGTGGAATGAATTGCTCTCTCAAGTGCCTCTTTTTCTCTCTGTTGACTACAGAGGGACCCTAGAGACTAGCTTTGACATGATGCCTAACTTTCAGATCGCTGAAGTCACAAAAGATGAATACCACCTTGTCTAACTTCATACAACAAAGCATCGGAATGTCTGAACTAAATCTTGCCTAGGGAGATTGAATCCCATGATGTCGTGAATTGGATGACTAGTTTATTATACAGATTTTATTCCCTGACAGTTCAGTTGAGGTCTAGACTGAGAATTGTGCTGAACTGCTTGGGAATTGGCTTTCCAAGGTGGAGTTTAGGAGGGGGTTTTTTGTTTCCTACCCAAAGAAAATCATAGAATCATAGAAAATATTTTCTGGCCTTTGTTCAAATGCCAAAAAAAGCAGCCAGCATCAGCAGAATGTAGATGTGTTAAAAAAAGAGGTCTCCCGTACACTGTTAAGACAAAGAAATAAGGAGAAAGAGACAAGTACATTGCTTGGCTTCGTAAACTGGAAAAGAAACTGCCTTTGTTTTATCTAATGCCTTTCCTGTGCACGCTTTATGAACACTTGGCACTTAGAAAAACCCACACAAGTACAGCAAGAATCCTTAGACAAATAGTGAAATTCTGCCACGACTAAGCTCTCTGCCTGAGCAACTTTCAGAATGAGTGCAATTTTCTAAAGAGGAGTCTCCAGAGACAGCGCTCAATTATACCAACATGGTCACAGCTTAGGCAATCCTTGGCGTTAACTAAAAACTCAAAGTTGACAGCAAGTCTACTCTTTCCTGTTTCATCAGTCAAATCCCTCGACTTAAACTTGTTAGAGATCCACCAGTGAACTGCTGCTCATAGCTGCTGCCACACATGGCCTGATTCTGTTCACACACTACTCTCTCATTTCTGAGATCGATGAAAGGGCTATTTGAAATCGTTTCCATTTCCTCCCAACTAATTCCATCCCAGGTGTCAGCTAATCTAATGCTTACCCAGTGTGGCCTGGCCAAAGGGCTTTGGTCACCTTTATTCAGCTGTTGCCGCTTGCCTTTGTATTTGTGCTAAGGAATTCAAAATCTAATGTCTTTGTCCCTTGCTTGTACTCAATGCACAGCAGAGACCAGATTCATCTGTGAGTACTGCTCTGAGATGATATAGCAATAAGAATAAACGGAAACAGAAATAAACTCCTTTGTAGTATTTACAGGACAATATCACTGTAGGTTTGCAGTGTAGGAAGAGTAATTTTGCCTGGCTGATTTTCATTTGGTGGCATCCTGCTTGGTCATGACACTTTGGTTTCATTTCAGTGATTACCCAAATTGTCCAGGAAAGGAATGCACTTCAATGTTTCCTTGAAAAGTCAAAAAATAACATGAACCAGAGAATGCTCTGACTGCTATTATACTTCAAAAAGATAACTGAAATGTGTTATACACACTGCTGACATCTGGTACTGTTAGTAACTGAAGCAGCAAGTAGAAGCACATTTATTGTAATTTAAGGGGAGCTACATGAAGTCACAAATTAGCCCCCATTCTACCCATCAACAATTAAGATGAAGACTACTTGCTACAACATAAACTTATAACAGAGTAGTAATTGCCCTACAGCTTTCGTTATGAAATTAGATAGGCAGGAATGTTTTATGACTAAAGGGAAAGAGGACAAATAGGCGTGTCCAAACAGGAGAAATCGCCTGATTTCACTTGGGAGCAGAGGAAGTTGGAGGTGCTCCAAAGATGAAATCAGAAGAAAACAGAAGACAAACACTATAAGCATGGAAGTCCACTGCAAAGTACTCTGCGCAAAGATGAGCAGGTCAAACATCTCTTGGAGTAGAACTTTTTTTCCAACATACGATAGGAAAGATTATTTTGCATTTCTCATTTGTCTTAATCCCTTATAAGTTATATTTTTAGGAAGTATACTTTGTACAAAATATATTTTGCAATCCAATTTTTTAAAAATCAATGTGACTTTATACTAATATGTGTCATTGCAAACACTAAGTGTCAGCTCCAGCCTCCTTCACCTACAATGAAAGAACAGTTATAACTGAAACATAACTCCTGTTTTCCAAACCAAACTCTTCTGTTGGCTGTGAAGATGCCAGCAATGACAAAGAAACTGAAGTCCAAATCAGTGATGTTCCTATCAAACTTCTCGCTAGGCTCCTCCTTTTTCAAAAGCTTTGCTAAATATGTAGGGACAGATCTTCAGCTGATGCAAGTAGTTGAACATCCAGCAATTAATGTCCAGGGATGACGCACAATGTGCTTTACAACTTTCACTAGCAGAAGCTCCACCCAAGTAGTTACTCACTTCTTTACTTCTGCAAACAGCTCAGATGCAGTAAATACTTCCATTATTTTGCTGTCTTAGCAATTTCTGTGGATAGGTGAGTCGCTTTACTACTGTTTTGTTACTGATGTGTACAATAAAAGTGCCTGATGAGTTAATACTGTTGTCAAAACTTTACACTTAGTGTTTCTGAACTTAGAGTGATCGCTTTCTTTTTATTATGGTTTTATTAACATATGTTCATAAACACATGAACATACACTGTTATTCCATGAGGTGCTTAAAGAATCAACAGTGACTTTCTATAAATCAATAGCAACGGTGATATTATTAGAGAAATATTGAAATTTCATCCTTTTCATATTCATCTTTTTTTTGTACTGTATAACATGATGCTAGATTTATGCAGTTGTTGCTTACAGCTCTAAATGACGTCTTAAAAATCCAATACATAATTTAGGCTTAAGTGCATGGAATATTCACTGCTATAGCCTCCGCAAAATCATTTACTCTAGACTGTGGCTCGCACAAATCAACCACAACAGCTTGGATCCCAGTAAGCCGCAACCCATCATCTCACAGAACCAGACAGATTGCCTCCCAACCCTCAAAGTTTTTAGGTATCAAAATAGTTGCTTTGTTCATCTCTATTCACATAAAATGAAAAATCCACCAATATTGTTTTTGGAACGTGATAAATGTTTCTGTAAGAGTTGACTAAATGATACTTCCTTGTAGATCCGAAAAACATTTCCAAACCTCTCATCTTGCTTACAAATTTGCTGATACTCCATCAATCACGCCCCACGAACAACACAATTCAATCTGGAACTGGACCCAGAATTCAACTGACTCATTTAAGTGCTTGCAACCTCCCAGTTGAACAAAACTTCCACACTTCATCTGGCAATCATTAAGGTGTGTGTGTGTGGGGGGAAGTATTCTTAAAATTTTTTTCATGTAATAAAACCTGACTGGTCATTTAAGATCTTGCCATCTGTGTGTGACTTCTGGATCAATATGCCTTACTAGCAGGGCTTTCAAAGGCTCAATTCATAAAAGCCCTGTATGCCTCATTTATGGAGGTACTCCGTAAAACTGCCTCCATGGAAGCACAGAGCACAGCCTGTCCTTTCTCATCCTCACAGGTGGAAGGCCTGCCTCAGCGCAATTCAGTAACGATGGCATTTTTGAAAGCTCCTGGGGGACTAAGGAGCACGGTTCCCATTAATTTGTGCTCTTAAGTCACTTGACAGCTTTTGAAAGTTCCTCTCTTTCCCCATGTTTTTCATGACTTCGAAGTAAAAGAATCACAACATACAGGTTTAATGATCCTGGCTGAGTTTCTGGTGTGCAGCTACTGATTGTGAGCTCCCGAATACAGCATAAAGAAGTCTTATTTATTTAAAGGGTGTGCACTCCTTTTCAGAAAAATCGGGTCCCCCGTTACAGATTCTTAAATTTTTCAGGGAAAAATCAATGCATCAGGTTTAGTCGGTTAGCAATTCTATTTATGTATTATGGATTTGATCTGGAATTACAAGGTTGAGGCTTTTTGGTTTCAGTTGCTCTGTTGCATCTACTTCACTGTATCCATCATTGCTGGCTCCAATGTGCTACACCTCTCCCATACCAGATACAGTGCGGAATTATTAAACAATCTCTGTGGTTTGGTGCAGCAATTGGTTTGCTAAGAAGACTGGCTGCAGTGGACTGTGTGGAAAGAGAACAGCAGGGCAGAGCAAGCAGGGCTCCCTGAGGCAGAAAAAGGCAAGTTTTGGACAAGAAATGGGAAGAGCTGGAGAGGGTCTTATAGGAAGACTGAGGCAGATTTGCAATGAGACCTCTCAGACACAGAAAACAAGTTGAATACTTCAGAAGATAAGCCCCAAGGTATAGAAGGGCCCTGAGCTGAAATCTAAAGAACTCTTCACTGTGGTAAAAAAAGAGGAGGAATTATACCTTTTCTTCATCTTGTTTGTGTTGCACCACTACAGAGCAATGGTACCTCAGAATCCAGCATTGGTATGTATGACACTTCTGCAGGCTTTAAAAAAATTAAGGTTCTTCCTGCTGACATTATTTCATCTTCTACAACCTGGAAGCACATGCAGAAAATCATCTTTCCTTCTTGTCCCATCTTCTCCTCATTTCTGTTCTTCATCTTCCAAAACTTATTTCACTTGTCAATGCCCCTCAGGCTCTGGTGAGTCACGTCAGAAAAAGAGACTAGCTTCCACTCGAAGATCCCACGTATTTGTTTTTGCATTAGATAATTTTAAATGTTAATTGATTAATCCTTTTGCATTTCATTCAATTGTCACAATTCACTGAATTTCCCCTCAGTCTCACTTGGTTTCATTGCCGGTTCAACAGATTACCCATCTAGTTAGTTCAGTCTGGTTGATTGAGTAGCTATCTGATTAAGTTTGATTGCTCTAGTTAATTAATTGGATTGCAAATGTTTATTCCAATCACTTTCTAACTGGTCAAACTCTTTAATCATTCCCACTATCTAGACCAATTATTCCTGCCTGATATCCTGTCATTTGTTTTCCGTGTTACCGGTTTATCACCATCTCTCATTTATTCTTTCGCTCATGCAGTCTGACTCCTACCCTTTGTGCTTGATCATCTCCCTCTTCTGTTCTGCCTTTCTAAGTTTCCCTGCTGTCTCTCACCTCTTCTCAAAAACCACTGTAATTCTTCACAGACATGAATCAAGTTGCATAGACAGGTCCTAACATCTTCAAACATCAGTCCTGTTTAAATCAAAAACCTTTCTTACAGCTAACAGGGAACTTCATGGATCTATATAAAACAAAACTCAGAGCAAAACTACCCCTGACTTTGTTTTAGCAAAATCAAGGTTCTGCATTCTCTCTGTTACAGAGAGCTAGCAGGCTTTTGAAAATGTAGAGGTTTACCATGGAAAAGGGGGGAGAGAAAAAGGGGGAGAGAGAGACTGTCATCTACTTACACAATGGAATCAGCTTGCATAAATCTTTGAATCTGGAGTAATACTGGTTTAAAATCATTGGGTCATCTGTAAATCACCATTGTCCTCCCCATTTCTCAAGCGATAATAGTGAATCCTACGATTGTTTCAATAAATCCAAGCAGTTAAAACATCACAAGAACTAAGTGGCAGCAATTAATAGTAATAAAAATAAGTTCAATTTGGGGAAAGCAGATTACAGAGTTCATTTTCTTTCACTGAATCAATGGCTCCCCTGTTGAAATAAGCCTTAATTAAGGGAGAAGGTCAGGATAAAAATCATATACAGCATTAAAAAGATAATGTATTGGCCAATTCTTCAAGGTGTTAAAAAGTACTTAAGACCCACAACTGCCAACATTTGCAGGGGAACTGAGGGATTTGCAGTCTCTCTCAAGCAGCTTCCAGTACCTCTTACGAGCAGGTCCTTCTCTTTTGATTATTAAAGCCTGGATCTTAAAGGTTGAGATTTCTCAACTCTGTTTCTTAACCCAAATCACCTAACCTTTTCTGAATTAGAGATGAGCCTGCCCACTCTGGTAAGACAGTCGCTTTGCCTAAGAAACACTCACCTTCAGTCCTGCCGTTGCAGATTCTAGCCTTTCCACCTTCTGTATGAATGCATCAATATTAAAGACCGGTTTTACGAGCATTATTACACCATCTAAAACATTTCTTTATACCTCCCTCCTCATATCTTAAAAACCCAAATATATCATCAGCTGATTACTAAATAAAACAACAGAACACCAGGTCCCATTCACCGAAATACTGGCATGACAGACCTATGAAAACCAAATGCTCCAGATATTCAGGTTCGTTCCGCCTTCCCTTTGGTGAGTACTCTAACGTTCTAAATAGATTAAATTATTTAACATAACCATCACTGTCTAAATTTGGCTTCACAAGAAGTAGGTGTTTGCAGTCAGCAACAGAAATGCATAATCACTAATTCATTACTGTAAGAAGCTACTTTACCACTAATTGAGTTACCATGCCTTTTCTAGGAGCAATATTAAGACTAAATTTGCTTAATTTTTTATTCCTAGCATTACTATAACTTAATTTAAAAAAGATGAAAATGAAAAATGAAAACAAAGATAAGGCCCATAACAAGTGCATTAAATTTATTTTATTTAAATGGACACAAACCACAAGTGAAATAATTTTCGCTTTGGAATTACCTTAAAATGATTTAACTTCACTACAGCCACTACATTCATCTGTAAAGCAGTTTTTTCTCCAACACAAGATCCCTACAGATTAAAACACTAGCAGGTTAGAGATGGGTTTTGGCACATAACCTGAAGTCAGAATAATCAGTCATACCTCATGGGGGAGCAGAGGTGAATGGAGAGGAAGGTGGTTGCCAAAGCATTTGGAGGCAAATATTCTTAAAATAATAAGGCTTTTCCAAATGCCTACTTAGTGAAATTAGATCCACAAGAAAACCAGCGCAGTGGAACTGTATAAATAGCGTAGGCCACTCCAAGGAAAATGCAGCCAATCTGCCTAATTTTTTTTTTTTTTTTTTTTAAAGGAAGAATGCTCAGAACTTAATCCAAACATACCAAATAATTCCCATTGAATTCAATTAACTCTGGATCTATCCTCTGGCTTGGTAAGCTTCTTAACCATGGCATTAACGCCAAAGGAAATTCTCCAGCTTCCTTCATACAGAAATGACCTGGATAGGCTAAGTAAGTATCACAGTAAATGTTGGCCCTAAACCTCAGATAGAGACAACTACTTCGGAAATGTGAGACGACTGGTTTTTTTTAAATCATGTTCGTTTTTCAGTTTTATAACAACTGCACAATACTGACTGTGCTCATTGTTCTGTTCACCCATTCCCCTGAATTCTGGGGCAGCAGTGGATCTCCAGACCATCTAAGATGACACAGTTGGTTCCACTGAAGATACATGTCTCCTTTCCACTATCCCATAATTACAACTAAGCAAATTATTAATTAAAAAAAAAGTGACATGATTAAGTTAGTTGCTACATAAATCTGTAAACATCTTGAAATTTTAGTCAAGTGAAACTTACTTAAAAATTATACAACATTTTTAATGAATTAATTATTAGCATCTAAATTAGCTGTAAGTGTGTCATGTGGGACTTCAGGTAGAAATCCGTGATTAAATTTTTTTTACAGTTAGAACAATCAATCACTGGAATAGCCTCCCCAGGGATGTGGTAGAATCCCCATCACTGGAGGTTTTCAAAATGCAGCTGGTCAGGTTGCTAGATAATCTTCACTTAGGCTCCCTTTTCCCAGGAAAGGTTGGACCAGATGGTTTTTTGAGGTCCCTTCTAACCTGGGCTGTTCTACGATGCTATCAGATACACCGATATCATTTCAGTTCTTGGTTTGGAAAAGGTTAACTTTTCTAGGCAATTTTCCAGTAGGAAGCATCAAGAACTCATTTTGAAAAGGGGCTCACTGGTATTTCATTAAGTTCAGTTAACCACAGCAAATTAATTTATAAGACAAACTGCAGAAAGTGAACATACATGGGAAAACTGAAATGATACATATTCAGGTTTTGTCTGAATACACAAAACCATCATTTTAGTAATGATTCAGATACATAAGTAATCCTGTTTGGAGAAAGCCCTTATTGATTTCCTGCAGTTGATTCATAAATCCGTTGCTAGACTATTTATCAAACAGAATCACAAAAAATTCTATGCGTCAGTTGCTCATATTTCTTCACATATGTTGCAAGTCCATATTCTTACTGTTCCCTCACTAACTCTTTTTCCAGCAAAAGCACCTTCAGGTCTTCAGAATTTTTCTTTCCCTAGAGTTCCTGTGCTTTGCATCAAGGATTTTGCTTTTAGTACAACCTTAACTTCAACTTTCAAAAATTTGCACCTGTATTATAACCATGAGATCATTACAGAACTAACTACTTACCGGCTCTGAAGGTAATGAGTGTATTTCTGTGTACTTTCAGTGTCTCCTGAAAAAAGCTATTGCTGAGTGGACAGAAGCATTAACTTAATCAACAACACACAGTCAAAAATAAATATGTTTTTTATGTCGCTTCCTGAGCTTGAAAACTTGAAAGCTAAGTGCTTTCTCTTGGACAGGCTGAGTGTCTGAAATACCGGTTTTTAACAGCCTCAGAGCATCATTAAGCCTTTAAGATGTTTTAGAAGCATTTGATCTCCATTCCCCTTACTTAAGTTACTTAGAATTGGTAAATCGAACACTGCCAAGTAAAACAATGTCTTGTCAATTATTTGTGCTTACTATTAAGTACTTTAATTAAGACTTTTGGAAATAAGTTAGCAAATTAATTAATTTACAACTGCAATAAAAATCAGTAAGAAATCCATTAAATATCATTAATAAGTCAATACATTACTTAGGAAATGAACTCTATTTTTATTACTAGAAATTACCATCAACTATAAAAAGCCACTGTACCAATTACTTTACTTGTAAAAGGAACAAATTCTTAACTGACATTAAATTAATATATTACTTCTCTGCAATTTACAATTTTTAATTTATTTTTTTTTTGCTTTCATACTGCACTTATTTAAACAGTAAGTTGTAAAATTAGACAATCAATAGTTTAGGTTTTACACACTGACAAACACAATCTGCTTCACATTTAAGACAGTAATTGAAAGTCAATTGGCTGTAGGATGATGGGCAATGCTACCTGTTAACTGTCCTCATCCAAAACCTGTACAAGTCCAAGCAGCCTTTCCATCAACTGTAGGGACTTCCTGATTGGAATCTAATCCTATGGTTCACAAAAACTTTTTGGGGAAGAAAAATAAAAAGGACTCAGCTCACGTCAAGTGCTAAAAAGCCCTTAAAGAATTAAAGCTAGAGGATGGAGCGCATGAGAACAACGGTGGTGATCAACTACAGCAATGCCAAGAGATGCACCAAATACAGTGTTGGCCAATCCTGAGCATTTAAAAAATAAAACAAAACAACAAAAACCATCTCCCCCCCAAAAAAACAACCCAAACGCAACAAAACCCCTCACTCTGTAAGGGTTTTCCTTTTTTCTGTCAAGCTAAGCGAACCAAGACCAATTATATGATGGGGACCGGGAAATGTGAAGATATTTAAGTGACAAATCACTTTGATTTTCTAATCTGCCACACTGTTGAATGAAGAAAGCAAAATGTGGAGCACAATTAAGACATTGCAATGATAGCATTGTTTCCACTTCACAATTTTTAGTTAGATGGGATATGAATCTAGAATTTTTAGAGTTTAAAAAATTGCAGAATTGTATCAACGTCTGAATTTATACATATTTTTTAAATTTCAATTCTCCATTCAATCCCAAATAGGCTGTTACTTTTTCAGTTCCAATGTGATAAAAGTCCCATCTTTTCCATGACTGAAGAACTCAAAAAATGGCATTCCCAATGCTCAAAAGCAAATCCCAACCTCAAACTTCTACCTTCTTCAAGCCCCTGTTGGCACCTAATACAGATCCAAACCTGTATCCACCTATGGAAATAGTAGCCTAATTTCCTAAGACTGTCTGTGCACCTTAATTTATTTTTAAATTGTGTATATGGTATTCAAAAGCTTAGAAAAATTAGGCTGAGGGCTCGTTACTGTTTCTCAGATGTTTCTTTCCCAAATTCACCCAATTTTTAGGTACTTCAATGTCATTAAGGCATCGAAGTAGCTAAGCTGCCCAGAGGCTTCCAAGGGCTGCAGAAAAATTAGATTTAGATTAATCTTTTCTTACTGTTTTCCCTATTTTCTCCAAGCCTAAGGTGCCACACTTGGCTGCTCATCACCACCTTTTTTCTCGTAACAGGACACAGTACCACAACTTCAGCTGTGCGTAAAAGGCCTAGTGGTTTCAACGGACTGAAAAAAGAACCAGTGGTTTTATTTCCTGGTGGTATTATTCATACACTGTCCTGTAAGCAGGGCAGGGGAGTAGCCCACTGCTACAGATCTCTAAACCAAATGGGAGGTTTGTTCCTTCTTTTTGCTCACAGTATATCTTAACCGTCTCAGCGACCGACATCTGTCATGTGCAGAACAGTGCCCAATATTGGTATGAGCTCACTCAGCCAACATCATCCTTTCACTGAGCTGACTGTCCGCCACCTACAGCTCTCCTTCAAGCCCTCCCAAGAGGGGAATTCATGTACCTTCATGGGAGCTGAATATTTCCCATAGTCTGTCATGAAATTTGATGCAGTGAATTCCCAAAGCGCTGTGGATTTGAATGACTTCTGGCACATTCACGTTTTTGTTTTAGGGAACTGAAAATCTTTCTTTTCATCCTCAGAGCGATACCAAGATGCATCCAATACATCAGCAGCTGAACAAGTGCATTCTGTCTCAACATGCCTTGCACTTTCAGCACAATGTCAGGGTGTTCCTTGCTGGAGCTTAGAGATCACTGTTAGGTACAGGGAGTGCAATAAACTCCTTAATGCAACTGGCGTTTTTGGAGAGCAATGTAAATAACCAAAATAATGTCTATTCTCCAGCAGATTTCCCTGTCCTAGATAGGCTGAAAAGAAGGACATGCAGCTCAACTCAACAGTACTCCAAATAAATAGAATGCACAAAAGGTAACGTGTTAAATGCTATAAGTAATAACATTCTTCGCTGACATGCCACCTAAAGATTTCAGTATGATTCACAAGCTCCATAAAGCTAGTAGAACTAAAATGCAGCTCCTTCTGGCATGAAGCACTAAATTTACATACTTGAATTGATTACAGAGCTTGTATTTAAAAAAGTAACCCTCATTAAGGTTGCCCATTATTAAAATTCCACACACTACATTGAGCTATTAGGGGTTACTCAGCACTAACTGCTTTAGAACTTTGCCAAAGAAAAGTATACTTTATTAGAATCAAGTTTTCCACAGTTGTTTAAAAAAACAACCCTGAAATGTGTTACCAGGAACACCAAAAAGATGGCTTGCAAGCTACCTGTCTAGGAATCACTCATCTGTTCTACTTTCTGCTGCAGAAACTGAAGTCGTCTGCATAGGCACCTTGCAAGCCAGGAAGAATAGTGATTTGGTTCTCCCAAAATGAAATTTTCCTAGAAATTGTTTCCAAAAGGGAAAAAAAAAAAAAAACAAACCAAAAACTTGTTTCCTTCAACGAGTTAAAAATTTCTAAGGCAACATTCAAAAAACTCTTCCCTAGAAGGGAACCTATTTTTTTTTTAATTTTTGGTTAGATGATCAACTTGATGAGAAGCTTTCATTCTGTGAAGTTTCTAACAGACAGAAATCATGCTCCTCTCCAAAAAGGCATCAAAAGACTATGACCTAGAAGTAATAAAATACTCTGTGTTACCTGTACTGCAGTTCTTCATTGCAAAGGAATCCACGGCTGCTATGCTCTTGTTCCCATTAGCAACATACTCCAGTGAGATCCGAAATGGTTTCTCTAGATGTCCAACTCTCCTTTGAAGCAACACCCATCTGGTCTCATTGTACAGTGAGAGGAAAGAAAAAAGGAGAAGAGCGATAAGAAAGGCTACTTTACAAGGACCAAATCCCCCAAAGCAGCAGCTCCACGTGTGGCTAGTCATTCTGTGCCTCCTACCCCCACCCTCACTCCACTTCATGGTCAGGGCTTTGCCCCCCTCCGTGGATTTTGCAAAAGCAAGCTTCTAAACACCAAGACTTCCACCCAGCTAAGATGTGGAAAACCCAGCTAAATAGTAGCTTATTGCTCTCTTCTGTCACACTTCTGCACTCCTGGATTTCTCACAGATGTCTGCCTGCTGTTTAAGAGAAGCCTGACTTTGCAGAGCAAGCTGTGAAATCTGTAGCGCACATGCACACCCCCTCTAAATATCACTCCTCCTGCTTCTCACCGGCAAGGTCTCTTAGTCACTCGTGCAATAAGCCAGTCTCCAGGGCTTGCACAATAGCTGTAACTCCCAGCACTGCATCGCTGGTTGAGGTAACGCACTTTGCTTCTAATCTAGCTGGCTGGAACATCTACATGTGCATGAAGCACTACAACTAAACCAACCAACCAAACTAAAAGTCCCACTGAGTAAATGAAGGAACTAAAGAACTGGATTAGCAGCCCTGGAGACTAACATGCACACTCCAAGAATGTTTCAACTTAGTTGGCTTGTTGCCAAGAGTAAATGAGAACAAAAAGTCTGTCTCAGCTTAATTTACTCTCTGAGATGCTAGAAGACATCAAGGCCTGGCTGTCTTTAATGTCCACCTTCTCCTCTCATCAGATGGCTCTGCTGTTCCACCTGAAACACCCTGCCAGGCAGCACAAGAGCTACTCCCAGACCCTCAGCTCTTACCCATCACCCTCTGATTTAACTTTCAGATGGTTCTGTGTCCAGCAAGACATGCTAAAGGTAAACAGTAAAAATACAAGTATCTGGTTTTTCCCCAATATCCTGGAATTCTGATCTACAAGGTAAAATTTAAGGAATAAAAAACTTGTGCGTTAACATGCTCTGGCCCATTTCACCTTTCATCCTTGGGCACAGGCTGTCAATAAAATCACTTGGTGAAACCATTTGTGAAGGGCTTTACTTTGGTGGTGATACAGAGCCCATCACCCATTTCACCCCAGTTTATTCCGTGACTGCTGGCTAACCATAAACATGAACAGAGATGAGAGATTCTGTAAAGCCACTCAGTCACTAATAATCCACTTTTTCACATTTCTGTTCTGTTACGGGAAAAAAATGCAGCACCAAGGAAAAAAGATCTTTATACTGTAGCTGGTCAGCTGAAGCCAAACAAGACAAAAGGGGTCTAATCAAGCTTATTAGGAAATGCTCTTTACAGCTCCAGCTGCAATCTTTAGAAGATGAGAACAAAACTTTATTGTGTTTTGTTAAGTTGCTTTCAAACAGCAATATTAAGCATTTTTGAGGAAAACTGCAACTATTTCTAACTGACATTACGGGTCGGGGCAACACAGCAATAAAGCTGGTGAAGGGTCTGCGGCACAAGTCCTACGAGGAGCGGCTGAGGGAAGTGGGGATGGTTAGCCTGGAGAAGAGGAGGCTGAGGGGAGACCTTATTGCGTCCCACAACTACCAGCAAGGTGGGTGCTGGTCTCTTCTCCCCAGTAACAAGTGATAGGATAACAGGAAATGGCCTGAAGTTGTACCAGAGGATGTTTAGACTGGATACTAAGAAAAAATTCTTCACCAAAAGAGTGCTGAAGAACTAGAACAGGCTGCCCAGGGGAGTGGTTGAGTCACCACCTCCCAGCAGTACTTTAAACGCATCAAAATGTTGGTACTTAGGGACATGGTTTAGTGGTTGGACTTGATGATCCTAATGGTCTTTTCCAGCCCAAACAATTCTATGATTCTATGGTTTTTCATCGTTCTTACAAACATGTTTCCTCACCAAGTACCCCCATCACCCCCGGGGTACGGATTTGTGCTTGTACACGGGCTGTGCACAAGCCAACATTTTTCTTGTTAAAGGGAACCCACTGGAACTGATGTTCTGAGCAGAAGAAACTACATGGTTTATCTGGCATCCATAATAAGAACCTCTTTCTCCAGAAGTGGGCCAAAGTTTGGATGTTATCAAGTTAACACACACTTCTGAAAGGAAATATAACAACATATGTGTATAACGTTTGCATCAATCAACCATCACTTGTGCCTGCTACAAGCACGGATCAATCCCAAATCGCAGACCCTATACTGCTACCAGCCAGGAGACTTTTCTTCTCTCAAGAGGCAGATAAACTTTAAATCTCATACAGTGAGAGGGACACAGTGGTGCCACCATGCTCTGCTGAACTGGACAAAATTCCCAGCAGGCAAGGAAGCTGCCCACAGGTATGTTAAGGACCTGAAGAAAAGGGCTGCATAAAGACCCTGTAGACAGCTAATGCAGTTCAACTCGCAACTCAGAAAAGCAAATGCTGCTTTTTAATGATTTACTAGGTTCCTTCCTCCCTCCTTTTCCAGCAAGAAGAATGAAACTAGACTGCTAAGTTTCATTTTTTGTTTACAGTTATTTTCATTTCCACATCTCATCTTCTGACTTCTGTGCTCGAGGTTCCTGCTTGAGAAGGGCAGGTTGGCATCCTCGCTCCTTTTCTGTCCCCCTCCCCCAAGTAGATAAATTTGCTTTTACTGAAATTAAATAAAATAAAGCACTGACATATTTTAAATGCCTAGCTTTTGCATGCGTTATTTCTTTTGAAGTCATCTCAAGTTAGGTATTTTACAGGGATTAGAGGATAAGAATTTCCCTACAAATAGAGTAAAAAACCACCCTAGATTTAATTTTGGTTATGAAATACAGAAGCATCTGTATGTCATGAAAATCGTTCTCCTCAGCTCCAGAAGACTGATGGATTTTAATTCCAAGTACGCAGCGGCTCTCAACAATGATTTCCATTTCTGTGCTACTGCTAACCCTCTGGATAAATGTGCTAGGAGTTTTAGGAATTGCTTTCCTGAGTTACTGGTGCAATAACTTTAGTTTGAAATTCTCAGGCCTCTCATAGTTTACCACAGAAACTTTATTAACTCCCAGAGCTGTTGCCAAGCAGGTATTTTATATCACCGCAATGCAAGACTGGAAAAGGCAGACTCACTCAAGTCCAGATTCATTACAAAATATATTCATATTTTGTGGTACAAATTCCTACAATAGGTTGTCTGAGATTCAGAGATTCATGTGAAAAGAAATCCCAAGTATCAGCCTCTTTCTTCAGAGACATGAAAATAAATGAGGTAAAGATGACACTAACTGGTGGATTTATCAGGGACACTAAAAATAGCTACTGGGTCAGTATAGAGACCTGTGGGCAAATTCGTACATGAGATGCAGTCATTCCATGCCAGAATAGGGACTCTGATCACCAGACCTCTCCATACAACACCTTGCATTTAACACACCCATACCCATTTGCAGATCCCCTACTATAGGCTGCCTGGCAGCAGCAAGATCTACTTCATCATAATTGATATGCACTAGATGTTAATTAGTAGTAGCTTTATTACAGTTCTATTAGCGGTCTATATGTTACAAATCTAATTTTAGAAAACATTTTAGCAAGGTAACAGAAAAGCTACTTCAGTTATCTTTTGCAATAGATGGGGAAATACCAAGCGTGGAACCTCTTCACACTGACATCATGCTTAACCAGACTGACAGCTTTCTATGCTATGATCATCTTGGTGGGTGAGGGGACCTTGCTTATCTTGGCTTTAGTAAGGTTTTCAATGCTACCTCCCATCCCATCCACACAGGTAAACCGATGGAAGTACAGACTGTGTAAGTGGACAGTGAGATGGACTGAAAACTGGCTGAACTGACAGGCTTAGAATAGAATAGAATAGAATCATTAAGGTTGGAAGAGACCTCAAGGATCACCCAGTCCAACCGACCCCCCCCCACACACACACCTATTAACCACTAAACCATGTCCTTCAGTACCGAGTCTAACCTTTCCTTAAACACCCGCAAGGATGGTGACTCCACCACCTCCCTGGGCAACCCGTTCCAATGCCCGACCANTCAGCCGCTCCTCATAAGACCTGTGCTCCAGCCCCTTCACCAGTTTTGTTGCCCTTCTCTGGACACGCTCCAGGGCCTCGATGTCTTTCTTGTGGTGAGGGGCCCAAAACTGGACACAGTACTTGAGGTGCGGCCTCACCAGGGCTGAGTACAGGGGAACGATCACCTCCCTGCTCCTGCTGGCCACACTATTCCTGATACAGGCCAGGATGCCGTTGGTCTTCTTGGCCACCTGGGCACAGTCCAGCTGGAGACCAGTGACTAGTGGTATACCTTGGGGCCAAGAGTGGGGCCAATCATGTTTTCTATCTTCATTAATGACCTGGATCACGGGACAGGCTGCACCATAAGCAAGTTTCCAGCCAAGCTGGGAGGAGTGGTTAATACACGGGATGGTTGGGCTGCCACTAGAGGGGTCTTGGCAGGCTGGTAATTTGGGCCAACTGGAACCTCATGAAATTCAACAAAGGGAAACACAAAGTGCTGCCTTTGGGGAGGAACAACTCCATGCACCAGTACAGGCTGGAAAGTGGCTTTGCAGAAGATGATGTGCGGATCCTGGTGGACAAAACACTGAACATAAGCTAGTAATGTGTCCTCAGTGACGAGGAAGGCTAATAGCTTCCTGGGAATGGCAGATTGAAGGGATGACTCTTCCCCTCAGTGCTGGGGAGATACATCTGGAGTGCTGGGTCCAGGGCTGGACTTCCCAGCACAAGACAAACATGAACTTACTGAAGTGAGTCCAGCAAACAGTCACAGAGATGATTAAGGGACTGGAGCACCCGACACACAAGAAGAGACTGAGAAAATTCAAATTTCTAGCCTGGAGAAGAGAAAGCTCAGGAAAGACCTTATCAGTGTTGATATGTTATAGGAGGATGGAAAGAAGACAGAATCAAGGCAGTGGTGTCCAACAAAAGGACAACAGGCAAGCACAAGGCACATTTGCTTGCATTGAAAGACAATAAATTCCATTTAAACACAACAGAAAACTTGCTTGCTCTAAGGGTGACTGAACACTGGAACAAGTTGCCCAGAAATCTTACGGAGACTCCATTCTTGGAGATATTCAAAACCTGACTGGATATGGCTCTGGGTAACCTGCTCACCCTGCATCAAGCAGGGAAGTTGGACTAGCCATTATCAGAGGTTCCTTTCAACCTCAACCATTCTGCAATCCTGTGAAACTTCGGTCCCAAAACCAAATTACAGCAGATAAGAGATTGCTCCTGTTATCCTCTGCATAACCTCCAAGCTCTCTACAGCGAATGAATCAGACTGGTAAGCTGACAACTGCAAGGACAAAGGCATCAGTTACCGTGCACATAGCTATCATCTCTGCACAGCCTTCAACATCAAAACCTATATTACCACAACATTGGCCATAATAACCATGATGATCTCTCTAGATACTGCCTCAAGCAATAAAAAAAGACCACAGTTTAATGTGTTAATTTAATCCTTTATGCTGTAAAGCAACACACTATATTGTATTGTTTAGGCACTGCTCAGTGTCTTGATACAGCAGGCCAGATCCACCCAACAGCGCCTTCACTGAAGTTGCAGTAAGAAACAAGTTGACTCAGATACCTAGAATCTGCAACATACATACATTTAAACAGAAAATAACACCACCGTGGTCTTCAGTGACAGAGTAGCTCAAAATCCAAGATCCAAATATTTTCAGACTTTGGACAAGTTCAGAGCTGGATTTGTTATCTAGAGAGAATTTGTTGCTTAAAGAAAGCCTGGGCAACACCTAGAGCTTCTCTTCCAAGGCTGTATCGCTCTTCTCTGAAACAGAAAATGCTGCTGATGGAACCTGAACACAGTACAAAGGCTGAATTTTCAAATGACCTTCTGTACACTCATTCACACTCCTTAATGTGAACGTATGCTAGAAACCACCTTGGGCTTCACACAGCCCTGCAAGCATTAAGTGTTAGATCCTGAACAAGCCAAAGTACTCCTCTGTAACCTAACCTGTCTTAAACATCCCATCCAGGTACCAGGTTTTGCTTCCCCGCTTCTATTTCACGTGTTCACCCAGTTTCAGAAGCCATCATCCTGTTTTCACAGACACTTAAGATCTGAGAAATATTTTTGTAGTTTAGACATTCTTCGTTTGTTCATGCAGCATGTAGCTTCAGGAGGAACACATTCCTGATTAATTCTAATCAATACACTAATGCTTTAGATGCCATTTTGCATGCTCCTGTGGGTAATGCCAGCACTGATTAATTGCAAGTACGTGTCAGGATGCTCTCTTAGAGGCAGTGAATAAAAAAAAAAAGTGCTAGAACTTCCAAGTAAAATCTCAAGCCAGAACACTTGCATCCTGCATTTGTCTTCTTCATGGATAAATGATTTTGAATCCAGTCAACACACACACACTCATTGGGTGCTCTTTCATCCTGCTAAAGAGAGGTTTCAAAATGCTTAATTCCAGCAAGCTTTGGAACTTTGGTCTTGACATCCCATGTATAGCAACCAACTTTGTGACCATTCCCCAGACATTCATCCGCATCTGGGAGGTAGAATTAATTTCCATGCCATCAGCCAGCCTGACACCTACGTTGCCACCTTCACCTTCAGTACGGCACGCTATCGGTTCCACCAGCCCCATGGCATATATGAAGTTTCACTCAGAATGCTATCCCAGGCTGGCTCTCATAAAGCCACTGTTTTCTCACATTTACAGACCAATTTGAAAGCAGTATTCAACTTAAGAGAAGACGTGGAAACAATTAGCAAAAATCAAAGAACCAAACCTTAAATCCTTATTTGCCTCACAGAAAATGAGGGCTAAGTGCACTTGAACTGTGGTGTGGGAAATGAAGAGCTGCATGGCCCGTTCTGGGCCACAATTCAGCTGGGGTACTCCCGGCAGCTATTAATAAGAGATTGAGGGAAGACAAGGTATTGGAACTCTCTCCCAAAGAAAAAAGCTCTCTGAATTCAAGCCGTGTTTCACACTCATCCCCACTCACCACAGAAAAAAAAACCCCTGTGGAATTTAACAGATTCCTCATACCTAAGTTGAGTTACAATGTGATTTTATTTCTCCAGGTCCAGGCTCTCTCTCATCTAAAATACTTCTATTGTTACCAACACTTAGCATGGTATGCCTGGGAGGAAAATGCAATGTATCTCGGCAAGGACTTCATTTTCTCTCTTTGGCAAAAGGCTCAGTGACCTTTTGGGAGTTACAAAATTAAATAGCAATATTAGCAACTGCATCAGAGTACTTCACATCAAAATCCACCTGTGGTACAATAAAGGTAGTGGAAAAATTAGAAGATGATTTTTGAGAATGAAACCTTGTTAAAGGCAGAATTTAAAATTATCAGTAGGAGTCCAAAAGAGAATTTTTGCTCTTTACCAGGTGAGTTGGTGAAAGCACGTAATTTTCTCCATCCTGCATGCCATTGCATAGTTATACAGGAGTTTATAACAGGTTTTAATCTTGCCTCCATGCAGCTCCAGACTTTCTTTTGTTTCAGCAATTAATGGCACTGCACAAAGGAAGAACCAGAACAGAAGAAACAAACAGCCTTTTCAGGCTGCAGCAAAAAGAAAATTAAAAAATGTTTTCAAGAAGACATCAGTACAATTCTAAGAGACAGAAACAGAAAAAAAAAAGACCCATAGGAAACTGTGTAAACTCATTTCTCATAAGTTCAAACACCACAATACACTGTCTTGTAATTACTTTTAATTATCAGTTTTAAATTAATTTCAGTTTATTGATCTTAAAATTACTTAAAAGACATCCAAGCCTGAATTTGATGCATGACGACATAGTCTTGAAAAGGATCTACTTTCTAAAATGGCAACAAATAAAGTTACTGGATACTAATGCGAGAGATTATTTTGCATTAAAGGAGATAATTCTTGACGTGCAATGCAGAAAGTTTGCAATGCAAACTCTTCCACTCATGAATCATTGTGCTTAATAAGAGAAAGAAAATTGGTATACATTTTTCTCTATTGATTTAATGCCAGTTGTCTTTCTACCCTTTTCTACAGCCTTTTGCATAAGCAGGACGCAACTGTTAGAGATAGGTTACATACAGTTAAGACCTTTAGTGGTGCCATTGGATCAGACCTTTCACATCCCTGTGACTGGTTCCGGGAATGCTTTCCCGCCCTCCCCTCAAAGCACCTTTAGAAAATGCTTTACAAAAGTTTTGCCATAAAAAAGATCAAATAATTATAATGATTTTCTTTCCTTTTACTCTTTTACTGCTTTTATGATGAAACTAATAACACCAGCCTCTCCCCACCCCCTTCTCCCCCTGAAAGAAAATGCTCTGTAATTCTGCTAGGTTTGACCGATGAGTCAGACACGGTGCATAATTACCTTGCCTAGAACAGGTGACCAACAAGATTTTGGCTCCAGACTGCAATGATGTTGCCTCTCGTGTGCTAGGAAGGAAGCTAACTCTACCCTCCTTTTAGGATTGCAATGTACAGCTACTTCACTGCAAACTGTACAGCCGCGGAGATATCACAGTATGTGGGAAATTGCTTTAGGTTTCAGTGAGACAAAAGTAGCCCATGAAGGATATTTTTATGTTATAGTTATTCTTGGATAACAATGAAAATTTGCAATTCAGCCACTGGAGTTTCATCAGTAATAGAATCTTCTCCTATATTTAGAGTATGCTACAAGACCACAACACAACTATTCTACATGGGAAAATCTATTAAAATGGTAGAAGATAAAACCTACAGAAAAATATATTTTCCTGTTAACTTCCATAGGGTTAAAAATATTAAATTTTTTGGTATCTCTTTCCCGAGTCTCCTAGAAAAATCACTGTTACAAAGATTTTGCTTTACTAACCTGGTTAAAGTAAATTCCCTGCTCTCAAAATTTGAAGACTTGCATTTGGGTGCTGTAAAGAATTGAATCAGGTAAGGAACTGAAGAACTGCAGCCTCACAATTAAATCTAGTTCTTGTGATTACAAATGAGAATCTTTTAATGGAATTTAATCTAGACAGGCCCTAGAAGAAAGAGCACAGGAACTGCAGAGGAATTCAACGAAATTATGCTGTATGGTGGAGGGCAAACGTCTTTCCAACAGAGTAATCTGGCACCTTTGCCCTGGAACGTACCCACTAAATGGCAGGGTTATTAGCTCCATTTTCCTTTTTAAAATATCTGTGGGAAGAGTAACACAGATACTCATAGGACAATTTTTGTTACTGACCATTCTGTAGTGTAAACATAATGCTACAGGCATGCTAAGAAACTTGTCTACTGAAAAACTGTTGGCCAAGTGGGGCTGAGACATGAAAAAGTAGTGGGGTTTTTTTAAATCACAGGACAAATTATTTTAATTAGCCACTTCATCACACCCAATAAACAGTTCTGAGCTTTTTGTGGGAGCTCCCCACTGACATGACATGAATAATCACTCCAGTAAGAGACTACGGCAATTGCAAATACAGTAGAACTAAACAACTTGCCCAGAGGAATATGTTCATCTGGCAATGAACTTTCCTTTCTGTTCCCCAGTTAAACCATGCAAGGCAGAACTTTCTTCCACTTCTGGAGAAGTACATGGTTGGAGGCACTCCTGGGATGCTACAATTAGTAATCATACCCGAGACGTAGCATCAAAACTGATGTGAAAAAAAGAACAGCTCAGCATACTTTTCTGACGCACAATGGCTCTTTAGTGTCACCTCCTCTTGTAGTCCTCTCCCTATTTGCATATGAACTCGATTACACTTTCTTTAATGAACCTAACACTGCCAAAAAAGAGATTTCACTGCATGAAACCAAATTGCAATAACTGCTGGCAGCATGTAAACCACGGCAATCCCAGGAACACATAGCATTCACACAAACCATTGCATCTTTAGATGCTTATACAGGCCCCTTAGCAAAGAAATCAAACACCTCATTTTTCAGGTGGGTGAAAAGGAGGCACAGGAAGGTTATATGACTCATTTAGTCAATAACTAGATGGCAGAACTGGGATCAGAGATAAAAATTTCTGATTCTTATTCCTATGTCCTAATCCACTGCATCATGCTGCTTCTGATGAGGGTAATTAAATTTCATGCTTCAGGGAGTAACTTAATTGTCTTTGAGGATCAGAAGGAAATTCCATCCTTTCAACCCCACGTACAGCGCTGCTTAGGTGTGCCAAAGAGTAGTTTTCATTTTTTTATTTAAATATTGAAAGTAAAAAATAACCTAATCTTAATTACAGTCAAGTACAGTCAAGGCTTCAGAAAGACAGCATGTCATTTCAAAGAGAAGAGTAGTGGCAACATATTCTGAAATAACCGAGTTCTCAATAGCCATGTCTGGGAGACCAATTAAACCAGGATTTTTACCTCAGCACTCAGCAATGGCTTTTCAAAGGGAAGTACGAATATTGCATCCGCTCACCATCTATATGGTGGGGAAAAAAAAAACAATGACAGGTTTTACTTTCAAAGGCTGAAAGAGTGGGGGAGAGGGAAGGTTTTACTTAAGAGAAAAGCTGTGCTTAACTCTGTATCCTTTAGGGATATGCTGCAATTATCTAGCAGCTTTAATAACCTAGATTTCATAACAAGGTATCGATATATCCAAAGAAAGATTAAGGACTAGATGGACAACTGTTTGGATCATACGGTTCAGAAGGATTTACAGAACTCCTGCAGCCTCTCCTGCCTGCTACAAGACACTCCCCAACCTCCTGTAAGAGGCTCCTAAAACCCTTTCTTCAGGTCAAACCCCATAAAAAGCTGTCTAGTTGGAAAAAAATATAACCTGACTGAATTTCAGAGATTCCCAGAAACCAAAAAGGCTGGCAGGTAATAAGCTGAGCAAATGCTACCTTTCCCATAACTTCAGCTATTCACAGTGTTTGGCTGCAACACAGAGGGAGGCATATGGTTGCATTGGGCACAGGGTGCGCCACGTGCGGTACAAAATAGAAAAGAAAATAAAAATGAGACATGGTGCAAAATAAATGGAACTGAAATGTCTCCCATAAAACTGTACAATACAGAACATGTCTATACATAAACAACGTGAGGGGTAGCCTGAAAGGAAACTGCAGGGGTGAAGACCAAAGATGCATTTCCTGACAAACAACTTCCTCTTCCAATTTAATTTGCTTCCTTCAAACAGACTTTTGAAAGAAATGACTCATTAGGATGGCTGTGAATGGGGAAAGATGAGGCTTGGAATGCAGAAAGGTGGTGTCCATTAGTGCTTAAGTAGTGGGTATTATGAGAGTTATCCTGTTGGGGAAGGGAAGCCTTTCAATTGTAGGCTCAACTTTGAGTGGAGAAGGACGTTAAAAAGCGTGACTAAAACAAGCGCCTGCTCACTGTACTCAAACCGAACTTGGGAGGCCAGCACCTACTCGTCAGAGTAAATGGCACATCAGAAGGCAGACAGACTGTGGCACTTAACAGCTGAAATGTCAACTTTAAAGAGAGAGAAAAGCCATGAAAGAGAGGTGTACGCACCTTTCAACATCGCAGTGGTCACAGCAGTGCTATCATAGCCAATAACGTCCTCACCATGCTGCCTGTGGTCAAGACTAACTTTTGCCAGACATGCTGAGCCTGTTTCTGTTCCACTGATCTAATCTCCCTCATTTAGCATTGGGTACGTCTGAGAAAGAGAATCGTAACCGGCCACGCTGAACGTCCAGAAGGGAAGCCAAGAGCATCCAACCACATCTGCCACTGCCTGGAAATACAAGTTTAAACCACTGTTGGGGATCTCAACTTCCCAGAATTTGGAGCACAGGGACGTCTTATTTAGCTCTGCATACATTCGCCTGTTAGTCTCAACATTTGGCATACACACTTCCTCTGAGCATAAATAAGAAAAGCCTTGACAAGGCACATGCATAGAAAACAGACTCCACAAGATGTTCTAGTATAATTTACCAGCTCCTCACAGTCAAATAAAAAGGTATCTAAACCAATTTCCTTAGGTTAATATTGCCAATGAAATTGAAGGTGGTTTTGAACAGTGATTTTAACACAGTATGAAAACATGACAACTGTCTTTAGTGTTTCCTGGGAAAGAAAATACCTAGGCTTTTTCACACATTTCCAAAACACAGCAGTCCTGCCAATGCTCTTCGTCTCAGTATCATATTAAATTGTTTTTCAAATTCAAGTAGTTTTTTTCTTTTTTTTTTAAATGACATCAGTAATTGCAATTCAATAACATTTGCTGGGATAGCTCTTGCCTTTAGACACCAATCTGGGAAGGACAGCGTGCACTGCAGCATCCTGGGAAGCCCACAAACATGAGCTCAGCCTCAGAGAGCAAGCCTCGCTTGCCAGCTCACCCGTATTAGGCAAAGACTGGGAAGAAAACCGTTTCATGATTCCCTCACAAGGCAGAAACGGGGCAAACGGTCCCTGCTATGATATTTCAGTGTGACTTTAGAAACATTGTGACACTCCTGTGAACTTAGGTATAAAAAGGTAGTAAGGCTCAATTAAGCTAACAATACCCAGCTCTGTGAAAAGGCCAAATCAATACAGGCGCCATTCCTAGGATCTGACTTAAACCCTATTTTGAATATATAAATCATACTCTGAACAAGGAGGAATTTTGCTGTACGAACCTCCAACGACCGCTGAGCACTTCAGCAGGTATGCAAAGTATCTGTGCAGGGGTGCATATTGTCAGCTCACCTTCAGGCAACATGAATTGGGTAGCAACACCAACACTGCATTTCCTGATGTTAATCATCTGTTTCACATTGCATCAAGGGGACTTTTCAATGTGCTATTCTATAGGACTGTTTCCTCGCTATTCCTCCTCTCCTGAACAGAGTACAGCCCTAACCCGAGTGCTGCAGGCTGACAGGAAAGACACAGTAAAATTTTCAGCCCTCTCCCTCCTCCCTCACCGCTTTCCCACATGGGCTGCCTGACTACATGCCTTCAGAGTAGGATTTTTGCTTTTTTCATCAAAATTTAGATTTATTGACTCTCAAAGTCTCACAATGACCTCTAATTTTCCCTAACAAACATAACCACAAAGCTCTCAGGCTCCATATCTGCCAAGAACAATCAATATCATTGAATAAAAACCAGCCTATAGACCAGAGCGGCCCTTGCCTCTGCCTAGCTCAAAGGTTTTATGCAGTTTCAGCTTGTTCTTGGGTGAACCAGCTCCTGGGTAATTAAGAGTTGAGATGCTCCTGCACAATCCTTTTTGCATGGGTAAACTGCCTCAGGATATACTGAACTCTAGTCAGAAGGAGGTTAAAGCTGCCCGAGCCTGTAGGATACGCTGAGCTGAGCAATGGGCCGGAAGGAAGACGCCATTACGCTAAAGCTCTACCAGAGCAGTCAAGGGACGGTGATTTAGTCAGTAACTCCATCTCCGCCACAGCCCTACCGAATACATCCAACGTTAGCCACTGCTGGCTGCATCACAGCTTTGCCATTAGCCCACACTAGGATGACTTTCCACTGATTAAATGCATTCATCTGACACGATCACAATCTTTTCTTTTCTGGATGGTAATTCAGAAATGGGCTGAATACAAGGATAAGGAAAAACAATGGGTAAAGGAAGGTATGTCGAGACAGGCTATGGCTATACTCAAGCTTCTGTCAGCTGCCTGAAGTTTTCTGGCTTTAACAAGGACTTCAACAGCAATTTAGTCACAAGGCAAGAGAAAAAGGGGGGCTGCAGAGCAACCACTCGCCTGGGGCCTTCACGAATTAGTGTGAACCCCTCCCAGTGCTCTGCTCCTTTACAGCACAATATTCCCAGAGGCTCTTCACTCTGTGCGCTAATTTAAAAATCAGTGCAGAATGTAAAAATAATGACCTTTTGGCCTAGTAATATTTTACATCCACTTGTAGTTTAAGTCATTGAGAATAACTGAGAATTAGGATGTCTGGTCTTGTAGGTAAAGTGAATTTAATCCAAAGAGCTTTATGGCCTAAGAGCAGCCTTCCCCTCACCCCCTCCCGTTTTCTTCTCCTTTTAAAAACTGAGACAACACACTAAAAGCTGTAGTGAATTCTCTTCATTAGTTCTATCTAGCAACTGGCTATGTTTGAGATTCACATCTACAGAAAATGCCCAGAACACGCTACAGATCCATCAACATTTTCGAAGGTGAATGAATAAAGTACTTGGAGACCAGAGCAGCTGTTTCAATTATAGCATTAGCAGCCCAAGCCCTAAGCACTCAGTGCTCCTGGAAGCCCAAGGGTGGGTAGGGAACAGAGCCATCATTATGGATTATAATTAAAAGACCAAGGCCAATTGCACATTCAGAGCAAACAGGCAGCAAATGCTTTGGTTGCAGTTGGTCATTTTCTGTTTCAGCCTTCCAGATTTTTGTTTTTGCTTTGCAAATGTGAACAAAGCCCTTTCAGAGTATGCCAAGTACAAGCAACTCCAGCATTCCTATCCTGCTGTTTATATGTCCTGCAATTTCTGCTGCATGAAAAAAAAAGAAAAAAAAAAGATTTAGGCACCTTCTCCTCTCCGCTCCTACTTTCACAGGGAGAAGTTTGTATCGAGGCATTTAGTGGATGCAAAACGTTCATTTCCAAGCAGATAATGTCCCATGTAAATCATCGTTCCATTGCAACAAGAGAAATGGTGAATCTATGTATTACATTTCACGCCTGCTGATGCGAACCATGTAAATTCAAGAACCTGCCTTATAACTTTTGTTAGTCAGACATCTAAGTTCTCAGACAGCAATGATTATACAGAAAATAATGGAATTGGCTCAAAAACACACAGAGAGATTCCTCCCTTGAGGGAATTTCTATTCAACCACACTGTTCAACACAATGGGGTAGACAAACAAACCGAATTCCATTTTACTAAACTCCAAGTAAACAAAAAGTCAGTTGTATTTCTGTCACCATACTGATACATCAACACAATATAGTTCCTTCTGGAACGAGACCTGTCAGCATTTTAACAGAGCATTATAGCATAAAGCAATCCTCTGAGCCTGAACATGACGTGTCAGGGAAAGGCACCCTGAAGTCCTCAACATACCACTAAAGCTTCACGGTGGCCATTTGTTATGAAAGTGCGGAAGTAGAGGGGCAACACACAGGAGTCCACCCCAAGACTATGCTAAAGGCTCACAGAAATTGCAGCCTGATGTCAAAGCAGTGCATGCAGCAACCTGTTTGAGCAGCAATACCTTTCTAGAACAGATGGAGGGATGGGGCAAGCCCTCTTCTGCTAGAAGCCCTGAACATTGTCTCCATAAACATCCCACTTCAGTTAACTGAGACATGAATTCTGCCAGCAGAAGACAGAGTTCTCAACCCTACAGTTATATGAGGAGGAACAGCTTTCAGATACCTTGATAGAGGTACCTTGAAGAGGGACTGTTTACAAGGAGGAATGGGTTTAAACTAAAAGAGGAGAGATTTAGATTAGATATTAGGAAGAAATTCTTTACTGCGAAGGTGAAGAAGTACTGGACCAGGTTGCCCAGAGAAGCTGTGAAGGCCCCATCCCTGGCAGTGTTCAAGGCCAGGTTGGATGGGGCTTTGGGCAACCTGGTCTAGTGGAGGTGTCCCTGCCCATGGCAGGGGGGGTGGAATTAGATGACCTTTGAGGTCCCTTCCAACCCAAACCATTCTGTGTTTCTATAAGTAGATGTTAGATGAATAGCTTAGATAATGACAGTATGGTCTGGAGCACCTGACATATAAGGAGAGGCTGAGTTAGGATTGTTTAGCCTGGAGAGGAGAAGGCACAGGTAGCATCCTCTCAATACGTACAAATAACCTGCTTTGGCTCTGCTTTGAGCAAGGGGGCTGGACTAGAGATTTCCAGAGGTGTCCTTCAACCTCAACTGTTCTGTGATCCTGCACAGGTAGAAGTAGCTTCACTGGCTAAAGATCTTGGTCTTCACTGCTGTTGTCTTTAACAAAGCGTGCTGAATTACGGGTGCTCCTGGATCAATGGTACTGGAGGCTCAACAGTAGCCACGTCTTCAATTTTGCTTCAACAGCTATAGACTCAAAGCTTCAGCTGAATGAACCTAACTTGCACTGAAACAGGACACATTAGTAAGAAAATGCATATCATTATCAACTTATTGAAGTAATCCATGCTTTGCTCCTGTTGATGCAGGCCTTCAAAATGCAAAGAGTGAGCATCAAGAGCTATTAATGAAGCTTCTGTCAAATGTTTCAAACCTCACTCCCCTCTGAAATTCATTTCAGACTGCAAGAACCATTTTCCCGTTAAATGTGCAAAAGTAAGTCTCAAGCAGCCTTTCCCTGGAGGGAAACCCTTCAGACTCTATTAGACATGCTGCTCTGTGCTCGGTTTACCTTGTACTTTGTTTTTCCGGTCACTGTTCTCTACCAACAGAGGAGGAAGGAAGGAAGGAAAGAAGAAAGGAGAAAAGGTTATTTTTTCTTGTTACTTTATGTTAGCAAAAGGCAACATTCAAAACTCTGAGAGGTATACAGGTCTTTGTAAACAGGGCCCTGGAGACTATGGGCAGATGATACCCAGGCCACAAAGTTTGTCTGTTGGCAAGTGAGTCAAAGAGCAAGAGCCAGGGAGAAGGACAGAGGGGAAGTTAGAGACTCACAGTACTGGCAAGGAATGAATCAGGCAGAGTACAAACAAGCACGTGGAAAAGAGCAAGACAGCCAAAATACATGCAAGAGCACTAGCTGCCTCAGAGGTGGCCAAGACTGTGGCCACATTCTCACTGTGGCTGCAGTTTGTGGTTTGGATGGGAAAACAGGTGCTCTTTGAACACTTCTGGATGAAAACAACAGCCTAGCACAAGACAAACAAAAGCAGTGTATTTACATACTTGAAGGCTCATATGGACTGACCCTTTCTCTGTGTAAACTCCTCCTGCCTCTGCCTTGTGCTGTTTTCCCTTTCCTTCAGCCCTTGAGATGTGAGGGTACAGCTACGAGTCAAGAGCGAAGAAACACTTTGTGTGCTATTTCGCATTCTCTAAAGGGCACCAGGCATTTCCGGAAGAAAGTCACTGGAAAAAAAGTAGAGTGATCTTTCCAGGGTGGAAAACCAACCTGTACAAATTACAATCCAGAGGAGACCTCAATTGTTGTTCTTTCCCTGACACAATCTTTATGAATAACCCTGTCCTTACGGCCTTCACAGAAATACCTGTTAATATCAGAAAGAGCACATAGCTGAAACTTAAAGGCGTGAATCAGAAATCCTATCTAAAAATGCCTGAGGAAAAAACTACTATACCAAAAGCAGTTTTACCATTGAATTTCAACATCATCACTGTCTAGGAAATGGGGGGATGGAGACGGGGACTCACGAGAAAGGAAAAGAAGAAAGAACAGGGAAATAAGCAATCTGTGTAGAAATGTGTGAGACTGGTGTACTCCATTTGAGGAGAGGAGAAAGAAATTCCATTACAGAGAGAACAGAAAGGCACAGACTAACGCCCCAGCTCTTGCAATCCTGGTGAGTGTTGCCAGTCTTATGTTCCTAACTTCAAGTCATATGTTTTAACTCAGACAAAAGCTGATGGTGATCAAAAGCTGCTTGCTTCTAACATCTTTCTAGATCCAAAGAGTTCAGCAGGGTCAAAGCCTTCTCCCCTCCATCCCCTCTTCTTTTTTTTTTCCCTAAAACTGTCAAGTCTCTAGATTACCAACCCTGATACAGGTTTTTACCCTCTGATGACAAACTGGACTTGGACATTGAACTACCATTTCAGCTGTCTCTCTAAATTCTACACAAAACCACCTGCTAAATATGAAAAAAATATTTTTATGCAAAAGAAATACAAAATTCACTTGAGTTCAATAATCCCTTATTTTTAAACTTAACCAGAAGAAAAGGTAATGACAATATGTGGCTTATGCATCAGTTACAAAGTCAAGGTATCAACAGAAAGGTATGTACAGGGCCAGAGCAGCTGAAGTGACAGTCAAAAGAAGTCAGGTGAGGCACACAGAGAAGGAAAACTTCTAGAAATAGGAACAAGGGAGAAACGCAGACCTAATGCAATAGAGAAGGATGCTGTATTCATATTTATGTGACGTCTGATAAAGTACAAAAGATGAAGATTCATATTCTCACCCTAGCTATGTCCTTTCCCATTTCAGGGCGAAGTTCTCTTGAAAATCACGCTGGGAGTCTATGCAGACCGTTAAGACTAAATCCTTTTCTCGCCACTAAAAATTATGGTTTATGGTTGAAACGTACTGGTATTGCAGGAAGGTATCTCTGAATAAATGGAACACACAGTCTCCAAAGAGGTTAGTTCCACTTAATGCATTAAAACCAGCTAAAAAATGCCAGAAGCATACTAAATGTCTGCAGTCTTTAGAGTCATGCCTGAATAATACTGAAAATGGGCATGACTCTGCTTCTGACCAGATCCAGGATTACCACCAGCTACGCACTATTGTGCCAACCACACAAGTGGAGTGATGACAAACTTGGCAAGTATTTGTACAAGTTTCCCATAAAGGTTCAGATTCCTAGCTCAAGTCGTCTTTCTTATCTGAATGGATTTACCTACCCTTAGCTCCAATTCAAAGAAATATTCTTGATGGGGCCTTTTGGAGAAAACTGTCACAGCACTCCAAGTTGTTTTTCTTACGCATATTTTCTTCATCTCTCTTCACATGTCTAGAGCAGAGAACTACAGTTGAATCATTTATATTCATCAGAGGTGGGGTTCTGTGGGAATAATGTATGAAAGCAACAGGTGGCCAGAACAGCACTTTTAAATAGATGTTCTTTCAGCTAAGCCTGCTAAGAAAGTGCGTGCAAGTTGACAATGTGGAGCAGCTGTGTCCAGCCTGTGCTAGACACTACAACTCAAAGCATTCAGCAATAACTGCCAGCAGCCAAACTTAACATGCATTTGAAAAGTTTTCCTTTAACGAGCCCACTAGCAACCCACTAGGGATTCCACCGGCCAATTACTGGGGAAAGGCCTTCAAGAGTATTACTCAACCTTACAGTCTGATATGGAATTAGAGATGACGTCACCATTACCAACAGAATTTAGTCTTTCAAGCAAACTCATTAAAAGTCTCAGCTGCAGATGCATCCTTCTTATCAGGGAATGACAAAGGAAAGTTGAGCTGAAGCTCTTCCGGCAGTGCAGATGTCCCTTTACAGAGAGAGTCTGGATGGGAGAAGGAACTCTCGTCTCCCAGAGCATGTGAAAATAAACAAAAATAATGCTGGGATAAAAAAAACCCAAACAGCTAGTAAACAGCCAGAATAGTTTTTCACCAGAGCTCCTCTATTTAGAACTGTGTCATTTCATACCAGAAAGAAAAGCAGGTATTTTCAGTAAAAAGGAAATTCTAAGAGAAAAGAAAAATTACATGTCATGAACAATTATTTATGCCTATTAAGAGGCTCCTGACACATGAGGAATACTGGGTTCCAAAAATTTATATTAAAGAACAAAAAAGAAGCCTTGAATCTCAGCTTTGTAACAAAGAAGCAAAATTAAAATAAGTAAAATGATGCATCAGTGGGCATTTAGCATTATTTGGATAGTTCCTTTGGATCCTTCAGGATTCAAACATGTACTAGTACGACAATTTTCTTGCTATTCTGAACAACAGACTAAATATAAATATGTTCCTACAAAAGACCTCAACATAAGTTCACAGAAAAAAATTACATGAAACTTCCAAAACAGGCAAACTATGAATCTGGCAAAACTTGGTTCAGGTTGGATACTACTAAATCAGAGCAAATATTATCAAATGTCTATACTCCAATTCATTATAAACAAAAATAGTTTCTAATAATATTGTTATGGAAAGAGCCCCCATACAAGGTTGATTTTTACAAATCACTTTTCTTACAGCAACAGCATGATACAGTCTTTGAAAATGTTATGTTATTGGTAGCTTTGTGATGCAATGTATTCATGGGCGAATTTTGGCCAGCAAGTAGACTTTACTCTTTTTGCTTTTTCCAGCATCACTTCTCAGGGGAAAACAAAACTGCTTCCTGAGGCAAGGACATTTGTACTTTGATCAAAATTCTGTGAAAAGATAATTTTCAACATATTATTCGAGCCCACCTCTGCTAAAGAACCCATGCTGTAGGATGAAAAGCAATTTCCTAAGCATAAATTCAGGCTTCACATCACTAACTTCTCCTTTAACAAAAACCTAGTGCGGAAAGCTTCAGCATCATTTGCTAGCTTGCCAACATAGCCACTTTAGGCCATGGGAGTTGGAGACAACAAAAAGTCTTTCTATAAATATATCAACAGCAAGAGGAAGGCCAAGGAGAACATCCATCCCTTACTGGATGCGTCGGGGAACTTGACTACTGAGGATAAGGAGAAGGCTGAGATTCTCAATGCAGCCTTTACATCTGTCTTCAGTAGTCAGACCAGTTGTAGTCAGGGTACTCAGCCTCTGGACCTGGACTTCTGGGCCAGAGAGCAGAACAAACCCCCCACGGGGGTTGGCCTCTTCTCGCAGATAACTAGTGACAGGACAAGGGGAAATGGCTGCAAGTTGCGCCAGGGAAGGTTCAGGTTGGAGATGAGGAGAAAATTCTTCTCTGAAAGGGTGATCGGGCATTGGAACGGGTTGCCCAGGGAGGTGGTGGAGTCACCATCCCTGAGGGTGTTTAAGGAAAGGTTAGATATGGTACTTAGGGACGTGGTCTAGTGGGTAATAGGTGGTGGGGGGATGGTTGGACTAGATGATCCTTGAGGTCACTTCCAACCTTAATGATTCTATTCTATTCTATTCTATTCTATTCTATTCTATTCTATTTGTTTGTTGCTTTTCATCCAAAGTTACAAAGGCTCGTTCCAAACAGGCGCTGGGTACAAGCTGGGTTAGGAAAATGTTCCACCTTTCACACTCTCTGGTGGACAATCTCTCACCTTCATGTACCGGACCGCACGCAGCAGAAACAACAGGCTGTTGGATTTTCTACACGAGCAGGCATCCAGACGGATGAGCTGCCCTGTGTGGGAGGTATTAGCCTACTGGCACCACAAGTTACTCAAACAGCTCTGAGGTAGGTGCAGCTGCTAAAAGAATCACTCCCGAGGGTGTCCCTAGTCCCTCCTGGCTCTCAAGCAAGATGCATAGTCACTCCTCACATGTTTCTGGATGTTCAAGATGCTTCAGAGTTTCCTTACTGTTATTCACCATTATTATACTGTTATTACCATTTCTCAATGGTAATTCTCATTCTATCTGCTTAAAAGAGTATTAAAAACAGACAAATTATATCTATCTCAAAACAAGCGCACTTCTACCTTTAACAGAAGAGGTTCAGTGAAGGTAGTCAGTGACCTACAGGCAAGTCTGTGACAACTGAAACAAACTGCAAACTGCAGGCTGACTTGAAAGCAATTACCTTTGGATCAGAGATCCTCTTCCATTTCTCTTCTGAAAATAATATACTTGTTACATGTTTAAGTATGATTTAACTGACCAAAATCTTGAAAACCTTGTAACTTAAATTTTGTTTTAAGGTGTTTTATTCTTTGCCTTGTAAATAAAAACGAGAAACTCTTGAGACCACTGCATAAGCACACAAATATTTCAGTAATTCAAGTCTAAGTGTTCGTGTCTGTCCTTCTGGGTGACTAACTCAGGGAATAACAGCAATAAGGTTTAGATTGTTAAAAGTTTGCAAAAATGGACAGAAAAAAAGAGAAAAATATTAGACAAGTACTTAGGAAAATATCATTTGGAAGATGAAGAAAGTGAATTGTCCAGTTCCAGCCAAATGCAACAAGCCAAAGGTACCAATTTTACAACTACTTCAAAAGACATCTTAAATGGTCTTCAAAATAAGGAGATGGAAAAAGAGGATGGGAAGAATTCATTTCCATTAAGACCAAGGTAATACCTGGATTTCTAACCCAGTCTGAGGCACTTCTCTGTGGAAAACACAGTGGAGACACTGTGAGGATACACTTCCCCCAAAGCACCTGAACTATTTGGTGGAGCTGAGAAAAGGCCGCAGGTCTCTCTTCTCTCCCAATCCAATAGCTTCAGAAAGCATCGCTACTTCTCACATTTTCATCAGCTGTCCCATTTCAATTTTAAAATCCATTCAAACTGATGCTCCTATTTCCCCACCTTTTATTTGAAAGGAGAAAACAAAGTGCAAAGTTTCACTTTGAGAAAACTTTATGTGTAAGCTCCAGTACAATATTCTCAGCCTACCTCCATCTTTTCACCTTGGTTGATGCTGGACTGACACGCCTGGCTCTTCTCTTCAGTGCAATTACGGACTAGAGGCAGCACTACAAGTATTTGCTCATTGCCCACCAGCCTGACCCAGTTACGACCTTAACAGCAGCTTTTTATGAAGAAGCAGAAAGCAAGGTTGGTATCCAGCACCTCTTTATTCCTTGACCTACCCACTCATGCTGCAAATAAGAGTGCCAAGTGACATCAGGTGTAAGGGAGATGCCTGTGAGCTGGGCACTAAGCACTGGCTTGTCAGAAGCAGGCACGGAGATGTGGCTGAACTTCATGCCACGTGAAATCAGGGGTGAACACACCCAGTGTCACTGGGACAAGAGTCAGACAAATGTTCCTGCTTTTGAAAATCCCACCTGAGTTCATTAAGAGTTGTGCCAAGTTCACTGACTCATCTCAAAAGAAACTGAAAAGCCTTTGGACAAAAATAATTTTCGATCCGTGCAACAAATGATCAAATGTTCAAAATAATTCCATTTTCTTCAAATAAAAAATACAGTGTTTCAATTTTATATTTACTTTCCAGTTACTCTAACCTAGTTCATCAGGGAACAGCACACCACCTGATCCTGAACCTGACCAAAACGCCCTATGGTCAACCAAATCAATCCATCAGCTCCAATCCCTCACACATCCATACAGCACTTAAACGTCCACCCACACGCCAGGAAGCCAAGATTAGTCACAGCCCTGACACCCTCTAAACCCCTCAAAGCTCATTTGCAAACTATGACTTACAGCAGCAGTATCTTGGAGCTCTTTGATTTAAGCCACGTCAGAACCGGCCTCTTCCAGCCCACAGCAAAAAGTTCTTGTGCAGTGAAGTACCACACTGCACGTGGTGTTATGTAGCGTGGCTGAAAAAGCAAAGTGCTCACAGGATGTTAATTAGCTCTAATTGACTTAGTGTCCTAACCTTTGTCTGACACTAGCGTGCACTTTCTTTTAAACCTTTTCTGTGAGCAACCCCCGGTAGGTAATCCAGAGCCAGTCCTGTAAACACCTCTCTCCAACAGATTCTTTTGTAATTAAATACCAGAGAGGGCACCTGCTGGGCACGTTTCCCTCTGTACAATTCTGTGTTCAAAAAGCCTTCTGTTGTTAATCAGCACTGATTACCAATCTCTTTGGTGGTAATTGGTGTATCATGCTGCAAACCACAGCTCTGGGAGACATACAAAATTTCAGTGAAGGGCAGGACCATAATCCTGGTTTCTGATCCACATGGATTCACTCCAGTGCCACAACAGTTAGTTAATGCTCACGGTACTAGAATTTGACAGAATGAAAGCAAATTTTGTCGCTTTACAAGGCATTAGAACATGTCTTTCTGTAATACTTGTGTCTTGCTTAAATCCTCAGGGCAGCGTTCTAAAAACAGAAGTTTGGTGCTGTCAGTGCCAAACTCGGTTAGCGAGTGAATGTGCTGGCAAACACAGCCCTGGAAGCCATCGATCGGACAACGCTTCTCTGCTCTTTTCAAGTTTTGGTTACTTCATGAAATTTTTACATCTTTGCTTCCCTCTGAATAAACAGCGTATGTTGAAGAATTCTTTTAGAAAATCATTTTTCCCTCTAGGGAAACAGTTTTCCCTCTCGTAAGCATGTACTGTTACTTTTAGTTTCATTTTAAAACAGGAAAAAAGAAAATACTGAGAAAGTCAGTGTGGAAGGTGTGCTGTGGTTTTAACAGCAAAAGCTCCCACAGTACAGCAAGAACATAACACAGTGAAATAAAACTGGTTGTTATTGGACTTTTAGATTTTGGGAGCATGAGGATAGGACTGAATATTTACCATCTTTTCCAAGTCTGCCAGAAGCCATAAAGCCAAATACTCAATTTGTATTTTATGTTCCACCAAGAAATGGCTGGAAAAAAATGCACTGTACAAATTAAATACCTAAGGAAGGTTAAGCTAGAAGAAAAGATCTTAGTTTGCAAGTAAATCTTTAGATTAATAATGTTAACATATGCATTTCTACTTATTGATTGGGAATTTAATAGCTCAGTCTTAGGGAAAACAGGAAGTAAGAAGAAACGCAAAATTAACAATAATTACAGAGAGCTCTAATTCATTGTTTCACTTTTTGAGTGACTTTGAACGTGAATTAGTGCTTTTACTGAGGCAGGGGAAGGTGGGAACTACTTTGTCCACATCCTTCTTAGTACAGGCATAGAATTAAACCACTCTGATTTGTGGTCCACAATAATTCTGTTCCATGCAACTACACTGAGGCTGCTTGAGGTCTCAAAGGTGCTAATAATAAGTATTTCTCAAAAAATTTTCTTACCAAAAACTCTGAAATGCTCTGCTGGCTAATGCTAAGGACAGCCTGGCTAAAAAGAAGAGGATTTTAATTGAAAACCTCTTTTTCAGTTTAGAAGGTCAAATCAAAGTCCCACCTCAATAAGCATGAGAGCATTTCAAAATGCATCCCTCTGTGGTACCTGCTTCATTTTATATAGCATACTAAATAAGTGCAAGGAGAAAGCAAGCAAGAGGGCGAGAAAGGCTCTGTTGATTGGGATATTCACCTGGAAGTCACCAAACCCTGCTTCAGTGAACATTCAACATTGGTTATTCAGACTGATGCTGCTGCCCGGAGAAACCAGAGCTGTAGTTTCAACAGACACTGGCATTGGCTGTGAGACCTTCTCTAAAGCACAAGCCAAGTTTTGCCCCATCAAACCGCACAGGTTGTAACTTAGGAAAATGCTACTGCTTGTCAGAAGCAGTTCATTCTTTTTCTTCTTTCTCCTCCCCACTGTTGATGGTGTAAAGAAGAGGAGAAGTGGATCAGCACTTTGGTAGGATCAGGCAACAAAACTATCTTCCAACTTTTTATTTCTTATTAAAAGATAATTATGACATTGCCTTTGTCATGCTCTTTCTACAACAGCCAAAAGGTTGAAAGCAAAAGAAAAGTTTGTTCACTGACTCATCTCTCTGTGAGGAACAGAGAAACTACAGAAGGTTTTTATTCAGGGGTTTTGTTTTGTTTCTTTCTTCTCTCCTGCCTGTCTTTCATTACAAGAAGATCAGGCCTTCCCTTGCGCTGGAAGGCTCGTTAGGTGGTAGGTTATGACTTCACAAAAGCTATAACCTTGCTGTACAAGCAGCCCTGAGGGAATATTAAGTCAGGAAAACACAAGGTTTATTTTCAACTCCTGAGAAACAAGATTTAGAAAAAAGCACTTTGCAAAAGCTGTAGCTGTGGCAACAATGATAAGGAGGTTTCTCCAGACCCAAAGATACAGAGATAAATATTTGGTTTTGCTTTTCTCTTGCCTCAGAAATACAATCCTATCCCTCCCTTTAGAAAGTGTCAGAAAGGAAGAGTGGGAAACCGAAATTCCCTTTAAAAGCAGAAACAAAACCAACATGTTTTCTGCACTTGTCACCTTTAAAACGCTGAGTTAATTCAGTGCCCACCATGATGCCTGGGTGCTGCTGAGGTGACATGTAATGAAGGCAGAGGAGGCTGACAAGACCAGGAGGGACAAGGCGGCCGGCAGCCAAACTGGTCAGTGGAGGGGAGGCTCCGGCAGCACCACAGCCTGTAGGGAAGTGCAGGGAGGCCCTGGGAAGGAAGAGCAGCTCTCAGGAGTGTCTCGGCTTGTGTTCACACTCCTTGACCCTGTAGCATCTCTGAATTTGTGTGGTACAGAGAGGATAGCAAATGCTCAGTGTCCTCTCTTTCTGGATCCAGTTATGGTTCTGTAGCCCTGAAGAGTATCACACCCCACATATTTTGGCAGGGTTCTCTGTTCTCTTCTAACGTCCTCTCCTTGTGTACCACAGATCACTGTGCAGATGCAGGTAAAATGAGGATACACTATGGATCGGGGCTGCAAAGCAAAGACTGATGACTTCAATCTGCTTCAGGGCTTTTAAACGCAGAATGACACTCATTATTTCAGCATTTGCTCAAGTCTATATCACTTTCTTGTTGCTCTTGCTGTTCTCTCCCGAAAATCGTGTGGGACAATTTCAAGCATACATTCTTCTGGAGTTCACATTAATGTGCCTTGAGCAAGCCTGCAATGAAAGCCTAACCTTTCTCTGTACATAATGATGCACGAGCAAAAAGCTCTATCCTACTTTGTAGGATTTTGTAAAGTATAGAGGGAAAACGATCTTATTTCATTCTCCTGAACTTTTCAACTCCTGAGAAAATGATTCTGCAGCTAGCCTAAACAGAAGTGTTTCAGCTGCTTTGACCCAAGTGCCATGTTGTCTAGGAGACACCAGCTGAGAGAAGGTATGGATGGGTCCATCTTAGGATATCTTAGGCTCAAGATGAACTTGAGTACTAAAGAAGAACGGTTTCCATGGGCAGCACAGGGAAATTCAGAAACTGATCTAAATGTAAAGAAAGTACAGAGAGTGTCCAAACCAGTGTGATTTATAACACCACCAGTTGGCCTTCTCCGTGAACATATTAGCAAAATCTAAACTGGTAGATTCTCCAATGTGGAGTGTTCTACCTTAACACCCTGGGATTCTTTGATAACATCATTAAGTTGCCAACTAAATAAACATTACCAACTGGTAATAGAAGTGTAACAAAAAGCAGAAGAGGAGAGGGGATTACTATAGTTTTATGTCAGTGTAGTCTGTCCTCAGCCACAGGTGACGCCTTCATAAATTTCTGCTCCTTTGCACATACACGACAATTTTATACCCAGTTATATACGTTGAAGGGACTCCACTGAGGTGGACTGCCCTATCTCTGATACTGGCCTTTTCTTACTGATAGAAATAATTTCATCTTTCAGAGAGCGCCAGAATTCTGGGAAGTCGGTAAGAGTTGTTCACTCCCACGAAGAGTTCTGAAAAGACCAGGACATACAGGCCACAGGATAACACTTAGATTAACATTTGGGTGGTCAGAATTACAACTCATTCTTAAAAACCGAGGCAGTATTTGTTAATGTGGACCTGTTTCAAACTTTTAAAAACTATCTGTTTCTTTGTCAATCAGTCTAGAAAAATTCTAGATGAGGGAATGCGGGTAAGGCAGACCTTACAATCGCACAAATCAGCTCATAGTTGTATAGGATCAGCAAGTACACACTTGGGGTAAAAAGGATGTGCAAACGTCACTGGAAGTCTTTAGACAAACTGTGGACTGGGATCTAAGTGCTAAAATGTTGACAAGTCCCATTTTGGAAGGGTACAAGCGGATGGTAGAAGCACAGGATGAAAAAAGTGTCCTGATTGGAGATGATTTACAGACACCTCTGAACTTACTCACTTTTGCAGTCCTAAATGTATAGGGACAGATTTAATCTAATCTAAATCTGAAGGCAAGTTTAACATGTTTTCTGTTTCCATCACTGAAATCTTAAGCATTGAAGTAAGGCTTCTAGTTTTGCCATACCATGCATTAAACATGACAGATTCTGCTTTCAAGCATGTTATTATAAAAAAAAAAACCGATCAGTGAATTTCACTGATTCAGTCTAGGTTTAGACCTGTTTAACAACACAGAGCGATGGCAGAATGGCTGTACTTAAAAATGTAGCACGCCTAAGCTGAAAAATCATACTATGTAAATAGAATTAAAATTACAGGCTTCCCAGGGCAGTGGTCACCGCACCGAGCTTGGCTAAGCTCAAGAAGCATCTGGACAACGCTCTCAGTCATCTACTCTAATTGGACTGGTGCTGTGTGGAGCCAGGGGCTGGACTCGATGATCCTTATGGGTCCCTTTCAACCCAGGAGATTCTATGATTCTACAAACATGATTTGGTCTCTCTGTCATTTAAGATTCCTGCCTCCCCTCCTCCCATGTAAGTGAGAAAGCTAAGATAAGACTGCACAGGACAAACCTCATTCTGTTTTTAAAGCAAAACTCTGTGTTATGCCAGGAGGGGTTCCAAGCAGCTCAGGTGGGTGTTTTGCCTATGCAGAAACTGTAGCATTTAGCCTGTACTAGACACAAAAATTCCTTCCACATGGCTTTAGGGAAAACCAGTATCACCTCAGAGAAAAAACACACTTAGTATTTCTGAATATCCTTTGTCTCAAAATATCTATTGACTTACATACTTTTGTTTACAGCAGAATGATCACAATCAGGCCACTGCATTTTTCAAGCTAATAAGGACAAGGAATTAACCACTCACCACGTCAGCAGTCAATTTTGTGTGAAGGAAAAGGTAAGTAACCCTTTTCCAGACATCAAGACATGAATTACAATGCCAAAATTATAGTGGAGCAGCTCATTAATGCAATCTCAACAGTCAATTAAAAAATGAAAGGAAAAAGATAGAGGCATAAGAGGTATCACTGGTCCTTCCTCAAGCCCCTACAATAAAGCCAGCCAAGAAATTTTAAAAAGTTAATTCCTTTTCAAGAAATGTTGTTCTGTTTAAGCAAGAGCTTTTTCCTGTGAACACACTGTTAAGCTGGGATATTTTTAAATTCCATCAGGATCTCTTCTGAAGGAGAAATCCCTCTTCTCCACACAAAAACACACAGAAAAAGACACAGTAAAGTGAAACTGGAATGACAAAGCCATTGGATAAGAACTGCGGAAAAGAACGATACACTGCGCTTTTGCAATGCCCGTATTCACCAGAAACTATAAATAAAAAGTTTACAATAACTATGAGTAGAGATACTATAGAGACTTATTAGTATTTTCCAGCATCTCTCATAAATGTGAACTTCAATTCTGGGAATCTTGGGAGTAGATTGCCACCCAGTCTTGAGTTTTTTTTCTGGTCTGTTGCTCAATATTTTTTTGGAGATGGCTTTTTTTTGGAAAGCCAGGAGACTTGAAACTGCAGAAAAATTGCCTGTCTGTCAGTTTTTCACTATCCTAGTGAAACACATGGGAGATACCTTTCGAGTATTCAGTGTCACATAATGAGAATCTGCTCACATATGTCTCAAATTGGGCTCTTAAAAATCACTGAACACTTTTGAAGCCCCCTTTTTCTCAGTTACCCAATGGAAAATGGCAACACCCGCAGGTTTTATAACCAGATTTATGACCCAATAATAAAAATAATCTCCCCACCTGACAAGGCTGGAGTAGAAACAAGTAAGTATCTGAAGTATTCAAAATTCTAGTCGTTGAGTGCGATAAGAATAAATCCCCTAAGGAAATGAGCAACTTTGTCTTCTGAGCAAGGCTTGAATCATTTCAGTAAATAAACCACAGAGGCATTAATTGAACAATGAGAGCAAAAAAATATTGCATAGCTACTCATTATGTGAGCATCATCTATCCTCTGTGCTGAATCAAGTAGGTATCTTGTACTAAAAATACTATAATTCATATAATTAAAGACTATGCCATAATGAATATAATTACAAGAGGTAGAATTAAGATTGGACAGGAAAACATTCTGGCATTTTATAAATTTTGGAAGCTTGATTTTATCTTTCAGTAATATTCTTTCAATGTGCATATATATGTAAGAGTATAGTAAGCAGGAAAGGACATAAACAATACTGTCAGAGAGTAATGCTCAGGGAAAATACAGATGTTAATCTCATTGTTAATTACGAGGTTTGGAGAGTAAGACCACACTGAAGGGGGGAGAGGTTGTGAGAGCTCACAGTGGTCAAAATGCAGAAGGCCTCATACATGTTGCCATGTCACACTGAAACTGAATTAACGCAGTTTTGACCTTTTGGATGCCTGAAAAGCAGAGAACATACCCCCGCGCCAAGGCGGACCCAGAAGTAAAAGGCTGACTTAAATTTACATTTTAATAAGCTAAGATTAGGGGCTCTGGTGTTGCTATCTAATTAAATACATGCAAACCCAAAAGCAAACCAAAATACTCATTCCCTGAAAAAAGCCCTTTTCAGATGGAACAACCAAGTAAAAAAGCAGTGCAAAGGCAAATGATGGAATCAATGCATGAAACTTACCATCTGTTTCGAAAATTTCGGTTTAGAGTCAGGTAAAAAAAATATTCACGTCTTCCATTTTAAGTTTTAAATTTCTCTCTTGACAGCTTAAAAACCCTGCAATTGGACAATACACAGGAGGAAAAAGATCTCCTCTACACCAAACCTGTGAAAGTAGACTTGGCTTCACTTTTAAAGACACAGAACTTCCTGATTCCCGAGGCTACTGTCTGCATGTTCTGCCAGGCTGCCCAAGCTAAGCTCACCGCAGGGAAGCAAGCCACACCAGCACAATCCACCTCATGTCACTGAAGCATCACCATACTCCACTGAAAATATCAATCCCTTTTAAGATGCACATTTGCAAAAAAAAGGAACAATTTTGTTCCTTGACTATAGAAGAGCAGAAAACAATGGATGGGCTGAATTTACCAGAAAGGTGTTACCGAAATAACTAAAATTTCCTGTCTTGCATGTGGCTACATAAAACTATGTTACTATGGTTCCCTTCTTTTGAAGGCAAACCAACCAGAATTCACCCCAGAAGGTCCGCCCTGTTCTAAATAGGGCATTAGACCACAGAGTCTAGTGGTTGATAATCTGTATTGCACAAGAAAAGGATTTCCCAAGAAATCCAAGGACCAACTCTATGTGGATAACTTTACCTGGTCTTGGGTAAGGGGGCCAAATCTGAGTACCCATTCAACTCACATCACAGAAATTTTGTTAACTGGAATGTAATTCTGGAGTTTGGAGCTTCATCACACTGCTACAGACTGGGGAGAAAGGCAGGGAGCACTTCTAACCTTGAGAATGATGGCATTTCTCATTCTTTAAAAATCATTTCTAAATGCCCCCAGCCTACCTTGCCAGACTGTTTTTCTTTCAGTCCTGTGTCTTGTACCTCTTGCTCCACTCAAACACAAACTCAGACAAACTATTTATTCATCATGTCTCCTACCCCCATCACTGCCGGTACAAAAACCATCCTGTACTGTAAGCCAAAATGCCCCACTAAAATTTCTATTCATAATAGAGTAGGTCATTGTAACCTTTGGAACACGCAGGCACAGCTGAAAGCATTTTTGAGAAGAAGGAGTTAACAGCTAGGATGCATATTCTGAGCTGCGTTTTCATTATTGTTCATTGCCTGAAAATAAGATAACTGGGGGTTTGAGAACAGGAGGACCATCCTTGAAACTTTCCCATGTATTTAATTAGAATTAGGTATGCTTAGATAAGATGTAGCAAAAAAATCTTGAATAGAGGAACACTTGTTAACAAAGAGATATACATCCTTGAGAGCCAAAAGTCACCAGAAATTCATCTCATTGCTATCCTTAGCGTGAACTGTCTCATTATAATATGAAACCCACACCTCCAGGGCTAAAAGCTCCCCCTCCGCAGATACAGACCCCTGCTCACTGAACATGTGTAGTGAATTTAGGAGATACTGTGTTTTTAAATTGAAGCGAGCAAAGAGTTGATCAACCGTAGTTTAGAAAGTGTGACTACGTGCAGGTTATGCTGATGAATGTATGAACATGCATAAGTTGGGCTAATAAATGTAAACTAACTCTAAGTCTCAGCATGCACGATAGGAGCAGTGATCCCCCGTGCACCCAGCGCTGCAATAGAATGCCTGCTTTCTAGAACTCCAAAACGAGTCTTAGAGAGTTCCTCTGCCGGATTTTATGGTAACAGTACTGCAGATCTTGCCACTTGGAACCGGTCTCATAGAGCCACAATTCATTGTTTCCTACATCTGCCCAAACAAGGTCTGAAACACAGTCCTTTCTCCGCTAGGTAATGCTTTTCCAAATTTTATCGCTTGATGTCCGCAAATGCTCTAGGCTAAAAAAAGTGACCCAAAGGTTAATGAAGATGCAATGTATTAGTCTAAATACAAACTACAGCTAGTAAAAAAACCCCCAAAAACAGTATGCAGGTTTTTTTGAAAGCTTTCACAAACTCCATTCTTATTCTGCAAAGATCCAGTATTTCACAAACACTTGGGAGTACAAAAGTTTTTGATCTGCTCGAATAAAAACTGGAACTTTAGCTCTGTAGAATATATTTGTGTCTCCCTCCAAAAACTGTGCACTAAGATGAAACCTTCACAGTGATCCATTTCAAAAGTTTAAGAGGATTTTATGCTCTTCTGTTCATTACGCTATTAAGCGGTACAAGGCAGGGGGTGCCTTCAGATCTTGTGAACCAAAGTCTGACTCCTGTCAGACAGAACTGACCCATCAGTAGGATACGGCTAAATCACGACATAAGTCACAAAGGCAAGCCAGTCTCACATAAGGAGGACTGCAAGTCATTAGAAGGCAAAACAGTCAGATATCTGTATTTCATTTCCATGAGCTACAGCTGTGGGAAATCCTGCCGACGCTTGTGGCAGTATGGGCAGGACCTGCCTGGCAGAGGAGGCAGAAGAGCTGAGCAATGCACCGACCCCTGCGTGCTAGACAAAGGGCTGTCAGGTTCACAGCCTGCTTCATACCCTGGCAGAGCCCTAACTTACTTCTTGAAGGACAGCCATGTTCAGAAACCCTGCTCGCAGGCCATTTCTCTGTACATCAGATACTCCCTATTGCTTTCTTTCGAAGAACCGGTTGAATCAGAAGCACCCAAACCCATCAATGGTGTAGCTGCGGATTATGCCCATTGTTTGCGAGGTTTGAAGGGATGGCGCATGGTTTAAAGGAGCATGGGTGGGATTTGGCTACAGAATCCCCTCGATGTAGGAGAGTGACAGGTGAAATGACCTGCACACAGAGTTGTATCTAGACATCTGCTGGCAGCAACAGCCTAAAATCAGTATACTAGTAAACTATACTTCTGTGTTCCTTCAGAGCATGTTAAGGAGCATTAAAAGAGAGAACTTCAGATATATCTGCACTTCATGAAACAAGGGGCAAATTCAGAGAGGGGTAAATACCTGGTACAGAAAATCAGGGAAAGAAATGTGTAAGACATGCTCCCAATTAAATGTGACTGCAGAAATAAAACAAAAAACTGGAGACTTGGGTTTTGTATGACCAGTTCATTTGCTGCATTCTCAAGGTTAACGTTTATCTGTTTTCATTAGACCGGTAACGTTACCAACTGCATTGAGGGTCTAATAACCATTGTATAAAACAACAGAATTAATCTCAAAATACTCTAAGACACGTAGAACTCGGGCACTTCAATGCAAACCTGGGGAGACTTCCATTAATTGCATACGTTATTTATATACATACATGTATCCAAAGTGCTTGGGAACAAAAGGTGCCATGTGCCTTTTTTCTCCCTTGATATACTGACACCCCACATAATTCTGAACATGTCAGAGAAACAAAAAAATCATGATCCCTTCTTACTTCTGCTTGTATGTGTGTGCACACGTGTTCCTCCTGATGCAAGAGGAAAGGGTGATGAACTGTCCACCCAGAATATAAAAACAGCATCAATGGCACAGTCAAAAAGTTATAGACAATTTTCCATAGTTGATGATTAGCTGATTTAAGAGACAGTGAGCTGGAAAATGAATCCTCTTCAAATTTAAAATATTAACATAAACAGGAGCAAATACTTCACTAAGCTGTTCTACAGATTTGCAAATAATCATCAGTTTAGTATCAATATTCTATCATCTATTTAATGCCAGGATGAGCACAAGTGGGTTTTGCTACTGTTTTCCTTCCCTTCTACCAGGGAAAAAAGACTGTTTTCTACATACCGCAGTTGACCAGAACTCAACACATAGGAGTTTAACTCCTGAGTACGTTCCCTGTTAGTAAGAGTGAAGAAATCGGGGGGGGGCAAAGGGGCTAGCTCTCAGGTGTGAGCTCTGAGAGTTGTTTATTTGAATGTCTGATAGAAATTCAAATGACAAATCCTGGAGAAAGAAATTCTCATTTCCAAGCACTTCTGCCATCCCTATTCTAAAGCATCACTAACTCACCATGAACAGCAAGTTTTCACACCTAGGATCCCTAACTCCTTTCACTGAGATAACTCTACTGCTGTGGAAAAGTAATAAAATAATAATGTCCAAATGAAAACAGAAGTAGCAAAAGGCTTGATTAACCTCTGTTCCTACTACTTTTCCTTTCAAGCAGCAGAGTGCCCTAATAGCTACATAAACTGTCAGAAGGAAGCCAAGACAGAAAAGAAATCACCACTACCTGACGTAACCTATTCTTTACTAATCTTTGCCAAAGGACAGTCTGAGATGAACTCGTGGTCAAACTGCACAGCATTTTGAGAAAACATCTTTGAAAACAGATCTCACACAGCTCAGAACTTCCTGCAGATTGGCTTGACCTCCAAAACATTTACCACAACATCAGTAGCTGAAAATATATCAGAGCTTTAAAACAAAGACTTCTGATAAGTGTGCAAACCTTTTCAGTACTCCTGTTTGTAATATGGAGATGGAAATTTCTTGAGAAGCTGATCCAAATCCTAGCTCAGAGTTCTTCAATTCCTGGTCACAAAAGGAACAAGAAACACTAAAATAAAACTTCACTGTCCTTAAAAAAAGGCCATTCGAAACCCCGAACTTCTGCAAAATACAGGGTTGAGTTTGTATTCAAGTTTCTTGGTCACGTTTGTCTGTCCCTTTTCAGCTGTGACAGGTCACTATTAATGTAGCACAAGGTTCCTTACTATATGTAACTAGTACCTTACTAGAAATAACTAGGTGAGTTACTTCTCCAAAGATGAGCTGGTAAAAGCAAACATGATACTAACAGAGTTCAGGAACAACCAGCCATAAAGGACCCATGAAGAGACAGGATTCAAACACTTCAATCGGTTAGTGCTTTCAGTAGCTGCTATACACCTCCACTTCCCAAAGCTCTAGGGAATCATAGCTTCAGAAATCTCTCCCTCTGCTTCTTCCCCCTTCCTTAATTAAATTGAAAAGAGTAAATAAGAAATACAGCACATGGAAAGTTTTGATGTCCCTCAATAAATCTATTGGTCATTTTAAGACAGTACTAACATACTCTAAAATAAGGTATTTACTCCAGGCTCCGCATATCTTCAGTCAATAAAGCTTTGTAGGCCATTTTACACAAGGACATATCCCAGAAATATACAACTTTTAACCAGATTCAGATTCTTTACCTAAAAAAAAAAAAGACATGCTTTGACAGTACAAACAGAATTTGGAAGAACAAATATGAACAAATTTTGACAGTTAAACTAAAAAATAAACCTAGTCTGCTCTGAAGTTTCTGAAGGAACTTAGACCCTGCTCCTGAAAAATCTTAAATGTGTGATTACTAAATGCTAAATACAGAAAAAAAATCCAATTTATTTTAAAAGGGCAATTGTAACAGTATATCAAATAATGACTGCTATTAGACAGTTTTACACGTTTCACACCTTGTTTAATTCTAACTTCAAGACAAAAGAAATTTCAAAAAACAAGAGGTGAGCTACTTTAAGATAAAGTATTTTATTTATGGAAGAGTTAAAGAATTAAGTGTCATTCTCACGACAGTATTATACATCTGCATATGGTAGTGAAATGACGATGCTGAAATTTGGTGAAACTTACTGGCAGCAGAGGGTGCGTAATACCCAGCAGGAATGATTCTCAGTTTATATCACTTTAATAATCCTGTTAGCAATAAATTAGGCTTGACCAAAAACATAATAATGCATTTCCTATAAATGAGATTTTAAAATGTTTACTCTGCAATCTCCAAGGAGCCACTAAAATTACTGCCGTTGCAGGCCTGGTTAAAGCCTGGTCTAGTTCAGTAAACTATATTATTCTGTGTAGGGGGAGAATTACACCACTCCTAAAGTCATTTTTGCCTTGGGGATAATTAAATGCATATTGTACCTTAAAGTTACAGCACCAGGAAGCTTTTGTATATTGAACTACTTTAATTAGAAGGCAGTTCACATATTTCTCCACTCCAGTTTGTTGTCTTAAACATGCTGGTAAAAAATTTAAGGATGGCTAAAATTCCTCCTTCCGTTTTTTACTTTGCTTAAATTACTGTTTATAAATATTACAATGAATCAGGCCACTAGAGCCAGAACCTTTCACTTAGAGACTGGGGAGTAGTTTCTGCTTACAGTTCTCTTCAAGGCAAGCCCTATAATCCTTGTGTTTTACAGAAGTTTGCTACACGCTAAATACTCAGTCTTGCACACCGGGGAAATGCTAGCAATAGAGCAGGTGAAAAATCTTCAGCTTTTTGTTCCGATTAAGTGACCAAGTGAAGTCTATTGTGACTACTCAGCCCAGCCTCTGACTCCAATAATTTAGTTTAGACAGATCGTTTTTGAAATCTGTATGGCTTTGCATTATTAATAGGATGCAATTACATTAAACGAACCAGGAAGGTAAAGACGTCGGGGATGTGCATACAAACAAGGAATACGAAAGCGTGGTAGAATTAGTTTTCTCCATCACCATTGCAGGTGAGCATAGATCACAGCAGCTCACTGGCCTCCCCTCCAGGCTAGGTACTTTGCTCTCATCAGCGTAACTCGATTCATGTCATCTCTTCTTCACCTTCTTTTCACACAAAGCATTTATTAAGAAAAGCATGAAAGTCTATTTTTGGAATGCTTACCTGAGAAGCCGCCTGGGACCCATGACCATGAGCAAGCAGTGCAAAGGAACTGTTGAAATGACATTTCAAATTAAGTACCATTTTTGCTTCAGCCCCGGGGATATAGGTAAATGCAATCTATAAAGGTAGCAGAACGCAATGCAGGTAGGAGAGACCTGTGTCTCGGAGCCCAAGGACGTGGCCCCAGGCCGACAGGACATGGTTACAGAGGGAAAGCAGAGGAAAGAAGTGATACGCTCTCTATTCTACTGTTAAGCTGACCATAAATATGTTGAGACCCATTGTTTTGAGACCACCAAAGCTAAGCACCTCAGGGAGCCGTGCTCATTTTGCCTCTGTCCTATTGCGGTACGTTCCTAAACCACAAAGCTGCTTTCAATTAAACACAGTCAGTGAATTTTAGGAAGACTGAAAAGAATGATGGATTGCAATTTATATGCTGCACGATACCTTCAGTTTAATTGGACATGTGTACTTGATGTTTCTTTCAAATCAGCTTTAACTGTAGACAGATTCAAACGGCCGACAATCTGATCGGAATGCAAACTGAAATACAGTCAAAGGGTTTGAGATGTTCACACTGAACATGCAGATTTGGCCCATTAAAGGGGAATTCAGAGGGATCCAATATTCTGATACTGGTGTGTTCAAGTGGAAGGATACAAGACTTTGAGACCCTATCGCTACTTTCAGCAATTTTTGAAGGAGGAAAAAAAAAAATTGCTACTGAAGAGAAAATGAAGTAGAACAAAGGTGATGATGATCAGAGACCTATGAAAGGAGAACCAGCTTAAAAAAATCCAATCCTGTCAATTCTGGTGGTGTTATTCAGGCGTGTGAGGCCTTAGGAAATTCCCTCTACTTTTCGTCCCTTGGCTTCTGGTATCTGCAGAAGGTGGCCTAAAAATGCTTGTAAGCTTATAAATGCTTATAAAACTGTATAACTGTTTTGATATCTAGGCAAAAAGCTTACCATTTCAGTGGTTATTTGGAAGGACAGAAAGTCAAACACTTACTGGGAGTTTTAAATCACAGACCTTTTGTGTTTGTAACCAGAGTCAGCACATTTTTAGATAGCGTGCTAAGTCATTACAGCTTGAACGAGGCTGTACTGTGAGACAGGAGATACTGCACAGAATGAAAAAGCAAACATTTTGCTGACACTGTAGCCTAATACCATATTAAAACCAGTAAGCAAAGACCTACGAGCATATCAGAATGATGTATTTCCTGTATCACATTTAATAGCGCATCTCCCTGATTACAGATATTTACACTGAATTTTCTTTTTCTGGAAATTAGGGTTTTTTTTAAAGTGAAAATTAAACATAAGAAGTGTAAAATGCTGTACAGTTGGAAACTATAAACACTGTAAGTGCTGCAAAGTGCAGCAACCAGGAGAATGAACCTAATGTTACTTTCCTTTGCTGTTTCTACAAGTTCAACTCAGTTTTGATCAAAGAAAAATGGCATTTATCATGTCTTTAAAAAAAAAAAAAACCACCACAAAAAGCACAGCATCACAAACGGCTGCATCTCACAGTTAATTGCTTTCCAATTTTTCCTTGAACTCTGAACCACACAAATGGACAGATGGCTGGAAAACAAAAACACAGCACGTGAAACATGTAAACCTCAGTCTAATCCCTTAAGTACTTGAACTATTTCTTAATCATTAGCATTTGTATTGTTATAGCACCTACAAGCCACAGCACTGTATTAAGACACTCCTCCCCCTCTCACGTTATCCCAGACCTCTGGGACTGAGATCCAGAGGTTCAACACTTCCACGAAGTTCCCATGCATGTACTCGCATTTGTGCGCTAACACAGAAATGAAACACACTTTGTTAAAGCTGCAGGTCAGGTGTTCCCAGACACAGTCCTGTGTTGACAGCAGCAGAGACGAAATGCTGGGCTGCACCGTGGCAGGGACATCTGATACAACGCCTCAACACCACGTCGGGCTGCAGCCCACAAGGAGCAGTCAACTTGGCAGTTAGAGGATAAGAACATCTCATTGCTGATCATTTAATGCATGTGGACTTCCATCACAAAAGTACAAGCAACAGTGTCGGTATTAAGTACAAACAGTTATGATAAGGAGAAAATATTCCTCTTGATCTCGTGACAGATTTCAGTTGGGCTTTCAAACCTGGAAGCCTCATTTGTACCCAAAACAGACCCCTCGGGCTATAAGTGAGACAGATGCTTGAACGTGAAAATGAGCAACTACTGAGTGACACTTTCTGTACACAGCTACTTACTAATAATTTAGAAAAGTGGATGTAATAGGTACATAGTCATCTACGTCTTGAAAATGCTCTGCCTTGCCATCTCTTGTGAATTCATTACAAGCCTTGCAGTATTTGATGTCTTTCTCAATGTCAAATAACTATTTATCTCTGGAAGTTTCTAGTCATCATTGCTTTGGGGAAAAAAAGGTTTTAAAATGTGTGGTAAGTTTTTAAAAGCTTGAGTCAAATTAACAGAACTTGCCAGTGGTATTATTTTCAAGCCAGACACACGATTTATGAATACTAGGCAGTGGAAATATGACTAATAAAAAGAAATGAGATAAATTTAGTATGAAAGTGTATGCTTTATGAAGCTCGTGGTCTTATTAAGAATACTAGGTACACAAAATAAAGAATTTGAGCAGATAATCACATATAAGAACCCAAACCAGAGCCTCACTCTCCATTAATAATCATTATAAATTACAGATATTTTAAGGCAATCTGACAATTAACCTCCAACACAAGCAGGCATTAGTTACAGATGCTTGGGTAGCTCCTGCCCCTCCCTTGTGAAGCAAGTGAAAAATAATATACTACTTCAAAATTCACAGTGTGAGAATTAACTGCTTTCATTCAGTGTCTCAATTTTGATCATTTCTGTAACAATGCAAGACGGAAGAAAACCATAACTCTGCTACCACCTTTGGAAAGACTATTTCAGCAGAACTCAGTGCCAAGGGCCCTGATTTATAGCCCTAGAGCATCTGTAGCCTAAAGCATTTCCCCAAGGCTCCCTAGGAAAAATGAGAGAGAAAGCATGACTAAGTCAAGCCAGACCCTCCCTGAATCATGGCTGGTGAGGCCAGAGTCCTGCCTGCAGGGGCAACAAGGCCACTGGTATGCTGGTAGTTACCCAACAGAGTTTGGTATATTCGATATGGCAACCTTTGACTTAGTTTTCAAGGTAATTGAAGCTGGAGAAAGCATTTATCCAGTGAACGTCTCCCCTCAGATGGCAAGTTTTTCAGGCAATTCTCCTCAAATACGCTTTTGTGATGGCAATCCACACCGTATGAATCTCAATTCAATTGTACACCAAGGGATCATGCTGGATGAAGAATACCAGGATTCCAGAGAGCAGTAAGGGAAAAACATTTATCCCCAGCAGACCAAGCTGTTGAGGATTTGATAAAACACAACAATTCCTTCTTCTTCACAATGCCACGCTGACCCTATGGGTATTTTCTCCCATGTCTCCATCCTCACAAATCACTCTTTTTGATAGAATTGGAATATATAAGGTGGGAGGGAACATAAATACAGAGCCAGCAGCAGTGGTACCATGCTGAAGCTGATCAATAACAGCATGGAGCTTCTGAGGCTTTTGTTTTGTTGGGGTTTTTTATTTTCAAAAAAATAAAGCAACTCTCTCACTGCAGCAGGTTTGTTTCTGGAATCAGACAGTTTGCGTTACTCCCAGCCATGAGGCAGCTCAGATCTAGCACCATAACTCCTGTGAGAGTCCTGTCTGAGTTGCACCCTCAGAGAACAAGCACACCTACGCATTCAGATGCGGACTGTAGCATGACAGCTTCATCCACTCGGGGCCACAGCACATGCAAACTCGTGCTTGGTGCCATTCTCACACCTTTGCAGGCCCTTGCTGTGAAGTCCTGCGCTGAGTTGGGTTTGCTAGCCAGACTCAGTCCCATGCCGTGCAGCTGCACGGCATCCAGCCCCAGACTGGGGCCTGCGGGCCCCGGCACACCGCGGCAGACCCCACGAGCGTGGGAGCCTGGTCTGTCTGCTTGGTTTACCAAGGTCTGTATTAAAGCAGAAGACCAGGAAGGCACATGAAAGGGCGTAGGAGGAGCGAAGCGTAAAAATGAAAGTCAGCCTTGGCACCAACTTTTCCAGTGAATGTCTACGTTACAGTACTAATTACTGTCATTTCACAGGCAGGTTGATTTATCCAGGACTAGTTAGCTCTGACACAGATGACAGGAGCCCCAACCTTGCCATGTCCCTCCCGTGACATTCCATACTGCAGTAAAAGGTGCGTGTAAGAGACAGGGGCTCAGGAACTACAGCATGAGAATGCCAGGGCAGTAGTTTATTTTCAATGGAAACAGTCCTGGAACATGAAATTCACTTTTTAGCATGATTACACTGGCTTCATTCCATTAAGAACATTGCCATTTCACAAATATTCTCTCTCAAACTTATTCATTGGATTAGGAAAAGAACAAATTATTGTTAATTATGTTCTCCTGAAAATATAATCAGACTTAAATTTCTCTATCTTCTGTTTAATCAAAGTGTGCAAACAGCAATAAAAATGTCCTTCTCATTAAACTGAGAAGCCTCTCCTCATTTCAGAGCTACTAGTGTTTAAGTATACATTGAAGGATTTAACAATATGAAATTGTAACATGTAACTGGCAAAATTAAACTTACTATTTTCCCACCTAAAGTAGTAGTAAATAAGCTTACATTGTGCTCTGGATGTGGAGTATGTGGTTTGCTACTTGCACACCACCTGAACATCCGATGTACCAGACTATTGATCTCACTAGCTCTGCAGCTTGCCTCTAGCATACCCCCACTACACAATACTTGGGAAAGAGATTAAAACAAGCAATCCTGTAACACATTAAATAATTGTTACAGCATGATAAACTGAAAAGAGATCAATTCTTTCTGACCTCTGAAAGATATTAAATTCCCTGCTCTTATTCTCTTCCCCAGTACTGGAGGAACCCAAACTCAACAATCTCACAGAAAGTAGTAAATTCTCTTTTGAATACTGATTTGCTAAGGACAATAAGGACCAAATACAAACTTCCTAAGCTGCAACACATAGCTTCAAACCTGACCTAAGTTTTCTGAAAGTTCACAGGAATTTTGACTTTGGACAACAAAGGAGAACACAGCTGGAGATACGAAACAGAGCTTTAGCTGAAATGAAGAGATGAAAATCAGAAATATATATAATAATAATAAGAGATGAAATCAGAAGAGTTCAGGAAGTGTCTGGACAGCGCTCTCAGTCATCTGCTCTGATTGGGCTGGTCCTATGTGGAGCCAGGAGTTGGGCTCGATGATCCCTATGGGTCCCTTCCAACTCAGGATATTCTGTGATTCTGTGAACCTAACCCCTTGAAACAGTCAACAGACAGTGAGGTTGGAGCTTCTGGAAGTGGTGTGAAAATCCCCAATGGCACTGCTAGCTGGCCAACCAAAATTTCAGGCAGATTTAACAGATACAAAGATGTGGTTTACAGGGTCTCATTACTATGATTTCTATGAAAAAAAAAAGAGAAACTCCTAACTAGGACCTCATTTCAAGACTAGGTGTGAGCACATGAACATTTCCAAAAGACATTGGAGCCAAATGTTTAGTCTCTAGGTGGTCCAACATCCCACATTCTTTAACAAGGTCCTAATGTTCCTCAAGGCTGAGGAAATCAAGATAAAAAGCCTCGCTCAGGATCATCCAGCAGGTCAACAGCCAAGCTGGACACAGACCTTCATTCTCTTCCCAGCTCACTCAGTGACACTGGAATGCATTGCTTGTACACAAAACTGAGAGCACAATATACTATTACAAAAGGATGAATTGCTAAGAAAGTAAAGGGAGAAACGTTTGCACGCTAAGGACACACTGTAAAGTGAGACCACATATTCTTTAGCTCTCCATGGAGACAGTCAGCAAAAAAAAAAACCCCCAAAATCAAACAAACAAAACAAAAAAACAATTGGGACCACAGAGTGGTATAAATCTGTGACATACCATGTACATATCTAATATTACGAAGTCTCATGGCTAAGGAGTAAGATCCCAGTCAGTCAGTCAGAAGATGCTAACACGCATCAAGAGCTACTTGAATTTAATTCAATGTGTTAAATGGATCTCAGGAGGGGGTCTATGAGTCAGATCCTCTTGCAAGAGAATCTCACATGAGAATCAAAGCCAGTAGCATGAGCACTGTGACAAAAGTTGTACGATATAGAGAGGGTAACGCATGTGCAGAGAGCTCCAACAGACTAATGTCAATCACGCAGCAACTTGGGAGAGAGGTGGCAGCAGTGCATACAGAAATGCTCTAGTGACTCATGTTGGGGAAAAGGGAGCAGATTAAGCTGTTAAACTCACTTGCACAGACGTTTACTTTCTGCTCAAAGCCTCCTTCCACAGCCACGACAATTATTCATGCTTCCAAACATTACAAACTGGGAGACAAGTAATGCTAACGAACAAGCTGTCAATTGTAATACATGGTCAGAAAAGGAATAGGTCTTTGTAATAGCATCTAATGTTAAAGTTATTTGAAAGAAATTGTTAGACGACACTGATGGGAATTTTCTGGCTGAAGACATTTTCATCTCAAAATGAAAATGTAAAGGAACAAAATTTTTGATAGAAATACACCAATCTCAATTATTCTTCTATCTGAAAAAAGTTTTTGACTTCACGGTGGAATTTCTGCTAGCAGAAAGAGGGACCAATACCCACCTCCTCCCAAACACCATGAGAATAGACAAATCCCCGCTGCGAACCAGACAGAACAGTCTCTCAACGCTGGTACCCATGGGGAAGTGAGTGGTGTAGTCTGTGGGTCTACTACACGTGCCAGGATATATCCCAGGCTGCTCTGACAAGGAAACACACAGCTAACACTTGAAAAGGTGTTGGCTTCATTACAACACAGAACAATTAAAGGTTAAAAATTAATTAATGACAAACAAAAACTTCTCTAAGATGTTCTTTTATTAACCTAAATCTTTCAAAGCCTGAAGCAGTTTCTAGCTACAGAAAATACCAGGGTGAAAAAACAGGATAAAATCTAAGATGTAGAAAAGCAGATAATCCAGCATTAACTTAATGCAAAGTATTTTGAAAAGCCTGTTCCACTCCTGGAAACACAATATTAGACCAAGAAGTGTCTGATCTAGCCTGTGTTCCCGATAACTCTCAAAGCCAAAACTCAGCTTTCACATTTGGGCCAATTCTCAAGTTTGGCCAACTCTCCAAGTCCACGTGGGAAAACAGGGCAAGCAATATTGCACATCAATACAACCCTACCACCTGCGTGCTTGGATCTGTCACAAAAGTGTTGTCAGCCAGCAGAATGTCATACAGAAGGCTAAATGCCCTCCCAAATTGCTGTATGCATTTCTGATTGAATGCCATATGGGAGATCTGTACACTACACACTAGGAACGAGAAAGGAAATGGTAGAAAGGAAGGATACCTAATTTAGCAGGTTACAAGTGGAGACATCTCCACTGATTCAGTCAGGAGCAATGAATGAATGAGTCTCTGAGGACTACTTGAGGTTTGAAGAAACTGTATGAAACTTAAGGATATGAAAGTTTTTATCACCAGCACTCTGTGCTGTGAAGGTTCAACTTACACTTAAGTATCATGCTGAACTAGAAAGCTGATTAATAGTGAAGGAGTGAAAAAGAGCTAAACAATGAAAATAGAGCTCAGATGGCTTCAAAATGTCATTCTTTACAAACATACCTCCGCATCACTGGTATTACCTGTCTTTCCAGAACAGGAGTTTCCTGCCATTTGTCCTACTCAAGGAAACTTGGATTGATCCAGCACTTACATCAGAAACTTCTGAGAGATGAACGTCAATAGCTGTTATAATGAGTAGAGATCTGGTTTAATCTTAGTCTCTATAGCAGCAGAGTCTACTCACAGAATATTTAGGATTGGTCTCCTAATTTTAATTACTGAGTTTTGTTTGCTATTCTGATGGGGAAAAAAACCAACAACCCTGTACTAGGAGAAAGAGGAGTACAAAAGGGAACAACAGGGACACAGGGCTAGCCAGTGGTCCCAAGTTTAATCTAATTCTCCCTATGCTGTAAAAATATCAACTTACATTTGAAGGCTACCATCTTTTCATGCAAGCCTACAGCAAAGGTTATGAGCAATTCTAGGAAGAGCACAACCCAGAAGTCAAGTGAGAATATAGGAAAATATTCTATCCATATCACCATACTGACTAGTGCTGGCAACCTGTATTGAGACTGGCAAGAGCCCACCACCACCAATAGTTGAAGGGATTACGCTCACTATAGCAAGATAGATGGATTATAATAATGAAATATGAAATTGTCACAGGTGCGTCTTCCAGCCTCTTCTAGGCTGTCTGAAGGCACAAAACACCTTCAGCCTCAGTGGTGGTGGTGCAGAGTACTGTACTCTCTTGGAGTCAAACATTTCGGAATCTCTATAAGCATCATGTTTTGCCCGATATTCAGAATTAGGGCAGGTTTCACTTCATGCAGACAAATGTCTCTGTCCCTGTTTCCCAATGAACTCTAAAAGTTATTTTAAGGTATCATAACTGCTCTGGGCAACAGTTTATCCTGAAGAGTGAAGTGATTCCATCTGCTGCTCTATTTTATCAGACTAGAGCCATAAAATCGCTAATTGCAAAATTTGCTTTTAGCACCTGGAGAGCTGAAGGTTGGGATCCCGATTATGGGTGTGTGATGAAGAAACAGCACTCACAGAGGGGAAAAAAAAAAGAAAAAAAAGAAAGAGCAGTATAAACAATGTGATGACGAAAAATCTTCAAGGTTCAGAGCAAGTGTTCAGCAGGACAATGGCTCAAAAAAATGAAGTCTAACATCACCACCCACAACCAGCACACAGGACTGCTGGGCTCTGAATGCAGAGTTGTGAATGGTCCCTTAACATTGCTGGTCTTCTAATCAGCTCTCTGTAAGACAGCAGAAAACATTTCACAAAAAAACTTACTATTTGATAAAGTCATAGAATTATTAAGGTTGGAAGAGACCTCAAGGATCATCTAGTCCAACCGCCCCCCCACCACCTATTACCCACTAAATCACGTGGGTACCACATCCAACCTTTCGTTAAATGCACCCAGGGACGGGGAATCCACCACCTCCCTGGGCAACCTGTTCTAATGCCCGATCATCCTTTCTGAGAAGAAATTTCTCCTGATCTTCAACCTAAACCTCCCCTGGCACAACTTGCGGCCGTTCCTCCTTGTCCATTCACTAGTTATCTGTGAGAAGAGGCCGACCCCCAGCTCAACACAACTTCCTTTCAGGTAGTTGTAGAGGGCCATAAGGTCTCCCCTCAGCCTCTTCTCCAGACTAAACAGTCCCAGTTCCCTCAGCCGCTCCTCATAAGACCTGTGCTCCAGCCCCTTCACCAGTTTCGTTGCCCTTCTCTGGACACGCTCCAGGGCCTCGATGTCTTTCTTGTGGTGAGGGGCCCAAAACTGGACACAGTACTCGAGGTGCGGCCTCA
>VWZZ01004055.1:86044-113573 GCA_013399095.1 Psophia crepitans | reverse complement strand
GGGGCCGCGGGGGGCGGAGAAGAGCTGCTGGGAATTCCTGCCCGCCCTCGGACGGGTCCCTGCGGGGCCGGCACCGGGAGCTCCGGAGGAGAGGGGGAGCTCGTGCGGGTTACCAAAGTGTGGCGGCTTAGAGAGCTGTTTTATTTCCCGATGCCCCCCCTCATGTGAGGAGGGGAAACTGGAAAAACAAGAGGAAATGTGTGGGTTGAAATAGAAACATTTAATAAAAGAGTAAAAACCTCCATATCAACACCAACACCAGTATAAAATACAGCAGGTTACACTCGGCCCATCAGGGATGGTGAGCTGCACCCCCCCAGCAGTGAGTGCTGATGCACGCACAGCGACCAGCGTAGCTCCAGCCAGAACGGGATGATGGGCACAACCCTCCAGGGATGGCAGCCAGCAGAGAGTCGTCCCAGAGAATCTCCTAAGTATAGGGAGCGTGGTGTTTATGGTCTGGAATGCTTGTTGGCCAGCTCGGGTCAGATGCCCTGGCTTTTGCCCCTCCTAGCTTCTGCCCCTGGCTAGCTCAAGACTGCTCAAGACCTTGATCACTATAGAAACCTGCATTCCGTAGCTGGCCAGAGACTACATCAAAGTGTCTTATCAGCTTTGTTCTCACAGAATTATTAAGTGCTGCAGGCTGCTCTAAAATGCAGCTCTTCTGTGCAGAAAATTAGTTCTGTGATTCTATCGCAGCAAAAAACAGGTCACAAAGTTAGTACCTTTCACACGATAAAGACCAACTCCTCTCATCCCTAGGCAAGGTTATTTTCTCAGCACACCCTGGGCAGGGGCACACGCAGCTCACTCCACTACCTGGAGCCACCCCTGTTGCTCCCCCGAGGCCTCTGCGAGTGAGTCCTGCATCATCAGCCCCCACGGCTGCGGCCCAGGAGCTCCACTCCTCCCTCCCACGCAACGCAGCCACCAAAGTCCCCACTCACCCGTGGCGGAGCGGCCACGGCGTAACCCCGTTCCCCCGAGATGCAGCTGCCCTGGTGCCGGCAGCCCCGTGCCCGAGAAGCCCTCGTGCCCAGCACGCAGCAGAGCCCCGCACAGCTGCCGGCGGGCAGGCGGCGCAGGCGGCACAGCCATGGCAGCTCCTGCAGCTGGAAACATCTCACCCAGCAGCCAGCGTTGCATCTACCCATAGCCACCCCTGGCAAAAACGCAGCGGCTGAGAGACTGCGGGGTCAGGCACACAGATGGGAAGGGCTCCCAGGGGCACGGGGTACAATGAAACACTCCGTTTCCTGGGCAGGGGAAAGCAAAGCTAGGTAAAAATCAAGGCACAAATACGGCAACTGCTGTGCAAAGTCAAAACGTGACCCTTTCTTTTAGTTTAACTTTACTTAACCAAATCTTTTACCTTCACTTAAGGTCTAAGTTTTAACTTTCCACCTTACCTGTAACCCACGGTTAGCAAGCACACACAGGGGACAGCTCTCAAGAAGCGAAGTCCTTTGTGCAGGGTCAGGCACACGGACAGGAAGGGCTTGGAGAGGGATGGGGAACAATCAAACACTCTGTTTCCTGGGGCAAGGGGGAAAGAAAAGTGTGGTAAATATCAAGGCACAAATACAACAACTGCTGTGAAAGGCAAAACTTTCACCTTTACACCTGAACAGGAACCCATGGCTAGCAAGCACACGCAGGGGACTGGGAAACAGCTGCTTACGCACGTCAGCTAGTGCACTGCGTTAAGCAGAAGGAAACAGAAATGCATCTAATGAGACCCTCGGTCTCCTCAGGCACTGCCACTGAAAGGCTGTCCTTGTCCTGGTGATCTGGAGAACTGCTGCAGCAGTTCTGGTCCCAGCCTTGCTGGCTTGCCCCCCGCCCCCCCGCTGCAGCTCTTGAGTGTTTGAAGGAAGACACACAAACCACTCTTCGCAGAAACTGCCGACTCCTGCAGCCAAGAACCAGCAGAGGGTATGGACAGACCCAGGCAGGAGAAGACAGGTGGAGCCCATCCAGGTGCCTCCAGCTCCTGGGGGGGGTGTCTCCTCTTGCCTCCTGTTACTCACCCAGAGCAGGGCAGTCACCAGCGTCCCTGCTTCTCCTCTGTGGGGGACCCCAGGGAATTCTGACAGTCCATCAGCATCCAGTCTGGGGTCAGGTGCCCAGACCGTGCCCTGGTGTCCAGGGAACGTCCCCTCACCTGGGCAGCCCAAACCACCCTGGCCTGCCCCGGGGCTGCAAACGGGTGCAGCCCACAGCAACCAAGGTCAAACATCTCCCCTGGGGATTACACAGGTGACAAGGGGACTAAGTTTAAAGAGTTAGTTCACAAGGCCATTATTTATTGCCATTATCTATGGCCCTAGATCTGTTACTGGCCTCACAAGAAGTATGATGTACAGTAATGAACACTAGTTGTTGTATGTATATAGATCAAAGTGGAAGGGTTGTTACTGATTTACAAGAAATTTGGGAACAAACTAAAATCCTACATGAGGTAACTAAGGACAACACCTCATGGGGATTCTCTGACTTACGGGAAAAGCTCACCTCCTGGCTTCCTAATTTAACCTGGTGAAAAACCCTGCTCATGACAATAGTGGGGATTTTGATCGTGGGAATTACAGCTTTGATAGCCATTAAATGTCTTTTCTGGTGTTTAAGCAACACTGGAGACACAAGCAGTGCATGGAAAAGACATCAGCAAAGGGAGGAGTTAGAATCAAACAGATATTTTGAACAAGCCTTAGATAGAGAATCATTACGTTAGACATGATAGTAGTAAAAGAATTTACTAACTTTCTACAAAAGGGGGGATTGATGAGGGGACTAACTAAGAGTTAAGTCGCAAGGCCATTAATTATTGCCATTATCTAGTTTAGGTCACATACTTTCTCAACCTTAAGCAGGATGTAACCAGCTGCAAGATAAGCAAGGAAGAAATTCATCAAATAAATAAGGGTCAGACAGGGACACACCAAGGAACACTGATGAAGGAATCAGCTCAAGCAAGTTTTGCAAGCGGGGTGAAAAGTACATGGCGAGGAAGAGCCATCAGCGTTCATCCCCACGACCCCTGACGACCACCACCAGAAAACACTATGGAAATTACTTGCTGGTGCCAGGGGACGGGCACCCACAGCCCTCCCCAGCCTCGCAGCTCCCAGCGCACCCTCCCCATCGGGCGGTACTTGTGCACGGGGACCCCGCACCCCAGGTGAGCCCCACGACAGAGTTGCCCCCTCCTGCCGACCCACGACACACCCCCCATGCCCTGGCCCGGGCACAAACACCCCCAGGCCAGGGTACCCCCTCAGCACGGACGTGCAGCAACAAACTTCACAACTCAGGGGGAGTTCTAAAGCAGGTATGTTTATTGTGGCGCCGGGTGCAAGGGGGGTGGCTCCTCCTAACTTGCACCCCAGCTCACAAAGCAAGTGTCTGTTTGTTAGACAAGGCACACACAGTCATTAGTAGGGGTTGGGTTATTACAATTATTCCCAGAACTCATTATCAGAAGTTCCCTCCCACTTGTGCCTCTGTACGCCCATCTGGTGGTCGCAGGGGGGGTCTTTGGGGGGAAGGCTCAAGGTCTTCTTGTAGTCTTTGGTGTAAACTTGAATTGCTGAGCTGCTCTGGGCTGCCGGCTCTGTGAAGGATGTGGAGGATCTTGCTGGGCCTCTTATCTGTGTTTGTGTGTGTAAAATGGCCTTGTCTTGTACTTGTGAAATAGCCCTGTACCAGGTTCCTTTGGTCTTGCTAAAGCCCAGCTCTGGGCTAGCTGAAGTTAAAGCAAATATTTAACCCTTTCGTTTCAGCACTCAGGGAATACCCCAAGACACCAGGTGTGTCATCCTGTCCTTGTCACACCCCCCCCCCCCCCCGGGGACACAGACACACACACACACACACCCCCCACCCAAGGCTCTCCTGATCTCTGGCCAGGTTTCTGGGCTCCGTTTAAGCCAAGCCCAGCTCCAAGGGGTTTCCAGTACCAGGGGTATGGCCCCTTTTCGCAACAAGTCATGTAGGGGTCTTGCAATAATTGAAAAATGAGGAATATCTTTTCTCCAAAACACAAGTAACCCCAATACATGCTGTAAGTCCTTCTTTGACTCCGGCACTTCAATCTGATCTAGCGAGGAAAGGGTGTCTGGCAGGGTATATGTTGTTCCCCCCTTCCACCAGATCCCCAAGAATTTTACCTCATTTGAGGGTGTTTGTATTTTCTCTGGGGGGATCTTTAACCCCAAATTTTCTAGATGGGAAATTACATTATTCTGGGTTATCTGCACCTTTTCTGCTTCATCTCCACCCATCATCAACATACTGGTAAACATTAACCCCCTCCTTCAACAGGATTAGCTCTAGTTCCTGCGCCAGAGCATGATGGGCTAATGGAGGGGGGAACGCTTGCATCCTTGAAGGAGCCATGTAAAGGTAAACTGTGGCCCTTTCCAGGGAAAAGCAAAACTGTCCTGGTCCTCCAGTTGTAACAGGGCCATAAAAAAAACATGTCTAACATCCACCGTTGCCGTAATTGGGTGGGCTCATTCCTGAATTGCAGCTACAAGCTCAGCAATATTTGGCACCGCAGCTGTCAGCGGGCCAGTATTTGCATTAAGTCTGCAATAATCTATGGTCAGTCTCTGCTTGCCATTGGGTTTTCCTACTGGCCATACCAGGGAGTTAAAAGAGGATCAAGCTGGAACCACAATATCCTGTTCCTTCAAATCCTCTAACGCTGTTTTCCAAAAAGCGGATCCGCTGCCCGGTGTGCAGCAACCAATTCCCACACACACAGGAGAGGTGCTGCTTGCTGTTCAGGCCTGGGTGCTGGGTGGATTTCCAGCACATCGAGCACCCCCAGCACCGTTCTCTTGTCACTTCTATACACCAGATGTTACACAGTTGTACACCCCCAGTCACAGTGATGGCTCCAGGTTCCTTTGCCCAGCATGTGAACTAGAACACCCACCTCAGGACAACCACTCCTCAACTGATGGATTGTCTGTGTAAACATCAAGTAACACAGGGGCAGGGCCACACAAGAGCAAAACTACCTGTGGCATCCTTAGCCATTAAAGCTACCTGTGGCATCCTTATCTATTAAAGCTACCTGTGGCATCCTTATCTATTAAAGCTACCTGTGGCATCCTTAGCCACAAAGTCATGGCTAACTTAAATTTGATGCAAGGTATCAGTTCCCCACTTTGAGACTTGTATTGCTTAATGCACTATTAAGTCTCACAATAATCCATTATGTTTTCCTGGCCAACAAAGGGGCGTGCACTGAATAAGGCGACACGTAGCAATTACCAGCAATAACCACCTCAGTTGCCTACATGAAGTCAGCCCAGAGAGGTCCAATCCTCGTTCTGAAAATTTAGAAGCTGGCTCTTTCAACTGCCCAAGTTTCTTTTCTATCAGTAGCAAGTTGTCAGAGATTGAAACAACACATCCCTTTAAATTCTTCACACCCACGGTTGTACCTCAGTAACAGTCTAACTCTGGGCTATGTTACAGGCTGAAGGAGGCTGGAGGTGTGCAGAGTTTTCACATCATTTACAAAAGTAACACAACGTTTAGCCGGAAAGGTTCCTTGTACTTTGACTTTTAACATTCCTTTTTTCCTTGAATTCAGTTATCTTACCTGTATTATACAAGTAGTGGTAGGTCAAATTAATATGACATTTTTAAACATTGTGTGGTTCCTCAATAGCTATAGGAGGTTGGAATTCCTATTCAACAGGAACTACGCATTTCCCCTACCGAATTCCCTGCACCCAAACAGGAGGAGGACACGTCAGTCACTTCGGTGGCTAAAAACTCCCAAATGTTTCTCGTTCAATCCCATTTGGGTAGTAGAGTTTGAGAATCGTCGTTTTCTGTCCAGGACATCAAGACACCCAAAATGCCCACCCCCTTCGTTATCCATTAGAGAAATTGAATTTACAGTCTAATTCAATCAACGATTCGGCACTACTCTAAGTGCACTTCATCAAATGATACTCAGCCTTAATTTCAAAGGTCCCCTTTGTCTGGATGTCCACAGATGGTTGAGAAGGTCTCTTCTTTATTCAGTGTTTGTGGTCAGCAGCACCTGGGAGGGTCCTCTCCACCTTTCCATGAGTGGTTCATCTTTCTGCATCGGTAGGTATACCGAGTCTCCGAGCCTGGAGGTTTGTAACCCGAAGGCACAGGAGCTCTAACCTGGATGTACCTGTGGACAGAGCTAAAGCCCTTGCCCAAAGATATTAAATAACCACTCAAAACGTCTTCTCCTTTCAGGTGCATCTGACTGCCTTTTCCTGTCAAATTTGCAACATAACGCTTTCCATACATTATTTCTCTCTTTTGTTCTAGGCATTACTCTAACTGTAAGTAGTGCCAGTGGTAAAACTTCGGTCCATTCCACATTGACAGAAATGTGGCAGCTCGGTCTATTCTAATCCAGCACTGGATTTTCTGTCCCAGGCTGCCAAGAGACCTTCCCCAATCTCTGACAGGTCACTTGTGGTGTTGGTTTGGCAGCTGGGAATCCAGCAAAGCTGATCCGAGGGGGCAGGGGTGGTTTCAGAGATCCCAGGGTTGTCCCGACTTGGACGTGTTCAGTCTTCTCACGGGGAAAATTAAATCTGTTCCCCTTTCCTGCCTCCTGTTCTAATGAAACGAGATGAAGTTTGCAAATTCTTCACCCCCTTCTCCAGTTTTAAATAATTTTATATTGTTTAGCATTTTCGGGGGTTTTCTTAATGGAAAAAACTCAAATTTTTTTAATCCAGCCTCATCATTAAAGAGAGTAAGGACAAAATGCCATTTCTGAAAGGTTTTGAATGAGTTGCTCTGCCTGGGAGGATTCGCTGAGCACCTGAGTGCAGTTAGGTGTCATCTCAAGTATCAAAGCTTTGTACTTTCAATGAAGAGCCTAATAAAACACTCGCCGACAGCAGCATCACACGCTGCCGCTGTTCTTTCTCACTTCACCGGGATTTTTTTCCTCCTCCCAGCAGGCACGCTGCTGGGAAGCAGGGTAACATGGCTCGAGGCAATCACACCATGGTGACCCACTGCATCCTCCTAGGACTGACAAGCGAGCCTAAGCTGCAGGCTCTTCTCTTCACAATCCTCTTAGTGATTTATCTCATCACCCTGACGGGCAATCTCGGGCTAATGACATTGATCGAGACAAACCCCGTTTGCACGCTCCCATGTACTTCTTCCTCTGCAATCTGTCTGTTGTTGATCTTTGCTGTTACTCCTCCGTCTTTTCTCCAGAGCTGCTTATTGGCTTCTTGGTGCAGAAGAAACCCATTTCTTATGGCACCTGCTTTGCCCAGCATTTATTTTTCCTTCTGTTTGTGACCACAGAGACGTTCTTGCTGGCTGTGATGGCATATGACCACTACGCAGACATCTGCAACCCACTGCTCTATGCTATTTCTATGCCCAAGAGCGTCTGTGTTCGGCTGGTGGCTAGGTCATACGCTGGGGGAATTCTGAACTTACTAATCCAAACGTGTTGCTTGCTGCCGTTGCCTTTTTGCAGGCCCAATGTCAGTCTTCTGTGACACTAACACTCTGCTGCAGCTCACCTGCTCTGACAGCCACCTCAATAGCTTTTGCTTGCCACCCTCAGTGGGACCATTTCCATGTCTGTGCTCTTCATCATCACCTATACACACATCCTCTTCTCCATCCTGAGGATTAGATCTGCCGAAGGAAGGCACAAAGCCTTCTCCACCTGTGCCTCCCACTTCCTGGCCGTTACCTTGTTCTATGTGCCCCTGGGGCTGAGCCACATGCAACCAGGCTCCAAATACTCAGTGGAGATGGAGAAAGTCACCGCTGTTTTATGACCTCATAGTCCCTATGCTCAACCCTTTCATCTACAGCTTGAGGAACAAGGAGGTCAAGGATGCACTTAGAAAAAAGACAGTAAATAACATTTTCATGGGTTGCCTGCTGATCAAACTGACCCCAGTCGGTTGATTAAAGCTCCTTCTGTGTCTTTTTTTAAATAGTCTCATGGCAGCTGTCTGGAGGAGTAAGGAACCACAGATATTTACAGAAGTAGGTAGAGCAAATTTTAAACATGCTTTAAAATCTGCAGGCACTCAATGTTATCAAACATCCCGTCATAACGGGCTCTGATAAACATTTCCTTGACATCTTTTGTGTTTTTTGTTTGTTTGTTTGTTTTTCTGGGAAATTATATAATATCATAGGAGGTGGTAAAGATAAGCTCATAAGGGATTTCCCTCTTAAGTTTAGCTTGGGCTTGTCCAGCCTGGAGCAGAGAAGGCTGCGGGGAGCCCTTGGAGCCCCTCCCAGTGCCTGCAGGGGCTGCAGGAAAGCTGGAGAGGGGCTGGTTATCAGGGGGTGCAGGGACAGGCCAAGGGGGGTGGGTTTGAACTGGAAGAGGGGAGCTGGAGCTGAGCTGGGAGGCAGCAATCCTTCCCTGGGAGGGTGCTGAGGCCCTGGCACAGGGTGCCCCGAGAAGCTGTGGCTGCCCCTGGCTCCCTGGCAGTGCCCAAGGCCAGGCTGGATGGGGCTTTGGGCAGCCTGGGCTGGTGGGGGTGTCCCTGCCCATGGCAGGGGGTGGGAACTAGATGGGCTTTGAGGTCCCTTCCAACCCAAACCATTTGTGATTCTTCAGAGGTTACACTGATTCCTCCAGAGACAGGTTCAAGGAGGATTGGAGGCTTTTGGAGAGGTATATCAAAAATAAATCGAGACCTCACTTTGGGGCAACTACAAGGAGGAAAAAAAAAATAATAAAAAAATCTCATTTCCTTCTGGAGGGATGTGCTACAGAAAGTAAGGGAAGGGAGGGGCAGCAGAGAGCACTGAGCTGGCAGGGGATGAGAGCTGTGATCTGACCATCACAGCCCGGAGGTAGCATAGCTGCATCTGCTGAAAAAACCTCTGCTGCTTTGTCTCCAGACCTGGAGGGGAGTTCCAGCCGAGCAGGTGGGGTTGTCCTGCTGAACTCCCAGGCACTTTCAGCCCTGGGGTTTGCACATCCAGCTCTGGCTTGTCTCCCTGTACCCACTCTCAGCCACCCGCCTGGATCTCATCCTACACCTTGCTTCCTACAGCTGCAAAACATCTAGCTCAGCCTAAAGAGCTTGTTCCATGGGAGAGACCTGCATCTTACATCTGCTTTAGGAGGCAAAGCAGCAGCTGGGAGTGGTATTTCTCCCTATTGACAAGGAGTTTAGCACGATTGAATGTAACTAGCTACAGAAAAGTATCCCCCCCCCATTTTCTTGTCACAGCACGGCTGTAAATGGTGTTTTCTCCCCACCAGCTCTTCCCTAAGACAGCTGTATAGCCGAGAAGGTACTCATGGTCTCCAAAACAGAAAGAAAACCAACTGTGACCTGTTAGAGACCTTGAGCAGTAAGAGCTGGGATGTCAGGTCCCCATAGGGAGGACTAGGAGGTCATTTAATGTTAATCTATACATAGCTGCATCCAAGTTTGTCCAGACACTGGGGTTTTTTACTAAACTAAATATAAACACTTGTAGCACGATTCTTTAAGATGGCCATAAAAATCATGGCTTAAGTATTGTTATATCATGACCTACTCTACTGTTACACCAATAATCCAAACTTTTTTCCCCTCAGGTGTAAGAACCTACACTGCAGGTGCCCAATACAAAGGAAAATAAAATCCACCTGGAGCACAGAGCTGGGCAAGGGCCATTTTTCTTAAGAGGCAGCCACAAAGAAAAGGCGAGGGGGGCAGATCTTTATAACACCTACCTTTCGCAACAGCCTGCTTTATCCACAGCTTGGACACCAGAGGGTCTTGTCTCACGTTGAGTCGTTTGTGCTATTTGCACAATGCAGCATGGCTCAGGGAGCAGCAAGGACCAGTTACCCCCTAAGGGAAGGCAAACTGGGAGCTGACAGTGGCTGTGACGCAGGGCACGGTCCCACAGCACCCAAGCATAGCAGCAGCTCCCGTTGATAGCACAGGAGAAACCAAGGGCCAAATTCAAGCCAGGAAAGCTGAAGAATGGACCCAGACCAGGATCAAGCACAACCTTGAAAGCAGTCAAAGACCCAGGTCTGAGTTTAAATAGTGCCCTGAGCGCTGGGCAGAGGGTGTGGGTGGAGGTTCCAGGTGATGCTGGTCAGGGCAATCACCACAGTAATGTCACAGGGAGAAGGGAACTGCATTTTTTTCTCCACCCAGTGAGCTAAACACAGCCACAGCACCAAATCCAGCCTTCTCTGATGTATTCCTATGCACAGAGGGTGGAAGAATGGAGCAGAAAGGAGCAATGAGCTCCTTTGCTGTGTGTTAATGATTCTCGTCCCTCCTTCTGAGTTATGCAGAATAAGGCACTTCAGATGTCATGTTTCTTGGGGAAATTGTCCAAATGCCTCTACTTTTCATGAGAACTCCGTGAGAAACTTTGACGAAAAGCTTTGTAGCATTTCACTTCACGTCATCGTAAAGCTCGTTTTAAGTGGTTGCCATCGCAGTCATTCATTATTCATTACAGCTCTTTTAAGAAGACCACGGTTTACAAAGACGCTTAATTTAAAATGTAGAATTTATTCACTTCGTTATTATGCAAGCTACATGTTCTTCCAGAAATCGTATAGTTCATTAACCATAAAAGGTGTGTCTTGATTCAATGTTAAAAATCCTTTGTCTACTGTAGAGCATCTTCCACCTCAGCCACGCAACGACATACAGAAGAGTCATAACTCGCTTCAATTGCCACACAAAGCACAGACCTGTTAGTGATCATCCAAAAAGGAAAAGACTAGTAGATATAAAGACAATGTGTCTAAAGAAGATTTTGGCTGAGACGCCCTTCTGGCAACACGCTAACAGATTTGTGCACACAAGAGGTCATTAGCACAGCTCCAGGCGCCTGGAGCCAACACCACGGCTTTGTCCTTTCTGATGGTTCTTCTATACTTTGGTCAGAAATTGCATCTGATTTCACAGCTGGACCTCACCTGGACGGTGACATTCCACCCTGCTGTCACCAAGTCACTTACATTGGGTAAATGTCAGTGTCAGGATCACCTCCAGCAGTATCCTGCAAACCTTCTTAGCCCCTTCTTCTACAGACAGCTGCTATTTCCCACTTGCAGCCTTTATGAAAGGGACCTCACTGATGCCTGTCTCAGCAAAGCCCTCGTAAGAGCAGATTTAATAACATTCCTAGAAAAATTCAAAGGGGGGCTGGGCCACGTTGCAGCTCTCAGTCATTATCAGACTTTAACAGACCCTCAGTTCTTCAGGCTCATTTGGGAAAACCGATCATCAAGCAGGCCATGGAAATACCAGTAACTGTTTGCCTCCAATCTGAGCATCCTTTTTGTAGGGAATGTTTTCATTTAGCAAAACTTAGACACAAATCATCGTGATACTGTCTCAGTTTTGTAGGAAAGCATGGACACTTATAGAATCATAGAATCACAGAATGGTTTGGGTTGGAAGGAGCCTCAAAGATCATCTACTTCCACCCCCTGCCATGGGCAGGGACACCCCCCACCAGCCCAGGGTGCCCAAAGTCTCATCCAACCTGGCCTTGGGCACTGCCAGGGATGGGGCCTCCACAGCTTCTCGGGGCACCCTGTGCCAGTGCCTCACCACCCTCACAGTAAAAAATTTCTTCCTAATGTCCAATCTAAATCCCTCCTATTTTAGTTTAAACCCATCACCCCTTGTCCTGTCACTGCACTCCCTAAGAAACAGCCCCTTGCCTGCTTTCCTGTAGGTCTCTTATTAATTATTTTGATTAATTACTGAAGGCTTGTGCCATGATTAAAATAAGCTGAAGCTCTTTGAAGAGAACAATTCATTATGCTCATTCTCTATATCCTGTACTTGCCATGCAATCTCCTCACCTGTGAGCGGATCAATAATGACCGATAACACGTATTCCTTCATTACCTCCTGAGTACTGAAGAGCTGCAAATGACTTTTCAAAGCCTGGATAGATGCGGCACCAACTTTTGCACCCACAGCCTCCTCAGAGCCCCCTTCACCTCCTCATTCCTCAGGCTGTAGATGAGGGGGTTGAGGGTGGGGGTCAGGACGATGTAGCACACCGAAACCAGCTTTGCCTGATCCTGTGAGCGTGTCTTGCGAGCCTGGGCGTAGGCGAGTGTCCCTGGCACGTAGAAGATGGTGATAGCAGCCAGGTGGGAGGTGCAGGTAGAGAAAGCTTTAAGCTTTCTCCTGGCCAAAGGGATCTGCAGGATGGCGTGGAGGATGTAGGTGTAGGAAACCAGGATCATGAGGACAGTGCTCCCAGTGTTAAGTCCAGCGTGGGAAACCTTCAAGATCTTGTTTGCACGGGTGTCGGAGCAGGAGAGCTGCAGGAGCGTGGGCAGCTCGCAGAAGAAGTGGTTGATGCTCCTGGCTTGGCAGAAGGACAACCTCCCTGCCAGGATGGTGTGCATCAGGGAGGTGAGGAAGCCCGTGGTGTACACCAGCACCATCACGCCATAGCAACGCTCCCTGGACATGGTGGTGGTGTAAAACAGCGGGTTGCATACAGCCATGTATCGGTCATAAGCCATCACCCCCAGGAGGAAGGACTCACAGATGATCAGAGCAAGGAAAAAATACATTTGGGCAAAGCAACCCAAAAGAGAGATGTGGCTTCTCCCCAGCAGGAAGGTCTCCAGCGCCTTTGGGACGATAGCAGAGGAAAGGCAAAAATCTATGAAAGATAAGTGGTTCAGGAAGAAATACATGGGGGTGTGCAGCTGGGGGTCAGCGTTGATTAGCAGGATCATCGTCAGGTTCCCCAGAGCCATTAAAACATACAGGGCTAAGAAAATTGTGAATATGGTGGTTTGTAACTCTGGGGCGTCAGAGAAACCCAAGAGAACGAAGCCGGACAAAACAGTACGGTTTGCTCTATCCATCATTTCTGTAAGATGAATTTGCACAGAAATGAAATGAGTCATTGAAATAAATCCCTAAGAGAGAAATACTGTGGAAATATCAGAGTTTAATGCAGAAAGTAAATGCAATGGAAAATGGTGTATATTTTAGAAAAATGCAAGGCAACGCTATTTCCGTCCTTAGCCCAAGCTCCGAAGTCAAAGAGGTGATGAAACTAATTATACACTCAGATATGAAAGGAGAATAATTCTGCCATGATTTCTATGCATTGTACTAGCGATACGCTAAGAAACATCAAAGTGTTTATTCAAGTGTCAAAAGTCAAATAAACACATACCAAAATGTGGAAAACAGAGAAGATTCATATTCTCACCACTGATTTCTGGAAATTTTAAGGATATTTTACTTTTTCTTTTTTTTTTCAGACTGATTCAGTGCTCTTCTGTGGCCTCATTAGTTCTGGTGCAACCTTTTCATAATGAAACAAAGCTGCACACTTGAAATTGTTTCGGTTTGCTTGTTTGTTTTTTCTTTAAATTTCTAAATTTATCTGCTTTTGAAGAAAAATCCCCTGCGGGTGCCGGGTCGGGGGCAGAGCACCGGTACTGCTGTGACTGCAGTGAGCTATGACCGACTCAAATATCCACCTGCTGGTTTTAAAATATATGATGTATAAACCACAATTTTTAAAGCTTCAGCTTGGATATTCCCATCTCCCACATTCAGCCCCTCCACAGATGAATTATCCGAAGGACGATCTAGCCGCAGATGTCTACCTCCCGGCTAAAACGTCCCTAGATCAGCTGCAGATGGGGTCAGGCGCGTGGGGTTTTTTTTCAAACAATCCTCCTAGCCCCTGCTAAGGCACTTGGGTTCACACCGTGGGTGCTCTTGGAGAGCATGGATGGACTTCCACTAGCTGCATCTGCACCGGCGCATCCCGGCCACAAACAACATGCACTCCCTGAGAAGAGCCTGGATTAATAAGAATGCAGAAGGCTGGAGGGAGTGCAGGGGGGATTAAGACCCAGCGCCACTCATTTTACTATACAGACCTCAGATCTTCTTGGTCAACGTTGCTTGGTAATGGAGATGTAGTTGTAGCTCTGTCCAGATGACTGGTACCCTTGGAGCATGCATTCCTCTCTTTTGACAACAATTTAATCACTGGGATTAAATGGATCACGTTCTAGAGGTGCATGTTTCCATCCCATAGAGACAACCTGTGGTCACCGGCTCATATGTGAACTTCCAGCCCTGAGGAGGAAAATTGTATCTTATACAAGGTTAAGAACATGCTAGATATTCTTTTTTTAATTAAATATTTACGAATTCTTTTCAATAATAAAAATATTTAAAAACTTGGCAAGTACAGACGGAGTTACTTCTGAGCATAAGCCCGAGCTGCAGAACTTCACAGAGCAGCTTTTATTGTGAATTTTCTTCTCCTCTCAATAGCAATTCAGGAAGCTAGCTGCTGTTCAGCCGTTTAATCAAACCAGGAGTATTAATTAGGCTTTTTTTTTTTTTTTTTCAGGTTTGCCAATTGATCATTTGAATGTAGAAATTAAAAAAAAAAAATACTACTGTAATATGAAATAAATAAAAAAAAAATCTGCTTCTTGTACCCTATTACACCAAGCCCAGTTGCCACAAAAAGGGACTGGTGTATGTTTTTCAGGTGTTGATCAATACTGCTGTACTTTTAGCAGTATGACTTACACAAACAGCTGCAGCGATAAACCGGTGGAGTCACAGCGGACGCAGCGTTGTACGATGTGCTGCGGGGTAAGGGATAACGGAGAGAGCGGCGAAGCACCGGGCTGAGCCTTCCTGTACCGCTGGCATCTAAAAATGAGCCAGCCCAGCAAGGGTCACCCAGCTGGAAACATCAAACCCTTTTGTACCTGCTTGCTGAAAAGGAAAGGTGCTGGTCGAGGCGGTGCCTGCAGCGCCCTGGGGAGCCCATCCGGTGGGGCGAAGCTGCGGCAGGAGGGGAGATGTGCAGGAGCGCATTGCCCGGGCTGGCTGGCCAGAGGGGTTTTATCCCAGATGAAGCGTCTGTGCGAGCTGCTCTCCCTCAGGACCCTCCTCCAGCTGGTAATTATCTTCACTTGCTCAGCAAAAGCCCCTCTTTCGATTCCCCGCCTCCCCGAAACCTTTCTGGCTGCACTGACACCTCCAGACCAGTTCCCCTGTAGGGACCAGCCAGGGCTGCCCATGCCACCACCCCCTCTTGCAGAATAGAATAGAATAGAATCATTAAAGTTGGAAGAGACCTCAAGAATCATCTAGTCCAACCATCCCCCCCCCACCTCTGACCCACTAAACCACGTCCCTAAGTACCACTTCTAACCTTTCTTTAAACACCCCCAGGGACGGTGACTCCACCACCTCCCTGGGCAACCCGTTCCAATGCCCGGCCACCCTTTCAGAGAAGAAATTTCTCCTAATCCCCAACCTAAACCTCCCCTGGCGCAACCTGCAGCCGTTCCCCCTTGTCCTGTCACTAGTTATAGAAAGACAAGTCCAAGGCAGTTTGCTTTTTATTTATCTGATTATCACAAACTTCTGTGTACGCTCAAAAGCATCGCACGGCCGTGCTGCAAATACAACAGAATTAACTCAGATTTACCACGTTTTATTCTGATGAATCCTGAGCGCCGGTGTTTCCTGAAAGTTTCTGCTAGAGGGAGAGACGCTATAAAACCCTAATTACAAAGATTAAATGTTGACTTTGTCCCAGACATCTAGAAAACACAAAGGATGGGGCAGATGGAAGAATACCCTGAGCTAAGAAAGAAGCAAGATGGAAAAGCAGATAGATGGCTTCAGGTGTTTTTAATGGAGGTTGTTTTCCTGCTGGAAGGCAGCAGGCTATTAGTCCTGGAGATGCACTGGAGGTGGGTAGAAAAGGATTTCTCCATGTTTTTTAGCTTCTTTCTTCCCTATTTGGTACTGGGCTAAAACCAAGGTTTGTGAAGTGGGAAAAGCAATGTAATGGGAAAAAATAACCCTCACTCAACTTTAGGGCAAAAAAAAAAAAAAAAGACATTTCAAAGGCTATTTTAAAAAAATACATAGAAGGCAAAATAATCCACTAAGGATACTTGCTTGGGTGGGGTGTGCACCTGCAGGGCTTGAAATCCCAGAGCCAGACAGCTCAGCACTGCACTTGCTCCATCTCCGTCGTAAGGTGACCCCAGACCTCCAGCACCTTGGCTGTTTGGGGCTGTTTGGGGCAAAGGAAGATCTAAAGCCCTCCTTCCCACCAGCACTTTTTTACACACCGAGTTAAATTCACGGCAGAGCAGAGGCTCAAATGAGACTTGTCCCCAATTACCACGAGTGTGTTGATGACCAACACACGCGTCACAGCATTATTTCACGTGACCTCACGTCATGGTCTAGACCTAAAACTCCTGGACAATTCAGTTAACATCCTCCTAATACCAGGAATATCAGCTGAGGACATTCATTAATATAAAACATGAGAAACCAGAATCTGGCTGGTTTGCCGCTGGTAGGGCAAAGCCACAACCTACATTCTCCCTTTTGCTCTTCTAAGCCTGAAATTAAGTTGTTTGATATTTTTAATAATATTTAAATAATAAAGAATATTTATTTTAAGTCACATTTAAGTAACATTTACTCTGGAGATAACTTTCTGCCCAACACACGGTCACTGTCAGGTCTCAGGCTACAGCTGGGGGAAGTCCTGTCCTTCCTAGCACAGCACGTAGCCTTGATTCAAGGAGAAACGTGTTTTCCAGGAATCCTGCTCCCAGGTGCATTTAGTCCCTGCTTCTTGAAGGTGCAATATCTAACCCTCCTCACCATGGCAGGGTAGCCCTCTCCTTGCAGCTGACTAGGAACCATGGATAGACAAGTAGGAGAGGACTCTACCTGTTACTTTCCTCATGGCATTCTTCATATCTGTATTTCTTATGCTGTAGATGAATGGATTCAGCATGGGAACTGCAACAGAGTACAGCACAGAGACCACCTTGTCACGCTCCAAGGAGCGTCTGGAGCTGGGGTGCAGGTACATGAAGAGAGAGCTGCCATAGTACAAAGCGATGGAGACAAAGTGAGAGGCACAGGTGGAGAAGGCTTTGTGCCAGCTGGCTGTGGAGCGCATCCGCAAGATGGTGGAGAGGACCAACAAGTAGGAGACTAGGATGAAGACCGTGGTGCTTAGCACATTGAACCCCACCACGGCAGAAACCATCACCTCATTGACGTGGGTGTCAGAGCAGGAGAGAGCTAGCAGTGGTGGTCCATCGCAGAAGAAATGATTGATCCTCTTGGACCGACAGAACGGGAGATGAAATATGGAAACCGTGTGTATGGTGGAGCTGATCACGCCGGCTAAGTAGGCAGCAGCCAACATCCCGGTGCAAAGCCTGTGGGACATGACCACAGAGTAGAGCAGGGGGTTACAAATGGCATTGTAGCGATCATAAGCCATGGCAGCCAGCACGTAGCACTCGGCGGTGGCATAGGTCGCAAAGAAGAAGAGCTGAGTGGCACACCTGATGAAGGAAATTACCTTCTTCTCCACTAAAAAATTCAGCAAGGTTTGAGGGATGATGGTGGAGGAGTAGCAGACGTCCAGGAGAGACAAGTGGCTTAGGAAGAAGTACATGGGGGTGTGCAGGCACGAATCAATTCTGATTAATATAATTACTCCTAGATTTCCTATTAGAGTGACCGCATAGATGACAAGGAGTAAGACAAAGCATGTCACCTGCAGGTCATCTCGGTTTGTGAAGCCCAGGAGAACAAACTCGGATGCAAACGTATAATTATCTGCAGCCATATTCAGCATATAAGCAGTTCAGCTGCTTTAAGTCTTTCAAATGGAAATACTTAATAACATCTGTCAATAATATTAAGACTGTTTTTGTCTAGCAAGCAGTTACACCACTTTGAGTCAATATAAGGTAAATTCTCTTTGAGAGAGGAAAACCTCAAGGTCCTCCCATCCAGCCTTAGATAAGTGCGTACGACCACCAGCAACACGTTTGGAAGCGGGTGGGTATTTTGAGAGAAGGAAGGAGGGCAATACCATGCCAGAATAAAGCGTAAATAAACTGCAGGGCTTTCTCATCGCTCCTCTCAGGCCATTTACACGTAGAAGTCCATGGTTTTCACAATAACTCCTGGGAAAACAAAATTATTTCTCATCTTTTGAGTGGTCCCAGATCAGTGTGAGTACACAAGGAATAAATATCTGCTCTCTGTGTCCCAGGAAGGCCTCTTCTAGGTGAAAGCACTGGAAAACGTGACTTTCCTCAGCGTAATTTTTCCTTGTGTGGGATGGTGCAGTAATAAGAACCAGGATTTGTGTCGCCTCACTTTGCTTTAGACATGAGGCTTAATTTGGAGGTAAGAGAGAGATTTAGATTTGTTCTCGCAGCTCACAAGACATCAGCAGCTCCTAAGATCACACTCTACGACAGATAGAATAAACAAACATTGATTTTTCCTGGATAACATTAATCATCGCTTGACAGAGTTACACCAGAGAGCAACGCTCTGTAACATGCTGCCTCGCATCTGACAAACAGATCCAGACTTAAAAGTCATAATTATTTGATGACCCTTTGCTGAAGGGGTGAGGTTCACCTCCAGATCCAGACATCTCATTTCAGATGTCCTGTGAGCAACATGTCTGGTGTCCTGGAGTTATTAATGGGAATTCAGAGCTGCTTTTCACTGACCATGTAGAGATGCCGGAGGTGAAGCAGCATCTGAGACATCCACATGGCACCGTAAGATGGGTTACAAATAATGAAAATCGAGCTGTTTGGGTCAGGAGCTGAATCCTCCCCCAGAGGCAGCATCCACCTGCCTAGATGCAGACATCAATTGCCACTGGAGAAACGACCTGAATTTCACAATTAACTAAGGCTCGCCCTTCCTTTTTCTTACTTGACAAGCCTACTGCTTTGTGTGGAGCGATCCAAGACGTAGGTATGACCAGGATACACACCAGGAGATGTATAACGCTTGTACGATGCACGATAGCTGCTCACTAGGAACCACATCTCCCTGCAGCTTGAAGGCACTGACTGTAATGGAGATAAAACAAATAAAAGAAACATACCTTGCTGTCTTGGATTGGGTATTATTCATTCTGGAGGCCAAGTGGTTGGTTCATGCTCTGCTAAATAACTGCCAGCAATCCCCCCAATATCTCTGTCCTCCTGGGGAAAGGAACTTCATTTGTGACCCTGCTTTCCTGCTCAAACCCTGCATCTCTTGGGCAAGCCAGTACAAACCCTCCCAACAAGCTGCCCTAGGGCTCACCGAGCAGCCCGTCGTTAGTGTTTTCCAAGGTTTAATTCATGACATTATGGATAGGAAGAAGACCAGCCGTTGCCAAGACCCTACAGCCGAGCAAAGCCTTGCAGTGTGTCCTCCTGGTTAGAAAGCCATTAACCTGCTCTCGTGATGGAAGTCATCCTCAAACTCTCGGTGTGGAAACAAGGGGAAAGTGCCAGATCTACAGAGCTAAAATACACTGTTTGGCTCACTGGTGTTCTACGAATCTTACAGCCCCAACTATCCACTGAATCCAAAAAACCCTTGTGAATAGGATGGTTTAAAACATGAAGCAAAATCCCCCCGTGCTCACGCCTCCAGCACCCCTCTGGTTTCTCAGGGCTGAGTAAGGCGGGGAAGAGTCTACCACAAGTCCTGGGGATCCTGCAGACACTGTGGAATAACGTGGGATTTTCCCACTGGAGATTTCTTCCACTTTGCTCTCGCATCCGATCGAAGCGATTTTTATACCACAGCTGCTTGCCTGCTCCAGCTGGAAAGGTACGCTGCGTTTTCTCCCATGCAACATCTACCCACGCTTCCAGAGCTTTACCTGTCGCTGTGTTGGCAGAGCTGGGGGTAAAACAATTCAGGGAATAACATCTTTACCTCCGGGGAGCTGTCAGACCAAGCGAGGGTCAGCCCCCGCCAAGCCCAGAGGGGTCCCAAGACCCTTCGCTGGCAGGTCAAAATATAGCCAGTAGATTAATGACACCAGAAGGTGTTATTTGAAGAACACCAGCACAAAAATGTTGCCTTTGATGGTTTCATCCATCCTAAAAAAAATCCCAAAGGGTAGTGTATCGCGGTACCTGTGTGTAGTGTGCGATACCTGTGTTCAAAATCCTCTTTCTTATTTTTTTTTTCTCCACAGAGTGGCTCTTCTTGGAAGCGGTCAGAGCAGACTGCACATGATGGGCAATCCAGTGCTCCCTATTTTCAGTTTAGGCTGATGTTTTAAATGAAAAGAAAAAAAAAAAAGAAAAGAAGAAGAAAAACCCCTTTATTTTTCATTTTGAAGTATCTGCCTTTATTTTCCAACCTGAAATTATTTCTATACTTTTTCTCCCAAAGAGAGAGCTGCACTGACTGCAGTTCCTTCCAGGAAAGGACAAAAGTCACTTCTTCATCTGCTAAAAAAACCCACAAACCAGTTAGTAGGCAATTACCCTGGTTTTATCCACCTAGGACTCAACGTTTCATAGCAAAGGGTGAGTTTCTTTCCCATGAAGGTCACCGGGATGAATCCAACACTCACCCAGGAACCTAGGACCTATATAAGAAGCCTCATCCATTTAATTCAGCATCCAGGAGCACGAGGCGGCTCACCTGGGATCGCTTAGGTAGCGAGGGACACGATTTACGTAAATCGACAACAGAAAGTTCAATTCTTCGCCTACGTGGGATAAAAGTTCAGATCTCTCTCTGCATTTTCATTTGCCTTTATTGTAAAAGCAGGGATAGCTTTGTCAGCAGTAAAGATGTGCTGTAGGGACCCATTCTGAGAACGGATCTGTAGTTCTATAGGAAACAATTTATGTAGGAGAAAATAATTTAAAACACCAGGAATTATCAAGTTGTGGATTAGCCCAGACTATATAAAAGAAAAATAATCCATAAAACACACTGAATTTGATAACCTAGATTTTGTATGAGCTGAAGCCTTAGCCAAGGATTCCATTAGGGGAAAAGAAAAAAGGGGGAAAAAAGAGATTTAAAGCATCATTTCTAAATGAGAGGGGAACTTGGTCAGAAGCCTGTTCATTTTTAACAGGCTCAGGAGCTCAGCTGACACTGAGAAAAAAAAACCTATCTAGATGGGATCGGCCAACTGTAGAAGGGAGATGACGGTCGTCTTTTATTTATACGCTATTTCTCGCTTTCCTGAACATGGACAAGCCACTTTGCTACTCAAGTACAAGCACCTAACCCCCCCCCTCCCGTTTTTTATTGAAAATAAAAAGGAGCAGATATTTCCAACAACGTCCAATAGATGGTGACGATGTATAAGAAATCCCGATCAGTATTTTTCTAGCCGCCTATTTCATGTTACGGCCATTTCGCATCTTTTGGGGTGGACAACAGAGCGCGGTGGTATGTGGAAGGAACAAAAATCAGTTGTTCACACATAAAGAGACACGGATTTTATTCAGAAGCAGATGAAATGTGACTTTTGAGAAGGAAAGGGGCATCTTAAGGCCGGGTATATTTGTACGCTGTCATGCCTTGCCAGCAACAGTAAAGAGTCAGCTTCAGGCTGGTAACTTTAGTATCAAGAATAATAATAAAACAGTAGTAGTAATAACAATAATAATAAGGTTCTAGGTGCTGACCAGGGTCACAGCAGTGTTTGGGTTATTTTGAGGTTTTTTTCCACTGTTTTAAGGAATGTTTTTCCCCAGCCAAGCCTCCTCTGTCCCATACGATCATTTCCGTGTCCCCTCCCAGAGGGGCTTGTTAGGGTGAACTGAGCAGGGACATCTCTTACCTTCGAGTGATGAACTGCTAAAGAAATAGAGAAGTTGTTTTCTCTTTTCTTGTCTTTTTCTTTTTTTTTTTATAATTCCTTTTCCCCACTGCCTTACGCTGAAGTGCAAATCTCTGGATGCAAGCTCTACTGATAATACTGTTGTCTCCGTTTTTAACAAACCGCTGTGGGCATAAATTAGAAAACTACCCAGAGCTTTGTTTCAAGGCCCTGAAAGGCAGAAGTTGTGGGAGGGAAAAAAAAATGAGAGGAGAAAAGTGTATGGTTGCCTAAGAAGAAGGGGCAAAAATCAATTTAATTGATTTAATTTAACACAGCAGCCTGGTTTCTTTCAAAGACAGACCTATTTAAGAATTTCTATTTCATTCACCATGTCCTATTACTGCATTAAAACTTTTCTCTTTTTTTTTTTTCCCCCAAAGTTTATTCATCTTGTCTCTCTATCCTTCCTAGGAAGAACTTTTCAGAGGAGGCCTCCTACACCCAGCAGGAGACCTGGAGAGCCCAAGTGCCCAATGCCATCCCTTAAATTATTCAGCATTTCTCTGGTATAGACATTTTTCTACCAAACCCAACAATGACATGTCCCACACCTTTATTTACTGAGTGGGTATTACAGCCCAGTTGAGGCTAGGGAGTGACAAGAAAAATCACTAACGTAGGTATGTTGGTGTATGTACACAACACAAGAAAATATTGCATTATATATAAATGTATAGCATAATGCACATTTAATATCGTATTTTTATACACACATACACATGTATGTGTATAACTTGCCTTTCATAGGACCAGAGACCTTCTGTCCTTTCTGATTAAAAAATCGTTCTATGGCCTGGTCAAAGCAGGGCTGACTTCACAGCCACATCAGGGTGCTCACAGCCTCATCCAGGCAACTTTTGAATAACTCCGTGGGTGGAGGCACCACAAAGTCTGAGAGAAATCCTGTATCAGGTTTTATTGAGGAGGGTTCAGAACCTGACTGTGATTCTTTCTGCTGTTCTCCTCAATGCATCCTTCACCTCCTGGTTCCTGAGGCTGTAGATGAGGGGGTTCAGCATGGGGATCACCACCGTGTAGAAGACGGAGACCACTTTGTCGGTGTTCAGGGAGTAACTAGAGCTGGGGCGTAAGTACATGAAGATTGTCGTCCCATACAACATAGTCACTGCTGTCAGGTGGGATGCGCATGTGGAGAAGGCTTTTTGCCTGCCTTCAGCTGAACGGATCCTCAGGATGGCAAAGGAGATGAAGATGTAGGAGACCAGGATGGTGGAGATGGTGCTGAGCTCAATGATGCCAGCCAAGGAGAAGAGGATCATCTCATTGATGTAGGTGCTGGCACAGGACAGAGCCAGCAAAGGAGGAACGTCACAGAAGAAGTGGTTGATGACATTGGAGCTGCAGAAGGGCAGCCTGATGATGAAGGTCATCTGTATGATGGAGTTCAGGACGCCCCCAATGTACGACCCCACCACCAGCCATGTGCACAACCTCCGAGTCATAACAGAGGAATAGAGCAGGGGGTTACAGATGGCCACGTACCGGTCATACGCCATGACAGCCAGCAGGAAACACTCGGTTGTCACAAAGATGATGTAGAAGAAGGCTTGGCCAATGCAGCCAACAAAGGAAATGGTCTTCCTCTCTGACAGGAAGTTCACCAAAGTCCTGGGGGCAATCACAGAGGAGAAGCAGATGTCAACAACGGAGAGGCTGCCAAGGAAGAAGTACATGGATGTGTGGAGTCGTGGGTCACCTCGGATGACTATGATTATTCCCATGTTGCCCAAAAGGGTGATGATGTAGATGAGCAGCAACAGCACAAAGAGGGCTACCTTCATCTCCGCTTGGTCACTCAGGCCCTTGAGTACAAACTCGGCCACTGAGGTTTGATTCTGCTCTGCCATTCAGGGCTTTGTGTCTGAGGAAGGAGAGAGCCTGAAAATATAGGACAGTGTAAACTACGCCTTTAATTATTTGAGCTGAGATGGGATAACTTGAAAATTTGCACATTGTGCAGCCAGTTCACCCAGACTGTTCATTTCTAGTGATCCAGAGTGGAATGGACTGCACTGTAGCCATCCGCTCTGAGCTTGTCCACCTCTACAGTCCAAGGCAAGAGAAGGTCCCTTCTGAAGGGAGAGCACCCCAGCTTTCCCAAACACCTTCCCCACCTGCAGCGAGTCGCTGCGGAGGGTCCCTCGCTTTCTGACATTGGACAGACCTTCGGGCAAGTTCACTCCTATCTCAGAATCCCATTTTGGTACCTACAGTTTGATATAGCCGCAGATAGGGATTCAGGTGACACAGATCAAACCATCAGCTCTGCTCTTGACCTCCTGTGATTTTTTCCTCCACATTTGTTTCCCTTCCTCCCCATTCCAAACTGATCATGATAAGGTTCTCCGAACAAGAGGGCTCTTCTTGTAATTGTAACATTATGGAGTAAATGTAAAAATATTGCAACTTTCTTTCATCGTTTTTGGGAAAGACATAGTGGTAAAGAAAATAGAATAGAATAGAATCATTAAGGTTGGAAGAGACCTCAAGGATCATCCAATCCAACCGACCCCCCACCACCACCTATTAACCACTAAACCATGTCCTTCAGTACTGTGTCTAACCTTCCCTTAAATATCCGTTCCTTAAAGCATCTTTAATTTGTTGGGAGGTAGGGAGGAAGAGAGGAAGGGAGTTTTGCATGATCCTAAGATGCATTCAGGAGAAGAGGAGTTTAATATTACAGTCTCACAAATCTTGGGGAGATGAAATCAAGGAGACCATGAGCAAAATTTGGGATCAAAGCTGTTATTTTGCATTGGGGTGAGCATCAATCCTTTCCTCAGTACAATTTAGATACGCAATTAAGAGACTAAACACTATAAACTCTGTCCTGATTTCTCCGTGACGTTCAGAACAAAGGTGTCACCCACGGTGTTAGGGTCCCCTGTATCAAACAGTTTATCTGGGTTTAACAAACAATGAACCAGCCTTTCAATGAGCGAGCCCATTGCATCCCCGTGTATGGCTCCCCTCCCCACGGCAGGCACCGTGCACCACCACAAAATGCTGATGACTCGCATCATGTCTTGTGTTTCCAGACGTGGACTGGGAGGTGAAAACTGATTTACAGAAGTGATTGAAGTGTCAGGAGATAGCTGTAAGTGCTTGTGAGTATGAAGAAGCTGTAACAAGTGACTAAACCCAGACAACAGTGGGATCTATGATGCTGTCCTGGAATATAAAATCACATCTGGTGCCCTCCCCAGTGTGCACAAACAACAGCATCTGACTGCAAATTGCACCTCATTTCCAGGTGAAAACAAGGTAAGGCTGAGAGCACCAGCAGAAGGTATAACGGAGCGGAATGGTCAAGGGTTAAAAAAAGAGCCAAACTGAGAATTCACTGTTTTAAGATGCCATTTGTGGAGAAAAACCTTCTCAGAGGGAGCCTGCTGGTGGCGCAGCATGGTATCCTGCTGGTTAGGGCACTCAGGAGGACTTCTCTAACCCTGTTTGCAGCAGGCAAAACTCCAGCAGCTCCTGCCTCTCCCTTCAGCTGGAAGAGGAGCCCACACCTTGGGTGAGACCACAGAGCTGCCCTGAGCCAAACTCGCTCAACTCCGGTTGCCTAAGTTTAGTCCCTAGTTAAGCTGCTTGCCCAAATGAAAGTGTGAAATACAGGTTTCTGTCCCCAGTAACATGAAGGTTCAGAATAAAACAATTAAATCTTTAGAGGACTAAAGGTGAGAATTGAAGTCTTACCCCAGCAGATGAACAGCAGGATCAGAAGATTCATTGATGAATCATTTTGCATCTGGAGAACACTTCTTCATAGAAATATTCTTTACTATTTGAAGTGAATATCACTTTATTTCACAATCAGTGGGTAGGTTGATCTTTCCTTGAGAGCATTGCCCTCTCTTCTTCTCCCAGGCTCCTTAAACATACCATAAGCACCATGATTTCTGGTCTTTTGAATTAAAAATACTGGAGTGCATCCCAGCAGATATATTTCATCATCTTTAACCAACACAGAGGAACAAACCTTTACCTGGTGTAAATCAGAACATCCTCCCCACAGGTAGCACTGCTATTTATTAACTTATACCAGAGGAAGATAGTCCTAGCAGAGCTCACCTGGACCTCTCGGGAATGGTCACACCTACCCACGGATGGTGGGGGTCACCTTCTCTTACCAGGTGCAAGGGCACTTCCACTTTGAAGGACCCTACAGACTCAGGATGCCTGCACAGTACATCTGGGGGACTAGCCCTTGAAGCCATCCTCCTAGCTTCCAGATAAACAAGAACGTCTCTCCTGAGCGTTTGAGAGCCTCCTGCATATTCTCATCAGATGAAGTTCTTCATTTGCAGCACCGTGTTGCTTTTATGTGTCTTTCTGCAGGCCGTTGTGGGCAATGGGCACATCTCCTCGGGGAGCGAGTGTTTGTCACGATCTCTAAGAGAAGTGAATCTTGATGTCATACCACTGGCTCCTTAAAAAGAATCCACGAGGGTCACAACAGTCTAAATGCTAATAAAGGCTTAGCTATGTTGCAGGAGGACACAAAACCCTCTGCTAATTACTGTCGCAAATATTGGTAACCTGTTACAACACTTGGCAGCCTCAAGGGACAGAAAAGGTAGAGATCTAAATAAGGACAAGTTATTCTTCACAAGCCCCTCTGAAAATCAAGGGGGAACTGAGAAGGTGCATCCAAAGGGCAATTTACTCCAAGTATCTTAAATACCTACTGCAAAGAGCTTAGGCTGTGATAATTAGCTCTGGATGGATGCCTGGAGCAGATGGCTGGGATTACAGGAGATGAAGGCTGACCCAAGCCTCCAGGCAATGTATGAGCCTGAAAAGCTTCCAGGCTACTGGTGGTTAAGAACAGGGAGGTCTATATAGGACCCCACATATCAGAACTTGATTGATAGACAGGCCATTAAACCTTTTTATTATTCTCCAGATATTTCCAGGAATATTTCAGCTGCCCATTTTTTTCCTCCCTTTTGCAGAGAGCCAGGTCATTCTGCTGCTCCACCTCTGTTGCAAGATCAAAGCCATCTCATCACAGCCCGTTTTGAAAAGAGATAGTGCTAATCCAGTCCTTTCCGCAATATTTTTCTTTTCCTAGCAAAACATTGGTAGTATATTCATGGTAACTTCAGTGTAATTTGTCTCTGCACAACACACTCAATAGACATCAACTTCTTTCAACGTCTGGAAAAATTTCAGGTTTTACAATTCAGACCATTTCTTTAAGTGTATCTGATTCTTCCCTTTAAATAATAGAAGCCCACGCTTTCAGATCAAACTGACAGCACGGACAGAGTCACCATATAAATAGCAGCTTGTATTTGATCCGTGGATGGGATTTATTCATCCATGGGTTGTCACTAATATTAAGCATATATATATATATGAGCCAACCGCCTGGGATCTCTTTGCAGTCAGTAGAAATGAAGGTGGAGTTTCTTCTATTCAGACATGGGTGTCTAGGACTGTCTGAGACCTACTGTACATCTTTCCTGCTTCCACAAAGCACACAAGACTCCCTACATCTTACACCTTATCTGCATGTCCTGTATCTTGAGTGGAATTAGATCCACAGATGCATAGATGTTGAAAAGGACCTCTGGACATCATCTAGTCCAACCCCTCTGCTAGAGGAGGATCACCCAGAGCACGTTGCACAGGGTGGTGTCCAGACAGGTCTTGAATCTCTCCAGGGAAGGAGACTCCACACTCTCTGGCAGCCTGTCCAAGGGCTTCGTCACCCTCACAGTAAAGAAGTGTTCTCTCATATGGAGATGGAGCTGCCTGTGTTCCAGTTTGTGCC
>VWZZ01004055.1:47246-73051 GCA_013399095.1 Psophia crepitans | reverse complement strand
AGGGAGGGAGGGAGGGAGGGAGAGAGGGAGGGTCCTGAGTCAGGCAGTCTTCTCTGCTCATAGTTGTGGTCCTCAGGTGGTGGGCACGTGCACCAAAACCTCATTTTTCCCCTTTTTCTAACCCAAAGAGCCTGGCCCATAGGCAGGGGTTTGCCATCCCTGAGCAGTCTCACTATGTGCCCAGGAATGTTCCAGAAATGAGTCGGTGGGTTATGGGGGTCTCTGGGGGTCTCACTGTTGTGTCCCCCTGTTGTACCCCTCACTTCAGGGCTGAGTGAGTCGTGGCCCCCCCAGTACACACGCACAGGAGACAGATGGGCTTTGTCAGTACGTTTCAGGACGAGGGGAAGGGGCTCACAAGATGGGATCCTGCTTTCCCAGGCTCTGCCCTTGGTTGAGACAGATGTTTGCCACACTCCCTCGTTATCAGTTCATCCCTGCTTGGTTCGAGACTTATGTTTGGGACATTCACTTCTTATCAGAGCCTCGCAAGGCCTAGATGAGAGAGGGAATAAGTAGCAGTTGTTGCTGTTTGATGAACGACCCTACTCTCGGTGTCCTTATTTCCTCTTGTTTTTAATTACGTTTCCAAAGCAGAGACAACTAAAATGCTCAAACATTTACAGGGACTTCATGTTATGTTCCGAAAAGCCGTCTGGATCAACATCGTCTTGTGTGTGGTGGATCCAACTCCGTCAACTTCCAAGAGGAACTTCAGGCCAAAGTGCAGGGGAGGCAGACTGTAAACTCCTGCAATATAACAAACTTGGGGTTTTTTGGAAAATCTTTTTCTAATCAGAGCAAGTCCTCAGCAGAAACCTCACCAAGGTGTTATTTTTACAGGGCTGAGCCTTGTCATCGTGTTTCCTCTCAAGAGAGAGGTGACTTGGGGTTGTCTAAGGAATGGCAGGTCCATGAGAAAACCCAGCACCTGCTTGCCTCCAAACATTCAGCAACAGGCTGGACATTTTAGCAGATTTTTCTCACAAACCAACCTTTGGTGGTTCTTGAAGGAGTACGTATTTCTCCTCTTAGGAAATACTTTATCTAGAGGTAAATGAATAACAAATTAGTCCCACACAGATAGAGCTGGACAACGAAATGAAACGGACAAAAATATACAGAAAGGATTATCATAGCTTCTCTCTGATTTCTCTAAGAAAGCCAAAACAGACACACACACCCCCACCACCCCACACACACCCCCACACCCTCTGTTCCCATCACTGCCTAAATGTCAAGCCGTTTAGCACTTTAGCAGCAAGCTAATTATCCTCCCCACGGTGCTCTTCGGGGCACTCTTTCTTCACCTCCTGGTTCCTCAGGCTGTAGGCGAAGGGGTTCAGCATGGGGGTGCCCACTGCATAAAAGACAGAAATTATTTTTTTGCCAGAAAATTATCACGCCGACTCCAACATTTCTTATAAGCTGCCAGCGCAGGTCCACCTCTCCAGGACCTTCGTTGCTGTACAGGGAAGTTCCAAGGAAGCAGCAGGACCCAACCCTGTTTCTTCTCTCCCTGTGGAAGAGTCATTTTCATGGCTATAAAAGAGCTTAAATAATACAATATTTCGACTGACAACATTAGTTGAGAGTAATGCCAATTTCCGCAGATGCGAGCGTGCCTGTACTCGGGTGTGCAAAGACACGCACACCCTGCTTTCAGTAATGTGCCAAAAAGGATCCTTCCAGACACACAGAACTGTAAATTTGACATTTAGCATGTACATCAAACCATTCAATTTTTCCTCATGCAAGATAGAAAACCTATTGAGACGGTGCTTTTACTGGTATGACTCGTGAAAACGAATTTAATGTAACTAGTTTGGTTTGTACCAGATTGCAGATCTACATGCATTTGTCTTCAACATCTGTCTCCTGCTCCTCTGTATGTACTTCAAATAAATCATTCGCCCTGCACGAGTAATTTAATGCAAACCTGAGATTGAGATTTTTCATCACAGAAGTCAGGGAATTCACAGTCAGCAAGTATCTACAGTGATGCGTGCGTACATGCGTACGTATAGAATAGAATAGAATAGAATAGAATAGAATAGAATAGAATCATTAAGGTTGGAAGTGACCTCAAGGATCATCTAGTCCAACCATCCCCCCACCACCTATTACCCACTAAACCACGTCCCTAAGTACCATATCTAACCTTTCCTTAAACACCCTCAGGGATGGTGACTCCATATATACACAGACCCACATTTTCACACCTCGTTTCCTGGATATATTTAATTATGAATTTGATGCATTATATGCAATATATAGAAAGTGCTTATGTGCATAGCCGTATGCATAGCACCACGTGCAGTGCGTGTATGTACACATGTCCGCAGCAAACGCAGTGGTTTGTTACAGAGGAACGTGGAAGCAGTTCCAGCAACGTGGCTTCCAGCAACGTGGAAGCTGTTCTCTTAGCCGGTTTCCCCAGACCCCGCGCTGCAAATGTCAAAGAGCCTCCCTGATCCGTGTCTCCAATTCAGCCCCTTTCTTCTTTCCAAGGTGGAGAGGAACTGCAGTTCTGTTATTATCGTCATCATCCTGCAGCTTCTCATGGTGTTCAACTTAGCAAACGTCACCAGCCTGGTGAGGAACATCACCCTCGTCAGCTCATACCGCAATGTACTTTTTCATGGGGTCCTTGTCCTACTGGTATTCCTTCATCTACAACCCCAAGATCCTCCTGAACTCTGTGTCAAGAGTATCTCCCTCGCTGATTGTGCTGCTCAGACTTCATGTCCGGTTCCTTGTCCTGCATCAACTGCTGTCTGCTGGTGGTAATGGCCTAAAACATGGCTACATCTAACCCACTGCTCTTCACTGCTGCCATGTCCAAAAATGTATGCATGGGGCTGGTGGCTGCCTCCTACCTTAGCAGCTTTACTAATTCCACTCTCATTAGTAGCTGCATATTTGCCCTCAGCTTTTGCGATGCCAAGTTCATTGATGACTTCTTCTGCAACCTGCATCCCTGGTGAAGCTCTCCTGCAACATGACAGAAAGCTACCAAGTGTTCCTGGTATTTCATCCTGACCTCCAATGTCATCCTCCCCTCCATGCTCATCCTCACATCCTACACGTTCATCCTGGCTGCCATCCTGAAGATATCTTTGACAAAGGGGCAGCACAAAGCCTTCCCCACCTTTCCTGTCCAGCTCATCACCATCATCTTCTTTTCTGGTGCCATCCTCTTCATCTACGCCCAGCCCAGCACCACCAACATCCTAAGGAGAGACAAGATGGTCTCTGTGTTTTAAAGGGTGGTGATCCCCATGCTGAACCCCATCATCTACAACTTGAAGAATGAGGTGGTGAACAAGGCACTGCAGATACCTCCGAAGACATAGCTTTTTAGCTGAAGAAAAGCAGGGCTTATGTCCCCAAACATGCATGTAGCAAGAACTGTACCTGTCTTCTCTTGTTTGCTTTTTTATTTACTTTTCACAATAGGTGCAGAAAGAACCAACATGGGAGTGGAAGTTCTCCTGATCATGAAGTGTTTCCTGATGGACAGGAGATGTCACTGTGCAGACATACCTCCTCTCCTTCACTCCTCTCCCCATTTATAATTTATAACTGTATTAAAAATGGGATCTTAATGGTGGTTAGTAGCTTATTACTACAACATCACTACAACATCTTCTTCTTCACCCTGTGCTTTATATGAATTCAATAGGCCTTACTTATTTCTAGTCATTAGCTCAGGTGGAGCGACATATATCATGAATATAACATGCCTCTGCTCCTGAACTGTCCCATTAGTTCCTCACAATGTTGCGTTGCATCACATAAACATAATTCCCATGGTCTTAGACTATTTTCCCATTGGATGAACCAATGTTAAGAAGTGCAGAGGCTTCTGGGATTGAGTTCCATTGCCTTAACATATATTCTAACATCATGGAGCTCACAACAGGTCTTCCTCTGAACTTTCAGATGTTGCTCCAGAGTGGCCCAACTCTTCTGAAGATTTCATGACATACGTGCTATGTGCAAGCCAATGTCCTTGGCACCTCAGGGCAGAGCAAATGGCAGCAGATTTCTACATGAAGGGCAACTGAACCCAGACCTGGCCTGGGGAATTTCACTGCATCTTTCTCCTTTCCTGCAACTTAAGCAGAAAGTTTCCAGCACCACTTGTAGGAAAACATGTAAAAAAGGTAAGTGATTTCTTAGTTATTAAAATACCTTTTTTCTTTATAAAATTTTTGCCCAATTAAAAGCAAAAAAGCCATTGTTATTAAGACTGTTGGGAAGAGAGATTAAGTGGACCAGATTAATGTCCTTCAAATCTAGAAAATTAAAGGAGAGTGATTGTCTCCATTTGTGATCAATAAAGTGTCTCAATTTTTCTAGCTTTTGTTCAAAGAGTCCAGTTTAAAAAGTTTAAGTTTGAAGATCAGCTTAAGAATTAAAAAAAAAAGCCACCAGCAAATCTATCTCAAGGCAATTGATGACAAGAAATTCAAGGTGTGAAGTGTCCTTGAGGAGGTCTAATGGTAGGAGGAATGCAACAGTCTTCCCCAGCTCCCTCTGCTAGGGGATCAGAAGCAGACAGCAACATATTGTCCCATTAGTGAGGACAAAGGGAACCACATTATCTGCACATGTCATGAAGAGTATGTCTCTTTCTTTAATCAGAGTGTATGGCCAAGTTTGTAGCAGCAAGGAGAGCCCTCCAGCAGGCCTGAGCTCCAGGCTCTCTCTCTACAGGTGGTTTCAGCAATTTCCATCACAAGTGATGCTGCTCCCCTTCCCAGAGTAATAAATGTTCCTTGGGGACCATCTACTCTTCCAGGAGTCATCAGCTTAACAAGACCTTCTGGGGTTTTCCAAGAAAGTTTCCTTATCACTATGAAGGCTTCTCAGAGGGCTTGTAGTCAACTTACCTCATTCTTCTTAACAAACCATGAGAGACTAATTAGCCGGGGCTAACAAGAAAGAAACATACTTTCTTGTTAACTATAAAGAACACTTCTACCTCTACCTTGCTTGTCACCGCTAGTCCAGTCCCCAAAAGCAATGAGTTCGAGGGTCAGGGTGTTGACGTGTGACTGTACTAAGGACAATTTTTTGTGCCAGGATGGATGGAGAGCGATGCTCTTCCAGGTTTTCCTGATTAAAGTTCCTGCTCCCCCATCCCTGAGGTTAAATTCCAACTTTCAGGCTGACTTCCTGCCTCCTTGGTGTGATGATGCAGTGATCCAGCAACACCCTGATCTCCTTGCTGAGGAGGTATTGCGTTCTTGGTGGGAGCATTTGTTGTGTCGGAAGCTTCTTCCATGCTATTCTTGAATATGCTTGGGATCACTTCTGACTAATTTTACCCCGTATTTATCCCTGATCAGCACTCTTTTCTCTCCTGTTGTTCTATGGGGTTAGCTCTGTTATAATTTCTAAGGGGTTTTGTTCATCCCCTGCTATCTTGCGATTTATTTTAGACGGAAAAGAAATCATACAATTGCTCAAAAGTAAGCACAGGCTGTTAATAATGTAACCAAAATAAGCTGAAATGCCAGGGTAGGGAGCAGGGAACTGGCTAGTGAGTAAGTTTACAATTAGTCATAGGAGATGTCAGATGACAGCTTTCTGGTCCTTGAGCAAGTTTGCAGGCACTGCTGATCTTTCTCAAAGAAGTTTGAGAATTACAGCTGCAGCTGAGCTGAAATAATCTGCAGAAAAGGCCGGACGAGCCTTGTTGCCGCGAATTGTTACGAAGCCCAGTGTCTGTTGCTAATGATGGGATCAGTAAATTACCTGAGTTTTGTTTGCCCATTATTTGATTTGAAGAGGCCTCTGGTCATCATCGTCAAGCGACAGATGTTGGTTGTTGTCCTTGCTCAAGACAACAGCGGCAATGCACCCTCAAACTACAAAGGGTCAAATGGGCTCAAATTCTTGAAATTAAAAAAATAACAGGCTGTAAACATACAAGCAGCTCAGTGAACGGCCTCATCCGAGAGGAGATAGTGATGCAGTGTTTAGGAAAGGTGTTTCATAATACATTTGTTCCTCATATCTCACAGGAGATCGTTTGGGCTTTTATCCATAGCAGTGGATAAAAGAAAGAAATGGAAAGTATAAATGTTCCTGAGAGGACCTCCCAATTCCTTTGGAGCACTAGGGAAAGTGATTTTTCAGATTAACTTTTCCTTTCCATGACTTTCCCAAGCGCATCCTTCACTTCCTTGTTCCTCAGGCTGTAGATGAGGGGGTTCAGCATGGGGGTGACCACAGTGTACAACACAGAGGCCACTTTGTCGAGGTCCTGGGAGTGCCTGGAGCTGGGCCGTGAGTACATTGATGCAGCAGCTCCGTAGAAAAGGGTCACAACAGTCAGGTGGGATGCACACGTGGAGAAAGCTTTGTGTTTGCCCGCTGTTGAGCGCATCCTCAGGATGGTGGCCAGGATGCAGGTGTAGGAGATGAGGATAGTCAGGCTGGTGACAAACAGATTGAAGCCAACAACAACAAACATCGTAATCTCATTGATGGTGGGGTCTGTGCAAGAGATGGCATAAAGCGGGGGCCCCTCACAGTAAAAGTGGTTGATGACGTTGGGACCACAGAAGGACAGCCGAAGCGCAAACCCTGTGTGGATAGTGGCATTCATGATCCCAGCGAGATACGAGCCGGCTACTAGCAGCGCACAAACTCTGCTGGACATGGAAAGGGAATAGAGCAGTGGGCTGCAGATGGCAACGTAGCGGTCATATGCCATCACAGCCAAGAGGTAGCACTCAGTGGTGGCAAAGACGGCGTAGAAATAAAACTGTGTGAGGCATGCAGAGTAAGAAATGGCTTTCCTTTCTGTTAGGAGATCCGAGAGCAGTCTGGGGGTGATTGAGGAGGAATAGCAGATGTCTAGGAAGGAGAGGCTGCTCAGGAAAAAGTACATGGGGGTGTGAAGCCGGGCATCCAGCCTGGTTAACATGAGCATCCCCACGTTTCCTAGAAGAGTGATCATGTAGATCACCAAGAAGACCATGAAGAGGACAGCCTGGACATCCCCCTGCTGTGAGAACCCCAAGAGGACAAATTCAGCACTGGTGGTGTGATTTCCTTTGGCTGTCATCCTAACAGAGTTGCTGTAGGAAAGCCGAGATGCAGAGAAACACAGAGTCAGCACGTTTCTGACTTCCCCACAAACAACTGTTAAAGATGCATTTACCCTTATCAGGAAATAAAAATCTCAGAGGTGGAAACTGTTGAACAACATATTCTCAAAGCATATTTTAAAGCAAGTGAAGGGCATGATGGAATTTATTTCTAAATGTTTTATTAGCTTTATAAATTCACTTTTTACCTAGGAAGGCTTACTCTACTTCCTGAAGAAGTTAAGAATTTTGCTACATATCAGATCCAAATGGAAAACCACAGCAATTTATTCTGACATTAGAAATCAAAGTCTGCATTTGAAGAATAAAAGAAGAAAAAAAAAGAATTAAAAAAAATTTAAAAAACTTGTCTTGGAAAAAAACTTGTGAGAGAGACTTTTTTTTTTAGACAATTTCCCTTAGGACTTATAAATTAGAACTCCAGTTTCTTCCCTTCATTCCTGTGAAACTCTGAAATTTCTTGAAACAGGACATTTAGTGCAAGTGCACACCCCCCCCTTAAATATGGTGAGGTCCATGTCATTCTTGTGATGCCACTAAGTTGAGAAAGACAATAGAAAGAATTAAAAAAGGTTGGTACCAGTGGAAACCCCAACAATGTTACGGTGCTCTTATGAACTGGGGTTGGAGACAGACGCTGGTAACGCAGGGCGGGGCTTGTTTTTTTTTTTAAAAAAGGAGATAAAATTAAGCTCACGTTATCTTAAAACAAAAGTTAGGAATAGTCACAGAAATTGCTTACTGAGGGGTTTTGAACTGTTGAACAAGCTACCAGACTATACCATTGGAAAGGACCCTCATGCATGATGAAAGTTCAACACACTTGTCCTGCCCCGACTTATACATGAGGCTCAATTAAATCTGGATTTAGTCAAACAGATTTTTATATTTCATTCCGGCATTAAGTCAGTTGCAGAAACTTTTGCACCCCTCTAAAATTATTTGAAGTTTGCCAAATAACCCCGGTGGTGCTTCTATGCCGTGATCTGCACAGCATAGCAAGTAGGAGATCTGATGGTGTATGGTCTACCAGACAGTAGACCACGTAACATGTCTGAAACAAACCAGAAGTCAAGGATGACAAGGTGGTTTTTTGCCAGCATGATAACGTGTCTGAGACCACCAATACTTTGTAGAACCACTTCATCAGTTTGTCCAACCTGCTCCCCTCTCCAGCTGCTGGACAATAATTATGAAACCCAGTAATATTGATTAAAATAATCAGCTGAGATTAAGGGGCTGCCGATGTCTGCTAGGGGGTCTGTATCTCTGACGGCTTTACTGATAGCCTCAGCTAGTGGCTGCCTTGAATTTGGAAGAGCAACTTGTAAATGCACGGGGTTTGCATGGGAAATCCCAACCTTTTGTGGAAACAGGTTCCTGCCTGAAGTCCTCTCCTTCAACAGATCAACTCTTTGTAGCGATATTTAATCTAAAACTCACCTGTTTGCTCACATCTCAAGTCCCTTTTAGGTTTGTCAGAGATCGTTACCTCCTAGGCCAAAATTTCAACTGACAAATAAGCCCAAATTTCTCCCAGCTTTTGTGTTAAAAGCAAGAATGACTTGCCGGTCATGAAGGGCCTCGACCAAGAAATGCCACTGTTCGCTGGATTCTTTCCTTAAAAAGACTACGGGTTTTGCTGCTGCCCTCCTGGGTGTGTCATGCAGGAAATTTCTCCTGGGGGTTGATGACATTGGAAACAGCCCCTTAAGGATGAGACATGGATGGATAAATACACACAATTAGTTTGAGCAAGTTAAATGTGAGCTCGAGTATATTTTCCCAATTTTTTATGTATCTCTATATAAAAAGGTTTTATATATATAAGTTTGTCTCTTGGAATATAAAATTTATCACTTAAAATCACTTAGAATGAAAAAGAAATAGAGATTCAAGGATCAAGAGATTCCTCCGGATTTGGAAAAGTGTTGCAAATGCTATTGGGGAGGGAGGGAAAACTACTCAGGACCTTTTCTGCTGCAATTTTTTTTAACATTATCTGGGATATCCTGTTGTTTAAAAACGCAGAGTTGGATCCAGGGATCTGTGAGAGTCACAGCCAGGTTTGTGGAGACCAGTTTCTCTTCTGTTGTTCTTGAAAGAACAAACCAGTACTAGTATCTGTAACCAGATCTAGGGAACTATTTCTTATCCACCCATGAAAATATAAATCTTTCTTCAGGAAGTTAATATCTGATATTAGTGACCTTTATGTCAAAGCAAAAGCGTAGCTCTGGCACTATCTTCATCCATTCTGATACTTTGTCCTTTCCCAAAATCTGTTCTGGCTGCTGAGCAGCCATGCTCAGCTCCATTACAAATTATTGATTAAAAGCTGCTTGCAGCTTGTCTTTGGTGAGTGGGGTTATCGAAGGACTCCAAAATATTGGCATGGTGAGGTGAAGATTTCCCCTTACAGATTAGAATATGCTTAATTTAATTAATCTATTAATTAGTTAATTTATGTTTAAATTAAATTTGGAATACATCTGAGTGTGACTGCTCTGAGCAAAATGCACATCTGCCACGTAGCTGTGTCTGCCCACCGCCCTTTGCTGCCAATCAGCAAGCAGAGAAAACAATCATTTTTTTTTCAGAAAAATTCATCTTACCCTAGTATGGGTGTTTAAAATAGATCAGATGAATCAAAGCCCCCAGACGAATAGTTGTCTCCATAAGGGGAACTCGTGGTGACTAATTCAGATGTGGAATCCTACAATTAGATAGGATGACTCCTGGAACGAGATGACTCAACCCCTGAAATGTGGAAGCAGAAATTGTTAATAAGAAATTAATATTTCCTGGGGTGGAGATGCATAAGTAGGTCTGGAAATGGTGGGGGAGTTTTGGCCAACGTTGAGACTCTTAGAGCCATCAAATGGTTTGGGCATGTCTGAATACAACATATGGCCAAAAACACGGAGGCTGGCTGTGTTGTCAACACCAGATGACATCCTGGGAAAAGTCAGGACTGCTCAGACAATGTCATGAAAGACTGCTTCTGGCCAAATTGAGTGACTCCTTGTCACAGGGATGAAACTCCACCCTGCTCCTAGGCAAAGGAGCATGTCATTTTGGTGGGTCTGGGGTGATAGACATCCATGGGGCAGACCCATGCAGGAAAGCAAGATGCCCAGCACAGATGGTCTGCACACAAGATATACATATGCGAAGCACGGAGATGTGCTGTTCCCCGTAAAGACTATCTTTGGACAAACCAGAGAAAATAATAAACCAGGTTTATTGTACTAAAGCAAAACCTTAAGCAACTACTTAGAAAATGTGAAAACACCCTGTCCCTTTCCAACATGTAGGCTTTATTTAGCTCGTCCTCTTCTGCTCTGAGTCACCTCTTTCAGGCCACAGAATCTGATTTTGTTATAGCGTTGAGTAAATCCTCATACACTGATAATATACGGTTGTTTAGGATTCCCTGTCTTTCCTGCATTCTTTCCTTCTTTCAGGCATTGTAATTACATGTAATTTATTTTTCAGGGGACACCCAACATGGGTGAATTGAATTCATAATTCAAACCCTGCAGCGTTCAGTGAGGTAGAACATGTCCAGCTCACCAGATGCACAGAAAAGTACAGTGCCTTTCTTCTGTCAGGTGGCAGCTTTATTTCTTCTGCTCACTCCACCATGGCAGGTGATATCTACTTTGTTTTGGTTAGAGTGGGACCTGTGGAAAAACATGCAGGAGAGAAGCTTGTTCGTAGCTCTTCTGAGGGTGCTCCTCACCTCCTTGCTCCTCAGGCTGTAGATGAAACGGTTGACATAGGGGTCACCATGGTGTAGAAGATAGAGGTTATTTTCCCTTGATCTGTGTGTCTGGAAAAGGAAGGGAAATACAAGAAAGCTGCAGAACTGCAAAAGAGGGAAACAGCCACCTGGTGAGAAGTGCAGGTGAAGAAGGCTTTGCGCCGGCCCTCTGCAGAGCAGATGCTCCAAACGCTGAACAGAATGCAAGTGAAGGAGACAATGATGGCCAAGACCAAGACTGTTTTGATCAAGCCAATGCATGTGGCCATCAGTATCTCATTGAGCCAGGTGTTGGAGCATGAGAGTCGCAGGAACAGTGGGATTTCACAGTACAAATGACTGACATTTGGACCACAGGAAGAAAGTCGGAGGAGAGTGCTGTTGTGCACGAGGGCATTCAGGCTCCCAGCAGCGTAGGACCCCACTACCAGCTGGACACAGACTCTCTAGGACATGGCAGCCAAGTAGTGCAGAGGCTCATGGATGGCTGCATAGTGATCGTATGCCATGACCGCCAGAAGCATGGCTTTCGTGGTGCCGAATACTGCAACGAAGGAAAAATGTGTGACGCAGCCATTGAAAGAAATTATACTTCTCTCAGCAAGCAGGCCTGACAGGAGCTTTGGCATGATGGATGAAGAACTGCAGATGTCCAAGAAGGAGAGGTGGCTGAGGAAGAAGTACATGGGCACGTGAAGCTGAGAGTTGGTCCTAATGAGGATGATCATCCCCATGTTCCCCACCAGCATGGTGATGTTGAGGAGTAAAAAAAATCACAAAGAGCAGCTCCTGCAGGTCAGTGAAGCCCAAGAGGACTAACTCAGTCACACTTGAGTGGTTCCTCCCAGCCATTCTCCTGGCACGAAGACAAAGAAACATGGGAAAAAGGTGAAATAATTTCTCCCAGCTCACAGGATTATGTAGTCCTGACACTAATGCAGAATTCAGTGTCCCTTATTTGGAGAAGAAAAACACAAAGGCTATCCTCAGTGGGCAGGTTGAAGATCGAAAGTAATATATTGAAAAATAATAAATTGACAAAAAAAATCCAATAGATAATAATATAGGAAAAAAAACCACCTTAAAGTATAAATCTTAAAGCTCTGGCTGGCACATTATGGAAAGAATCGGTCTTGTAAAAATCTTGTAAATGCTATCTTCTCATGAACATCCAAACTCTTTGCAATACATAGGCATATCTGGGAGGATTTCTTTCCCTTTGTGGGGTTGTTCTTATTTAGGGACAAGCAAATCCATTAATATAGTGCCTTAATTTGCCACAGCAATTAGTGTTGCATTAAATAGATACCAGACTATGCTGGAGTGATTTTCTGACTCTGTAGCGATAACGTTTGTCTCAGTTAAAATGAGACTACCGTACCTGATCGCAATTTCATTCATGGAAAACCACACCCTTCTAATCTGAATTATGCTTGCACGATATATTCTTTGCACCTCTTGGGTCTGCTAATACCAGGAAATTTGATTGAAAATTTGAGTTAGGAATTAGGTTTCAGACATACTGGAGCATTTTTTCCTTCAGGAGGGACCTTAATATCTTCAGTGTTGTTTCATGAAGGGGTTCCTGCAGTTAAGCAAGCCCTTCCCTGTCCAGTAAAAAATTATCTCAACTTCTCAAAATTTCACCCCCTCTCTGATCAATGGCATCTCGAGTCGTTCTCAGAAAGATAATAAATTGACCTTGAGTTAAACTCCTTGAGTTAAAACACAAAGTCCGTTGGTCTTTCCGGAACAAGGAAGATTTCCCTATTGCAGCTGCTGATGTGGTTTGAAGGTTTGTTTTTTACCCCAGTCCCACAGGACAAATTAACGAAGGGGCTCTGGGGCACTGTATTCAAGAGGGAACCTTCCCCGAAGAGCCTGAGGTAAACACCAAGGTTTCCCTCTGCGGTTTTAGGGGTGGGATCCCCAAGGCACATCAGAAATGGTGCCTGCAGAGCTTGAGCACTTTGACTTGTGTAAACAACATTGTAATGGGGGTGAAACACAAGTTAAGGCATTTTTGCTGAAGACTTGAGTTTGAAAGATTTCTTTTTTTATTCTCCAGGAACATGGGAGGAAAAAACCACTAACTCTCTAGTGTTTAATTTAAGGAAATTATTGCTTTATATTGGCAATGATCAGACTAATTTTCTTTTCTACTGCATATTTCCATAGACTAAAGAAAGTGGATTAAAATGCAGATATCAATTTACCATTCTATTGTCATCTTCTATTTTCAAGATTAAAAAAGGCACTGGAATAGGTTGCCCAGAGAAGCTGTGGCTGCCCCTGGCTCCCTGGCAGTGCCCAAGGCCAGGCTGGATGGGGCTTTGGGCACCCTGGGCTGGTGGGGGGTGTCCCTGCCCATGGCAGGGGGTGGCACTGGATGATCCTTGTGGTTCCTTCCAGCCCAAACCATTTGTGATTCTATGATTCTATAATTTGTCCATTTCCATTTATGCTTCAATATGTTTTTACACCGTTCCTCCCTGGGAGGCAGAGCCTCAGAGCAGGTCCTATAAAGAGCATTTCCACGGCTGCAGCTCTCTGAAAGCCTGTCTGCAAGGGCAGGATGCATCACCCATTCATGTGTCAGGACAGTGAACTCAGACTTACGTAGCTCTCTTCTAGCAATTAGGTAGATGAACTTCAAGCAGTACTTCTTTTTGTCCTGCTACCCATCTGCTAGTCACACACCTTGATGTTCAGTGTCGCTATAATTTTACCTAGTATATTTTTCTACCTCTGTTCTTGGTTTAAAAAACAGACCACAAAGACTGCTTCTTGTGTTACCCACTAGAGATGGCCTTGAAATATGTGCATTGCCTGTTCGAAAAATGAGTATTACTTTTTATTCCCTTCTCACTTCCCTCTTTCCATCAGCATTGCTGTCTGTTTTCTAGCACCAGCAATGTGACCATTTCTTCGGGATGATTCCTCTTCTCTCATTGCCCTTCTCAGAGCAGCTTTTACTTCCTCATTCCTCAGGCTGTCGGTCAGAGGGTCATTGCAGAAAGTCCCTTCACCCGCAGTCAACACTATTCCCAGGATGCTGCCAGATGTCTTTGCTGCAAGAACACGTTGATGGCTCATCTTTGATTTCGTGGCCACCACAGCTTCCAAGTGCTTCTCTGCCAAGCTCCTCTCCAGCCTGCCCTGGTGCCTGGGGCAATTCTTTCCCGTGGCCAGGACTCAGCATTTTCCCTTTTTGAACTTCGTGTGGTTTCCAATATCAATCTCTTCACCCAGTTAAATGTGTCTTCCATGCAGTGAGATGTCCCAGGCACCACAGGTGTGCTTGACCAAGTCTTCTTTGGTCATAAAGAAAGCCGATGTAGCTAGTCAATACATAAAGCTGACATGGTGTTTATTTAAAGTTAAAGAGATAAGTCCTTACCCTAAAGACATTTAAGGTGAATTGCAACTCTAATCACTAAGTATCTGAACAAGGGGACGTGGCTCCTACCCCTGAGATAGCAGTATTTGCTCAGCTCTTTTAAAAACAGATTTAACTAGAATTTAGACAGCTCTGCCTAAAAGCAGAGCCCCTTTCAGAGAAGAGGACACCAAAGCAATCAGCAGCTAATCAGCACGAATGCAAAAGGAGATGCCAGCCACATCATTGCCCATGCATCCTGACCCACCAGGAAGGTGGGCTGCATGGCTGGATGCTCCTCCTCCCCTCAGTAACTCTCCTCCTAGAACCACACATGGTATTTCCCACCTCTCTCATGGTCAGATGTTCGTTAGATGCAGCTCACTGCTGGTTTCCTCACGTACAGCTAGCACTGCTTGCGCACCACGCAAAATGCTTTCTGTTCTGAGAGAAGCAGCTCCAGCAGGAAGCTACAATGAGCAGAGCAACAGTGCTGCAGCCACAGACTTCTGCTTTTAAGACATAAAGAGCTCGTGTTCCTGATTAAACAGCAGGTGATGGTGAAGGCAAGACCAGCTGGACACAAAGTCATTGAATATTGTTGTATTTTACATACAAATAATGGCAGCAAGGAGAGATGCTCTGGGACTCTAAAGAAGGCATTAACACACTCTTGAGTCTTTTATTTAAAGAAAAAAGCACTCATCTTCCTTGCACCTAATTTAAACATCCCGAGGGTGATCATCACAGAGGAGCAGAAGTGTGGGAAAATAGCAGGAATTATATACAAAAATTCCAGCTGAGCAGGTCCTGGTGGACACATCCGGAGATATGTAAGATGAGAAAGAGAGGGGAGCCTTCCTCACTAGGGCTGTATCCAGGCTCTCACCATCATGAAATGGGTAGTCTGCCTGTAACATGAAATAACTCCATGAAGGGGAGTTTTGTAACCCATTTTGGGGATGAAGAAAAGATGCATGAAAGAATTAATAATGTCATACTCTTTTTTTACTTGGTGCCACCAGCAAATGCTCCATGTGCTTCATATTTCGGACGAGGGTAAATTTGAGACTTTCTATCATGAATTTGCAACATGGGAAATTCCAAGTAGAAACAAAGAGAGGAAAAAAAAACCCACTATAAGGATGGTCAGACACTGAAGAGGGGCCAGAGATGGTGTGAAACCTCTGCCCTTGGTGGCCCCCAAGGCTCAGTGGGACAAGAGTCTGAGTTGGCCCTGGGTGCTCTGGGTGGCTGTACCGGAGACCTCCCGGGGTCCTGGCTGGGGGTGGGGACCAGCACAGCCCCTCCTGGGCAGGGCGGCCCTGACAGCAACACAGCCGATAAAAGAGGAATGGAAGTGTAAACGGCCTGGGAGTGTGTCCCTGGCTGACAGTGCTAGCCGGGCAGCCGACTTTGGCTGAATTAAATAATAACCAGGGCATTATCAGGAAGCTTTGGGAACAAAGAAGGATTCAGCTGATTTACCCTCTGTGCCCTTTTAGTTGTGTGTCATTAATAAATCAGCAAACTGCTTTGATCTTGACTTGATTTAACCCAACTGTGCATCTTCTCCCTCCAACCCAAGGTATTACGTGTCTCTAGGGTAGCACTAAGGCTGAGCCATGGCTCCGGGTTTCGCCACGGTCCTGGCAGGCTGCATGGTCCGAGGTAAGACACAAATTGGAGTATTTTTTTCTTTTTTCATGTATGCCACCTTTGGGCACCACCCAGCAGCATTCTCTGCAGGAAGACGGCAGGAGAGACATCGTAGAATCATTAAGGTTGGATGAGACCGCCAGGAACATCTAGTCCAGCTGTTCCCCCACCACCTATTCCCCACTAAACCATGTTGCCAAGTACCACATCCAACCTGTCCTTAAACATCCCCAGGGACAGGGACCCCCTCACCTCCCCGGACAACCCATTCCAACGCCCGACCACCCTTTCTGAGAAGAAATTTCTCCTCATCTCCAACCTGAACCTCCCCTGGCACAACTTGTGGCCATTCCCCCTTGCCCCGTTGCTGGTTATCTGCGAGAAGAGGCCGACCCCGAGCTCACCACAGCTTCCTTTCAGGGAGATGAAGAGAGCAATAAGGTCTCCCCTCAGCCTCCTCTTCTCCAGACCAAACAACCCCAGTTCCCTCAGCTGCTCCTCATGAGGCTTGTGCTCCAGACCCTTCACCAGCTCTGTTGCCCTTCTCTGGGCACGCTCCAGGGCCTCGATGTCTTTCTTGCGGTGAGGGGCCCAAGACTGAACTCTTTTCTCAAGGTGCAGCTTCACCAGTGCTGAGTACAGGGGGCTAATCACCTCCCTGCTCCTGCTGGCCACCCCATCCCTGATATAAGCCAGGATGCTGTTGGCCTTCTTGACGACCTGGGCACACTGCCAGCTCATCAAGGCAAGTGGTGGCATCAGTCTGGGCTGGCAGGAGCTGCAAAATATTGGATCTGAAGAAGAAAACTGCTGAGCAACATCACAGTTTCCATGATCTGTTCTCACCAGGGCTGCATGGAGATCATGGCTTTTATTGCTGTCAATAGAGAGATGGAGAGCAAAAGTGTGGAGCAGTGGGTGGGGGGGTTACTCAATAGTACCTGCCCTTGGGGGAATTCATCAGTAACACATCTTAAAACGCTTGCAAAGTGTCTCCATTCACCATAGTGGTCACCTGAATATTGTATTTAACTTTATTTTTAAGCTGGCTACAATGAAATGAGATGCATGATGCTGTAAATCATTTAATGAGGTTTGAGTGTGGGAAAAAAATCCTGCATAGCGTGCCAGGTATCTGCTGTCATCTCTATTTTGCTAAAGGTGTCGGCGTCCTGAGGCCTGTTGTTACGGTCCGTAATGCCTTTACAACGCTGCCTTGAAATGGAATTTGAGTTAGTGGAATAGCAGAATTCCCTCCCTGTTTATTCTGATTTGCTGAGCAAAAAGGAGAGCAACACACAGCACAGTTCATAATGCAAGTCCAGAAAATTGTAGAATTTTTTTGCAATATTACTGTGGTTTAATTTGCCCTGATACATAGGACTGAATAAGTGGTAAAGGGCAAAATTTGAAATGAGAAGTGCATGCTTGTAGTTCTCTACCTGTGCCTTCATTAGGTTAAATTAACTACTAAGTATTATTATGAGCGTTTGGAGAACTGTGTGAAATTATTAGTGTTCTCAGCTGATAATATTGAATCAGTCAGTGCGTCATGTAAGTCAAAGTGCAGAGGACCCCAAAAATGTTGTCAGTCTGAGAGATTTATCACAAAGCTGAGAATATCGCCCACATCTCCATTCTACCTGGCCGTAAACTTACAACGTTCAAGATAATTTTATTTTTGTGACTCTCCTCAAAGTCTCCTTTACCTCCTTATTCCTCAGGTGTCAGATCAAGGGATTCAGCATGGGAGTAACCACAGTGTAGAACACCACAGCCTATTCGTCTCCTTTTCTTGAGCTGTCTGAGCTGGGCTTTAAGTACATAAAAAGTGATGTCCTGTAGAAGATGCTCACAGTGGTGAGGTAGCAGGCACAAGTGGAAAAGCTTTTGCGCTTGCCCTCAGCTGAACTGATGGTGGAGATGATGGCCACATAGGAGGCCAGGACCACCAGGCTGCTGGACACACCAAATAAAGATGCTGAAGAGGGTGGTGTCAGAAGTTGAGAGTGATCTCAGAGGGGAAATGTCACAGAAGAACCTAGAGAAGCTGGCAGCTCATGGCTTGGACCGGCACACTCTTCGCTGGATAGAAAACTGGCTGGAAGGATGGGACCAGAAAGTTGTGGTGAATGGTGTTAAATCTAGTTGGTGGTCGGTCACTAGTGGCGTTCCCCAGGGCTCGGTCTTGGGGCCAGTGTTGCTCAACATCTTTATCGATGATCTGGATGAGGGGATAGAGTGCGCCCTCAGTACGTTTGCAGATGACACCAAACTGGGAGGCAGTGTCAGTCTGCCTGAGGGTAGGGTGGCTCTCCAGAGATATCTGGAAAGGTCGGATCAATGGGCCGAGGCCAACTCTATGAGGTTTAACAAGGCCAAGTGCCGGGTCCTGCACTTTGGCCACAACAACCCTGGGCAGCGCTACAGGCTTGGGGCGGAGTGGCTGGAGAGCTGCCTGGTAGAGAAGGACCTGGGGGTACTGGTTGACAGCCGGCTGAACATGAGCCAGCAGTGTGCCCAGGTGGCCAAGAAAGCCAATGGCATCCTGGCCTGTATCAGGAATGGTGTGGCCAGCAGGAGCAGGGAGGTGATTGTCCTCCTGTACTCGGCTCTGGTGAGGGCGCACCTTGAGTGCTGCGTCCAGTTTTGGGCCCCTCACCACAAGAAGGACATTGAGCTGCTGGAGCGTGTACAGAGAAGGGCAACAAAACTGGTGAAGGGACTTGAAAACAAATCTTATGAGGAGCAGCTGAGGGAATGGGGCTTGTTAAGCTGGAGAAGAGGAGGCTGAGGGGAGACCTGATCGCTCTCTACAACTACCTGAAAGGAGGTTGTAGTGAGGAGGGCGTCGGTCTCTTCTCCCAAGTAACAAGCGACAGGACAAGAGGGAACGGCCTCAAGTTGCATCAGCGGAGATTTAGGTTGGATATTAGGAAGAAGTCAAGGAAAGAGTAGTGAGATGTTGGAACAGACTGCCCAGAGAGGTGGTTGAACCACCGTCTCTGGAGACATTCAAAAACCGTGTAGACATGGCACTCCAGGTCATGATCTAGTAGGCATGGTGGTGTTAGGTTGATGGTTGAACTTGATGATCTTGGAGGTCCTTTCCAACCTTAGGGATTCTATGATTCTATGAATCTAAGAACAGGTCAATGATGTTGGAACTGCAGAAGGATAAATTGGACATACCATGTCCCATGCCATTTGTCAACCCGATAAGATATGACCCAGTCACCAGCTGGAAACAACATTTTGTGGACATGACAAGGGGATACACCAGAGAATGGCAAATGGCCACATAACGGTCATGCGCCATTGTAGCCAGCAGGAAGCATTCGGTCATCCCAAAAAGATCAAAAATGAACACCTGAGCCACGCACCCAGCACCTTCTTCTCTGATATAAAGTCATATAAAGTCAACCAACATCTTGAGGGTGATGATGGTAGACAAACAGGGATCTACAAAAGCCAGGTTGCCCAGGAAATAATACATGGGGGCATATAGCTGAGGGCTGGCCCTGATTAATGTGATCATCCCAAGATTCCCCAGGATGGTGATAAGAAACATCAGAAAGAGGGTGACCTGAGTCACTGGGTTCTCTGTGAACTCCGTTAGGCTGAACTCAGTTGCTTGGGTGAAATTGCTTTCTGCCATCAGTTGCACGCGTGCCGTCTGTGTGAAGCCCGTGCTGGAGGTTCGTTGTACAACAGGCAGGTATCTCCCAGGTGGAAAACCCTTTCTCCAGTGTGACCTGCTCAGAGACAATCACACAAGATCTAAAGGAAGAGTTTAGGCACAGATCAATTAGAAACAGCTTGCCGAAAGTCCTGTCAAAGCAGGGGTAAAACAGGGTGCTGCAAAAGCAAAGCTTTGCTCAAGCTGTAAACGGCGCAGCATGGTCCTCTGGATCACTTCTGGATGTTCAGTCATGACCTTTGTGAAGAGCTATAGGGAGGTTACACACCCGAGTAGCTTTACCTTGGTGCTGCATTTTGTCCTCTGTGTTAGTGTTCAGTCCGGAATTTTGAGATCATCCAGCTCAACCTGAAATGCAGAGAAACACGGTACTTTTACCGTGCGGAGTTGGGTATTTGTCCTCTCATTGGCATTTGCCAACCACCCGCTTCTCCCCCTCTTCGTCATGACTCCTTCCTATGAAACCTTACACAGAGGTTTCCACTCCCTCCTGATACACTGTTTTAGCTGTAAAAGTTTTTCATGGGTCTTTAGCTTGTTCCTAGAGTCTTCAAATGGAAATGGGCAGGCCCTAAAACTGAACAGTCTCTTCTTGAAAATACTTTTTGGGGAAAAAAAAAAATCATCTTTTGGACCTACCTCATGTCAGCAATGGTATGCTCCCTAAATGTTCTTTACAGGAAAGCTTCTGGTCTTCATCCAGGAGCCCGTGGTGGTCAATGAGGAGAGGAAGCCTCCTGAATGTGCCCTCCAACAGGGTGATCTCCAGACCTGACTTCTCAGCAGTTGTGTGGTGAAGACACAGGACAGCCAGCTCCCTGGTTTTGGTGGAAAGTCCAGAGTATCATGAAGAACTGAACCCCAGGATCCCGTAGGTAGGGCACGAGATGAAGGTAGAAGCTGTTTCTTCTCTGCAAGAGAAAGCTACAGGAGAGGAGTGGCTCGGCACACCCTGTCCTTGAGCATGGATCTGGTACAGGAAGAGCCAGCTTGGGCTGAAAGACCATGACCCTCACAACTCAGCACTGTCTCTGCTTCCCGCCTGGTGTTCGTAGACATAGATATGAAGACATACCTGCCTGAAGCTCTGCAGGGGAGCTTGAAAATAAACCGCCATCAGCAATCATCCTTCCTATTTCACATAATTTGGGGATTTGGGGACTGTGAATCTCTTCGAGCCCTGGGAGAGTGACAAAGCCCAAAGCAGGTCATTTATATTTTCTCTGTGCTTCTTAGTTTGGAGGAGAAGTGTACCCAGAGGAGATGGCCTCAGCTTGAGTAAGCTTTGGGCTCTCTTCAGAGCAAACCACAGAACAATGTCCCATCTTTTACAGCCACTTTTTGAGCATTTCAGAGACAGTTACAGCTCCACAAGTGCCATGTTTGACATTACCATGCCAGAGAGCTGAGAGGGACCTCGTTGATGGGGCACAGTCCCACAGGAGCTGAGACAGGACTGGTTAACAGCATCAACAGTCCCAGGCATCACGGACAACAAACCATGTTTCTAACCTTAAATTCCTTATACCCAAAGTTCGACTGCAAGGAGGCAACAGAAGATCATGGTGACCTTGCTGAAGTTCAGGTAAATGCTGTCCACTGCCCTTCTTTTTGTCCACACAGCCATCAATCCTCTCATCACCCAAGGCACTCGCGTTGGTCAAGCATGACTTACTCTTGGTACATCTGTGCTGGCTACTCAAAGTCACCCTCCTGCCCTTCCTTTGCCTGGAGAGAGCTTCCAGGGGGGATTTGCTTCCTAAGCCCACCGGGCACTGATGCAGCCCGTACTCATTGTGCTCACCTTCTTGCTGACGAGAGTTACTTCCTTCCACCCATCATGGTGGAAATGCAACAGCCATAGGGGAAAACTGAGAGCCTGAGGGAGAGCTGCCCAAAACTGGAAGGAAGGTGATGGTCAGGGTCAGATGAGAAGTGTGGTAAAGGATTGAAAGGGATAGCGAGAGAGGAAAAGGGCTTTTCTGAAAGAATGAGGGAAAGCTCAAGGGCTGGTCCTGTCTCTGGTGGCTCCCATGGAGATTCCCAAGCTCAATGAGAGATGTGGGGTACCTCTTTCCACAGCCTTTTCACACCCAGCAAAGGTGAGTGCCACAGACAGCAGAAATTGCTGTGGGCTAAGGTCAGATGCGGTTTGCAGAACGGGAACCAGCTTAGACGCAGAAAGCCCTGACCCACACCCTTGGCTGAGCACCGAGCGGGGCAACAGGCTGAGACCTCCCAGAGCCAAACAGGGAAGGAAAGTAAATGTCACACAGATTCCCTCCCTCTGCTCTCAGCGAGGAACAGACTGTTCGAGGCAGGGCCAGGTCAGACATCACGTTGGATGCAGAGAACTGGAATTTACGGACTTAGACCCAGTGGCTGCCCTTCCCCGACCCCTGCGAACAAACCCCCACAATCTGGGCAACATTTGGAGTTTAAAACCTTTCCAGGGCTGCTTCGTTGCCTTTCCTCTCTAGCAGAAAAGTCAGCTGCAGGAGCTGCAGAGCACAGTGTGATGCTGTGAATAAGCCCTGGTCCTGCCCTGGGGCTGAGTCCCCTCCACCCTCCTCCCTGCTGTCAGCGCTGCCTCTCGCACCTCCTCATCTCCGCGCTCAATACCGGCCCTGCGGCCGCAGCACGGCTGACAGCGGGAGATGAATGGGGCTGAGCCGGCACCGCGGGGCACCGGACACGTGTGGGGATGCGATGGATGTTGCGGGGGGGTTTGGGGAGATGGTCTGTCTCCTTGCTTTGCATCAGTCCCAGTCCCAAAAGCCAGTGCTGCCCACGCAGCCTCTTTGGCCACCCTGCAGCATATGGCAGCCAAAGGGTTTTCTCACCGTTACGATGGCCGCAGGAAGGATTTAACCTCCGACCCCAAAACAAAAGCGAAGGCTGAGTCCCACTTTGAAGAAAAAACAGCCCCCGATGAGGAGGAATTTCAGCCGTTGCCCTGTGCCACCATCACCTGGGTACTGCTGGGGACAGAAAGCCATCAGCATCCCTACAGGGATGTCCCCTGTTCCCTCCAGACCTGTTCCCAGAGCCCCAGCATCCCTCATCCCCCCTGAATGTGCAACGAGATGGTGTCCATGGCCCTGCTGCAGCTCGGAGGGAAGCAGGGGGCCTGCGGGGTAGCCCCTCTGCTCCCCCCGACAGCCTCGGTATCAACCACCTTGTATCACACGTACCTTGGCCCCACAGCACCAGCTTGTCCCCATCCATCTCCCGCTGTCAGGCCAGGATCAAGCAGAGCGATGGGAAGGGTGGGCTGGAGGGTGCTGGGGGTCCTGGCTACCAGGGCAGACACGGGACCGGTGTTTGGGATGGGTGTAGGGGAGGGGGAGCGCTTTCTTCCCTCCACGATCCGCAGAGGTTTTGCATGAGCAGCCGGCACATCGAGGATGCCTCAGCACCTCGTCGTGCTTTTTAATACTGGGTGTTGACGGCGAGCTGTCAGCCGAGCTGATGGCGCACGGGCGGCTGCCGCGTGCTGAGAGGGGCTTTGCCCAGGAGAGAGAGTCGGAGCAGCCCCATCTCCCCCCAACTCAGGTGTGTGACATGAAGGGGACAAGGACACCCCAAGAGCACTGTCCCTTCCCAGCCCAAGGTACCTCGAGATCTGGCTGGGAACCGATGGTGGCCCTAGCAGTCCCAGGGCCACTGCTCATCTCCCGTCCATCATCATCGTGTCAAGACACGAAGGCAGGTCGGCGAAGGGGGCTGTGCTCCAGCCCCGAGGACCACTGCAGCTCCAGCCCCCACGTCTCCACCCCCGAGCTGGGGCATAAAACCCCCCGCAGGCTGCAGGAGACAGTCCAGAGCTGGCGCTGCGCTGTTGGGGTCCCCACTGTCGCTGTGCCGAGAGACGGAGCCACAAACACCTCCTGCCCACCCGCTGCAGCCATGGCAGGTAAAGCCCACCCACAGCAATGCTCCCCTGTACCCAGTGAGGGGGTCACAGGGTGTTTTCAGGGTGCATTGGGTCACCCTACAGAGGGAGGATGCGATGGGGTGGCTGGTGGTGCACGGGGTCTGCTCCCGTATCTGGGATGCAGGATCATCCTCAACACCCCCTCACCGCTCCACAGCCTTCCTGGGGGGGCCGGGTGAGGGACCCTCCTGCAGCACCAGCCTCCCGTGGGCAAACGAGGGGCTGGGGACCAGCGGCAAGAACCGGCGCGTGTGCCACGCCGCAGCGCAGTTGGAGATGGGCAGCCTCTGGGAGGAGTTCAACCGCTTAGGCACCGAGATGATCGTCACCAAGGCGGGCAGGTAGGTACTGGAGCGGGGCAGGGGGGGCTGCCGGATTAGGGGGCACCCCCTTCCCACCCCGTCTCCCCACAGGAGGATGTTCCCCACCTTCCAGGTGAAGCTGTCAGGGCTGGATCCGCTGGCCGACTACGTCCTGCTCATGGACTTCATCCCACTGGATGACAAGAGATACAGGTGGGGACGGGGCGATGGGGATGCTGAGGGGAGGTGAGGGGGGCAGATCCTGGCGGTGCTGAGCCCCCCTACCCTGCAGATACGCCTTCCACAGCTCCTCCTGGCTGGCAGCAGGACGGGCTGACCCGGCAGCCCCCGGCCGTGTCCACTTTCACCCCGACTCGCCGGCTAAGGGCGCCCAGTGGATGCGGCAGATCGTCTCCTTCGACAAGCTCAAGCTGACCAACAACCTCCTGGATGACAACGGCCACGTAAGGACCCGGCCCTGGTGTGGCTGATGGGGTGGGAGGGACACACCAGGCACCTCTGCATGGGGGGGTCTTGCCCACATCCCCTCTCCCCTGCCTCAGATCATCCTCAACTCCATGCACCGCTACCAGCCCCGCTTCCACGTGGTCTTCGTGGACCCGCGACGGGACAGCGAGCGCTTCGCCCACCAGAACTTCAAGTCCTTCAGCTTCCCCGAGACTCAGTTCATGGCGGTGACGGCTTACCAGAACCACCGGGTGAGCCCTGAGGTGGGGGGACACCGGGGTGCCTCCCCAGGGACCCTCTGACCCCACTCCCCTCCGCAGATCACCCAGCTGAAGATCGCCAGCAACCCCTTTGCCAAGGGCTTTCGGGATGGTGACCCCGAGCCGTGGTGAGGCCCCCCCGACACCACTCTGACACCAAGGTGAGGGGCTCCGCACCACCCTCCCTGAGTCCCCATCTCTCTTGCAGGTGCGGGGTGGCGGCAGCGTCCCTGCTGGGTGCCATGCCCCGTGCCCGGGCCACTGCACTTCCCTCCCGCCCTGAGAAGCAGGAGAAAGGTAGGGGGGCTGGAGGGGGGAGCGAGCCCCTCTTGCTGTCTCTCCCCCATCTAGGGGCTCCCCGCAGCTGTGGGACACTGGCCACCAGTGGGCCCCAACCTGCCCCACCGGCAGCTCCCCCCGGCTTCCCTGAGCTGCCCGCAGCCCCCTTCCAGCCCCTCACCTGCCCTCCCGGTGTCTACGTGGGGGCCAAGCCCCGCACCTTGCCCTACCCCCTGCCCACCTTCCCACCGCTCGGCACCTATGGCTCCACCACGGCCCCCGCCTTCAGCTATGGGCAGCAGTGATGGGGGTAGCACCCCCCATGCCCCCCGGGACCCCCCACCCAGCCCGCAGCAGAGGCGATGGAGATGTAGAGCTGGGGGTGAGCCACCGGGACGGCTTTATTCACTGCCGAGGAGGGGACAGGGAGGATGCTGCAGCCAGAACCCTGGGGGGTTTAGGGGTGGGGAACGCTGCCCCCCAGCACCCTCCGGCCAAGCTCCCTGCAGCAGGGTGGGGGATTGAGTCCTGCCGATGCTTCGAGCCCCCCTGCCATCCACGCAGCGCAGCTACTCCCAGGCGTCGGGCGCAAAGGCAAAGGGGCAAAGCTTGTACCCGGCGCCCACGTAAAACTTATTCTGAAACTCCACCCTGCCAAGGAGAGGGACCGGTAAGAAGCGGCACGGGGCGGGGACGGTCACCTGGTGTCCCACCGGCACCCCCTCAGCCGGGCTCACCAGTGCAGGCGCAGGGCGTGGAGGAAGGCGGAGAGCCCCTCCATCACCAGCAGGATGGCCACGGTCAGCACGGCGAAGGCGGCAAAGACGGNTGGTCCACAGGACCTCCGACAGCTCTGGGAGAGGGGGGGACAGGGATGGGAAGAGGGGGTGAGGCTCTGCCTGGTGCCGGGGGGCACATAGGGGGCTGG
>VWZZ01004055.1:14307-39349 GCA_013399095.1 Psophia crepitans | reverse complement strand
GGGTTCGGAGAGTAGGCGGAAGCGGAAGTTTATTGCGGCTCAGAGGAGGGTGCAGGCGGTGCGGCGCTTGGTCTCGGTGGCGGCGCGGAGCAGCGGGAGGCGGCGGGGGTCGTAGGGCGGGTACCGCGGGGCGTTGAGGGCCTCTCGGCCGGCCCCGCGCAGCAGCGCGGATCGCGGGTGCGAGAAGGTCTCGAAGCTGGAGCGGCCGTGGTAGCGGCCCAAGCCGCTCTGCCCTGCAGAGTGCTGCGGTTCAGAGCCCGGCACGGCCTTGGCTGCGGGCAGAGGCCTGGGGAACCGCCGTTGGGTGTAGGCCCGGCGGAGCTCGGAGCGGGAACCGGGGCTCCAGGGGGTGCCAGTGGGCGTCAGGGCAGCGGCTCGGCCCCGGCACCGAGCTCTGACTCGCGGCGCAGCCCCAGGAGGCGGGAGGGTCAGCCCCGGCGGAGGGGCAGCGGGCCTCGGGGCAGGGCCGGTACCGGGGACTCAGCCCTGGGCGGCAGGGAGCCCGTGCGGGTGGGGTGGGGGGTGATGCTAGCGCTGGAAGGGCCCTGGGCAGGGTATCCCCCCCCGGAGCAGGCAGGGCCCCGGCCTTGCCAGCGCTAGATGCCACAGGCGGGGGGGTCCCGCAGCTCCCCATTCCTGGGGGCAGACGTACCGATGCCTCCGAAGGGCAAGGTGGTGAGTGTCATGTGCATGATGGTGTCGTTGGCACAGAAGCCGCCGCTGCTCGTCCGTTCCAGCACCTGGTTCACCACCTGGGGGTGAGGGCAGAGGGATGCTGAGCACCCAGTGGGCACCCCTCACCTGCCTCCTCCTTGCTGCCTGGGGTACACCAGGGCACGTGTGGACAGGGACACAGGGGGTCTCTCCTCCTGTGACCAGGGACAAGGCCAAACAAGCGGCCCTGGCTGGGGAGGGTGCCCGTGGCCATCCAGAGCCACGCAGCAGGATGTGACCCAGGCTGAGAGGGATGCGCCTCCCAGTCCAGCCCTGCACCTTCTTGCAGGAGGAGAAGACGTAGAGGGCTAGCGGCCGCTCCCGGGCGTTAATGAAGGCGATGGCATCATCCACGCTGGCCACTGTGAGGATGGGCAGGATGGGCCCGAAGATCTCCTCCTGCATGACGGGGTCATCCTGCTGCACGTCCACGAGCACTGTGGGGGCTGCGGGGCAAGAGCCGAGCCTGGGCTGTGTGGTTGGGTGTCACGAACCGCACCCAGCAGGACCCCCACCCTGCACTTCTGCCCTCCCGCCAGCGGTACGGCCTGTGCCCTCACCGATGTAGCGCGTCTCTGCATCCGTCTGCCCTCCGATGGCCGCGTGCCCGTTGCGCAGCAGAGCCTGCACCCGCTGGAACTGCTTGTCCCCCACAATGCGGGCAAAGTCAGGGGACTCCTGAGGGTTGGGGCCGTAAAACTCGGTGATGGCCTCGCGCAGGGCGGGCAGCAGTTTCTCCTGCATCTCCGCGCTGCACAGCACGTAGTCGGGTGCGATGCAGGTCTGCCCCGCGTTGAAGAAGCGGCCCCAGGCCACCCGCCGGGCCACGTTCGGCACGTCGCAGGTGTCGGACACGTAGCAGGGGTTCTTGCCCCCCAGCTCCAGCGTCACGGGGGTCAGGTGCTTGGCAGCGGCTGTCATTATGATCCTGCCCACGGAGGGGCTGCCTGTGGGCAGGGGGAGCAGCACGAGCTGGGTGTGGTTAAGGTTGCCCCTGTGGATCTGCACCAAGCTTGCTGGGGCAGCCCCACGCCTGTCTCCCTGCCTTGATGAGCGCGATGGGACTGTGGAGCATCCCTGTGAGATGTACCGGTGAAGAAGATGTAGTCGAACTTGTTCTCCAGCAGGCTGGTGGTCTGTTCCGCACCGGCAGTCACCACGGCAAAGCAGTCCTGTGACGTGGAGGGGAGGCCGGGGATGTGGCGCCGGAGCCGGGCATGAGCAGAAGGAACGCATGGGGGTGACGTGGCTCAGCTGAGCAGTTTTGGGACATGCAGGCACGTGTCCCTGGGGAGAGGGGGCCACAGCCAAGGGCTGCTTACCTGGTCTAGGTACCGGGGCAGCGTCTCGGCCACTAACCGCTCCACGTTCCTGCTGATTTCGGAGGGTTTCATGACAACGCAGTTACCTGCAGGAGAGGAGCTCCCTCCTGGTGAGGACCTTGCTCTTGGGGAGCTCCCAGTGCAGCCCCACAACTATCACCCCCTTCCCACCCTAGGGAGGACACGGGACACCCCTAGGGAGGTTCTGGTACTCCCCGGGCATGGCAGAGACACAGCCCACCCTCACCAGCAGCTATGGCCCCAATGAGGGGCACCAGGAGGAGGTTGATGGGGTAGTTCCAGGGCCCGATGATGAGCACCACCCCATATGGGTCCTTGCGGATGAAGGCTGAGTCCAGCTGTGTTGCCTGCAGGGGGGGAAGGACAGTGTGAGGGACACGTGCGTCCCATCCCACGCGTCCCCAGCTAGCCACTGCCCCATACCCAGGTCTTCTCCACGTGCTCGTCCTTCATCCAGGTGCCCAGGTTGTTGAGCGTGTGGTTGAGCTCACTCCTGCAAATGGAGATCTCGGAGAGCTCCACTTCAAAGGGCGGCTGGGGACACACAGGGGGTCGTCACGGCTGATGCCGCAGGCACAGCCGTGTGGCCACCCTGCGATGGCTGGCCTCACGGAGGTCGTGGAGTCTCCTGGCAGCCGTAGCAGGATGTGACCGTCTCTGCTGGCACAGACACCCCCGGGAACGCCCCGTAGCCTTGGCAGTTGCAAGGATGGGTGGCGCGGCCGCCCCTCCGGCATGCCCCTCGCATGACGGCATGCCCCACGCCACCCCATGGCAGCAGATTCCCAGGGCACAGCAGAAGGTCACAGTCGAAGACGGGGATGTGGTATCTCAGAGCTTCCGCTACACCAGACGTGGCTCTGGAGGTGGAGATGGGAGCACGGGCCCCCCGTTGCTCTCGGTGAAGGCTTCCCTAGAGCTGTGCCGAGCCATTTCTGTGCAGCTAGAGGGAGTCGCTGTATGGTTTCCTCCCCTTCCCCAGAGCCATCCCCAAAGGCTAAGCTGAACATAGCTATAAAAAACAAAGGCCACCGCTCTGCAGGTGCAGCGGGCTGACCCTGGCCAGCGACCAAGCACCCACCCAGCCGTTTGCCACTGCCCCGCAGCAGGACTGGGAGAGGCTCAGGAGAGCAAAAGCAAAAACCTGGGTGGAGACACAGTTTTATAAATGAAGGGAAGAGTGGGGGAGAAAATACCAAGTGATGGAGGGGGAAGGTCTCCCCACCAGCTGCCCTGACCGTGGTGGTCTCACCTTGCCCATGTCCGAGGCAGTGGCCTCCAGGATGTCCTCCTTCTTCTCATCCAAGAAGCGTCCCAGGGCCTCCAGCTGGGCCACGCGGTACTCCATGGGCCGCGTCTTCCCCGAGAGCCAGGCTGCCCGCAGGTGGCTCACCAGCCCGGCGTGCAGACTCATCCTCAGAAGGGACTCTGAGCTGCCTAGACCTGGCTGTGGTGTGGAATCCCAGAGTCTGAGCTGGGTGACGCAGCTGACTGGCTGGTGGACAAAGCCACCCCCTTCACTTCAGTCCTGGCCGTGGGTAGGGTTGGCCCAGCAGGGTGTGTCCAGCAGGATTTTGTTCTTGAGAAGTAGTGGGCTGGATTTTACCGAGTTTCTCTGTTTTGAAATCTTTGGGTGGGGCTGGAGAAGAGGAAGAGCAGCTGGGATGGAGGAACAGAGCCCAGAAACCCACCGGGACTGAGCCAGAGCAACCAGGACAGAGCAGAGAGGGGCTCTGGAGGACAGCACAGCACAAAATTCTCTGGGAGAAGGCTTCCCATCCCTGATGGTGCCTTACCTGTCCGTCTCTTCCAGGCTCAGCTGCCAGTCCTGGCTCCAAGGTCTCCCTCTGATTGCTGAGGCGATGCCAGCCCACATGAGATAAGGGAGGGTGAAGTGCAAGGCATGGGGTGGGGGAAGCTGGGATCACCCCAACTCAAGGGTTTGGGAGGAAAACATGGATGTGGACCTTTCCAGGGCAGAGCCCCCCGGCTGGGTGGCCAGGCAGCAGGAGGTGCCCACCAGCATCGCCCACCAGCCATAGCTGCAAGCAGGGGTTTGCCCTCCCACTGGCCCGGCTCCATCCCATGCCCCGGCTGGTGGGCTGCCACGGAGGCAGTGGGCGAGCGGGCAGGAGGGACACACACGGGTTGCAGGAAACAGCTTTCATTGCACGCGGGCACCGCGACCGACGCCACAACTGGCGGTGGGAGGCGTCATGACGGCGGTGGGGGACGCTCAGAGCAAGGTGCAGGAGCCCTTGCGCTTCACCTCAGAAGCAGCCCGGACGATCCCCAGCTTCTGCTGGGTGTAGGGCGGGTAGCGCAGGGCGTTGAGGGCCTCCCGGCCCATGCTACGGTGCAGGCAGCCGCGGTGGTGGGTGAAGGTGTTGAAGGTGAACTTGCCGTGGTACATCCCTAGGCCGCTGTTTCCTGCAACACACAGCACAGGTCCTTGGTTGGTGGTTGGATCTGGCCATCACTCACCCACCGTTTGGGTCAACGAGCCCAAAATTAAGCTCCCAGCTTCCCTCTTGAGGGTGGCAGAGAGGAGGTGCTGGCAATGGAGACCGCTTGTCTTCATGCATCTGCTCTCTAACACCAGGGTCAGCAGGGAGGGCTGGCTGTGGCCAAGCTTCCCTGGAAAGCAATCTAAAGAGGACCATGGAGGTGACCTGAATGGNTCTGCTCTCTAACACCAGGGTCAGCAGGGAGGGCTGGCTGTGGCCAAGCTTCCCCGGAAAGCAATCTATAGAGGACCATGGAGGTGACCTGGATGGACACCCAAATGGTGCTTGAGGGATGTTTGGAGGAGGAAGACTGGGCTAGGAGGAGGAAATGGCTGCAAGTTGCGCCAGGGGAGGTTTAGGTTGGAGATGAGGAGAAAATTCTTCTCGGAAAGGGTGGTCGGGCACTGGAACGGGCTGCCCAGGGAGATGGTGGAGTCACCATCCCTGAGGGTGTTTAAGGAAAGGTTAGATGTGGTACTTAGGGACGTGGTTTAGTGGGTAATAGGTGGTGGGGGGATGGTTGGACTAGATGATCCTTGAGGTCACTTCCAACCTTAATGATTCTATTCTATTCTATTCTGTTCTAAAGGTTTCCAACAACACTCTCGTCAGTCTGGATTTCACCCTTTCAGGTAGTGCGTTTAGGCCTGGTGCAAAGCTCACCACCTTAAACCAGGCTCAGAAAATATGTTGATGGACTAAGAGTTTTGCAAAATGTCATCTTCCCAACGGGAGGGACTGCGCCTTGCAGGATTTATGAGCTGAGGAAGTCACGCGAAGGCTGGAGCCTTTCATGTCATCCTGCTGTTTTGGGGAGAGGATCCAAAGTGTCCCCACTTTGCTGGCAGATGGGAGAAGTGGAGTGGGGGGACCAGGAAAGGGGGCACATTCAGCATGGCATGGCAGAGAACTGGCAGCGAGAGCACTGGTCGCTGCTCTCCCATCCTCCCCCTCCAGGGAGGAAGCGATGTTTTATACCAGCCTGAAACAGGTACATCTTGTTTAGAGATGTGCTTGAGGGCGCTGGGAGATGCATCCCCATCCCAGCGGATGCTTAGGACAGCTAAAACAGTCAGTGAGAAAAACTGGTCTTGTTTCTGTATCTTCAAGTCTTCTTTTGCAGGTGCTTCCTACATCCTCTCTCAAGTTTCTGTTCTCTTTTTACTCTAATTCTGAATAAAAAACCAAACCCAAAACCTTTTTGATCACAAAACTTCGCCTGGTGCCAGAACAACTGGGAATGGCGTCACTGACGATGTCGTGTTGGAGTGGGCAGCTGCAGCAACAAGATGGTCCCACTGGGTGAGCTTTCTTACCGCAGGGACACCCTCCAAAACACGTCCCCTCTGTGCTGACTCTAGCCCTGCTGCCAGCGAGACTCCAGGAGCGGAGGGGGGTGATCATCAAGGTGGCTTTGGTGAGGATGTGACCCGTCTGCAAGGACGAGCGAAACGGCTGTTGGGAGGTGAAAGTTGCCTGGCCAGGAGGACGCACAGGCAGGCTGGCAGAAAAATAAGGAAATCTGTCTGTGTGCTGATAGGCTCCGTGATCAAATTCTGTGAGTTAGCTTGAACTGGCCAGTCTTCCTGATAAAATGCAAATCCTGGCCAAGTTGATGAGTTATGTTTACTATCTTGCACGTCAGCAGCGCAGTGTGAAGGAAGGTCGCTGGATGGCTCTTGGCCAGCTGTGTGGTTGAGTCACCGGTGGAGAATAGGAGCTGGTTTTCTATGGTAGTGAAGATCATCTGAGCAAAAGTGGGTGTTTCCATCACGTAGACTCCTTCCTCTCTGAGGGAAGAGAGAAGCGCTTCTGGACTTTTTTTTTTAGCCTAAGTAGACATCCAGAAGAAATACAGCCCCGAAGCGCTGTTTCTGTCCGTGCGTTGTGAAATGCCATGTCACAGGGGCATCATAGTGACGAGACGTTTCCCTTTGCTGAACGCACAGGACCCTTCTGGCTTAGCAAATCATCTGAGCTGGGAACAGATGGAGGCTGGAAGACTTTCAGGAAGAAATATCATACATGCTTGTCCTGTCCTTACTCTTTATTTGCATCGAGTTGCGGTGGAAGAATGCAGAACTAGTCACAGCTTTGTTCTGAAGCTTTTAAAAGGATTAAAGGATTGTTTTCCACCTGATGCTCTGGATAGAAAACATCCTGTGGGAGCTCAGAATCACATACGTCAACTGAAACGTGAGAGCTACACAACTTACAGCTGGTAGTAGAATCATAGAATCTTTTAGGTTGGAAAAGACCTTTAAGATCGTCAAAAGCTAACTGCCAAGTCCACCACTAAACCGTGTCCCTGAACACCACGTCCACACATCTTTTAAATACTTCCAGGGATGGTGACTCAACCACTTCCCTGGCCAGCCTTAATTTCCTTGCTTCGCATTGCAGGGAATCCTTGCGTGATTGCTTGAGTTCATCAAGCGCAGACGTAAAACCGCTGCCTGGTGGTCACTGTGGGTATGGAGAAGACTGCGATACTGTGGGACCCAAAGCAAGAGCCTCCTCAGCTGCCTTTCTCCAGCAGGAATCTTCAGCAAAAGCTTCAGAATAAAATTTTTAGACCTTTTCAGGGTCTGCTGATTTACAAGAGCTTTGTACGAAGCAACAAGGAGGACCACTGGAAATTGCACGTATAAATAAATTTGCCGTAAAAATTATGACCGTTGGGTGATTTGTTAGTTCTGAGATGGGATGATGGCAAATGCTTGTGAAGTTTTAACCCTCCTAGTATCTCTGCTAGGTTGCGATCTGGATCCCCTGCTGTTTGCTCCTCAGTGGTTTTATGCAATATAGGTTTCAGGAGTTTACGTAAAGGAATGTGTGTGCGTTTGGTAACTCACAGGAACTTTTGCTGTCTTAAGACCCAGAGTCCAAAATGGAGATCCATGAAAAACTGAAATTCTGAGTTCCTGAAAACTGTGGATCAGTGATAATTCCCTATCCTGCAGAGAAAAGGGGTGGCATGGCAGGGGGCTGGGTATGACAGGCTGGACATTGGCACCCTACAGAGGCACTGCGTGTGGAAAGAAAGGTCTAGAGATGTTTCTGTGGAGGCCACATTAAAAATTCCCTACCTTTTAAACAAGACATTTCCACATACACAGGGAACACTGTGCTTGGGATGGCAAGCACGGAGAGAAGAAACCTCACTGTGCTCCATGTGTGTTCAGCAGAAACAGGGCTACAAAGCCCAAGGGCTCAGCCATGGTATGGAGAAGCAAAGGGCTTCTAGCAAGGTCCTGTCTGGTGCAGAAGGATTTCCCTCCAGACCATGGAGCTCTCTGGACCTGGGGCGCAGGCCTGGGGGCCCCATCTCCCCCAAGACCCTTCCTCACTGTGGCCAGGGTGGCTCAGGCACCGGGGGTGGCACCACACCTGGTTCACATTGCGGGATTTGGACCTACCAATCCCACCGAAGGGCAGCGAGGTCAACGTCACGTGCATCAGGGTGTCGTTGCCGCAGAAGCCACCGCTGCTTGTCCGCTCCAGGACCTGGTTCACCACCTGGGAGGGAAGCAGAGGAGGTGGATGTGGGTCTTTCACCTTGTTCCTGCACATCCAGCTGCAGTCCTTCCCTCACAATCAGGGCTGTCTGCTCTAAACAAAATCCTGTGAGCGTGAGCATGGCTGGATACACCAGCCAAGGAGCATGAGGCAAGTGTTGCCCTGGCTTCACACAGCCCGTACGCTATACCTTGTCATCAGAGGAGAAGGCATACACAGCCAGCGGCCGCTCACAGCTGTTGATAAAGTCGATGGCTTCATCCATGTTGGCCACGATGACAATGGGCAGGATGGGGCCGAAGATCTCCTCCTGCATGATAGGATCAGAGGGCTGCAAGTCCACCAGCACTGTCGGAGCTGCAGAGAGAGAAAGCTGAAGGCATTGGCCATGCACAGAGGTTGGAGATACTCTTCCCAAGACCCATACCTCTTCTAAGACAGGATGCCTGGCCAAGCTCCCTGATTCCCATGCAAACCTTCCCTAATTGTCACTTCTATCTAGAATCTCCCCTTCAGTCGTGAGACCCACTCCAACACCTACTCCATGCAAGGATGAAGACTTGTGTGAAGTTCAAGCCCTCACCGATGTAGCGCTCTGCCTCATCCGTCTGTCCTCCGATGGCCACACGCCCGCTCTGCAGCAGCTTCTGCACGCGCTGGAACTGCTTGTCCCCCACAATGCGGCCAAGGTCAGGGGACTCCTGAGGGTTGGGGCCATAAAAATCAGTGATGGCCTTACGCAGAGCAGGCAGCAGCTTCTCCTGCATCTCCGCGCTGCACAGCACGTAGTCGGGTGCGATGCAGGTCTGCCCCGCGTTGAAGAAGCGGCCCCAGGCCACCCGCCGGGCCACGTTCGGCACGTCGCAGGTGTCGGACACGTAGCAGGGGTTCTTGCCCCCCAGCTCCAGCGTCACGGGGGTCAGGTGCTTGGCAGCGGCTGTCATTATGATCCTGCCCACGGAGGGGCTGCCTGTGGGCCAGGGAAAGATGCATCACAGTGAGGATCCCACCAGCTACGGCCCAACCAGTGGCCTTAGCCTTCTGAGGAGCCAGGGAAGACACGTCAAGTTCCGCTCCTGTCCTGCGCCCACCTTGGTGTGCAGCACACGGCTGAGCCCTCACCTCCAGCACCCTCTCCACCTCAACCCTGGCATCCCCCAGCTCAGTCATTATAAAACCCAGTTACGGCTGTTACATCATCAGACATGTTGGTGGCAGATCCTCCAACAGATCCTGGCACCAGATCCCCAACATAAACCCTGCCTTGTTAGCAGGCGGGGGGGTCCGGTGGGAATCCCTCTTCCTCGTTGCACAAATGAGGGCTCTGCTCTGGCCTGTGGGGTGTACCAGTATAGAAGATGTAGTCAAACTTGTTCTCCAGCAGTCTGGTGGTCTCCTCCACGTTGGCAGTCACCACGGCAAAGCAGTCCTGTAACATAAGTGTCCCCTGGTGTCAGCACCTGCCCAGGCCACGCTGTCCCCATCCCCACGAACAGCATCCCGGGCTGCTGGGTGTGCGGACACCGGGTGAGCGTGGAGGAAGGAAGGAGGTATGGCAGCGCCTGAAACCAGGGATGGGATGGCACTGGTGTGTGCAGGGCAGGCACCAGTGCTGGGAGGGCGCAGGGCACAGCTCGGTGTGTGCAAGGGGAGGGAACGCTCCAACTATGAGACAAGGACAGGGAGAGCTTCTTACCTTGTCCAGGTAGGTGGGCAACACTTCAGCCAGGAGTTTCTCTGTGTTCTTGGTCATCTCTGAGGGTTTAATGATGGCACAGTTACCTGTGGGGAGACAGACAGGATGTCAGCAGAGCAACATGGTGACAACCGGCCCTTCCGGCACCCCAGCCGGGGGACAAGGTGCCTGGCACTGCCTGTATCCTCCAGGCCAGGGGTCAGGTTTAGCTCACCAGCAGCAATGGCCCCAATGAAGGGCACCAGGAGGACATGGATGGGGTAGTTCCATGGTGCAATGATGAGCACCACCCCATATGGTTCCTTGCGGATGAAGGCCACGTCCAGCCGGGTCACCTGCAGGACACCCACTACATCAGGAGTGCTTCATTGCACCGCCGCCACGTCTCACCCATCTCTGTCTGGCAGGTGGGTCCTTCCCCCCATCCTCTCCCTCATCTTCCCCCTTACCAGGTTCCTGTCCACGTGCTCGTCCTTCATCCAGGTGCCCAGGTTGTTCAGGGTCTCGTGCAGCTCATTTTTGCAGAGGATGATCTCGGAGAATTCAGCTTCAAAGGGCGGCTGGGGACGCAGAGCACCCTACGTGTCAGCTCTCCATGTGCTGCAGCACAGCAGCTGCTCTTATCCCTACGCTGATTTTTTTTTTTTTATCCAGGATTTGGGGACCCTTGGTGTCCCGTGGTGGATGCACACTTTGCTCTCACCCCCGAGCTGCCCGGCGCAGCTTGCCACAGGGAGGGAATGAGCCCCACCACGTCTGTGGTGTTGGGGTTTGGTGAGCTCCACATGGGTTCCAAAATCCCGTTGTGATATCACCGGCAGCAGTAACCTGCCTGTGGCGGGGATTTCCCTGCTGCGAGCTCAGTTGAGGTTGAGGAAGGAAAAAGAAGTATTTGAGGAGGAGGAGGGAGCTATTGACTCTGGCTCTTGAGTCTTGTTTGGTCTGTGGACAGGAGCGTCCTGAGTCACAACCCCTTTTTCTATCACATATTCACACCGGCACAAACGAAACGAGTGAGTTGACAGGACTCCAGTAAATCCTGCTGGGCTATTTTTTTTCAGGACCTGCTAGAGGGTAACTCGGGTAAGACCCTGCAAGGATTTAGCCCAATAAATAAAAGCTCAGAAGAGATCTGGGCGCAGTTTCCTCTGCTACCCCCCTTCACTGGGCTTTGACTTTCCCACTGCGGACACGTCACTGGCATGGGAATAGCGCTGGTGCTGACGTCCGACTGTGCCAGCATCTCCTCACCTTCTATCGATGGGGAACCCGTCGGTGTTTGTCCTACAGCTGGGGTTTTTCTCACCCAGGAGTACGGTGGAAGGTGAGGTGGACGGGGACTGGTGGGGAAGTGGCAGATTGGAAGGATAAAACCAGCCAGTTCCATGTTTGGGAGGAAATAGAGAAGAAAAGGAAATATCCAGATTTTGGAGCCTGGTTGTGCAGGGTTCTTTGGCAGAGTGAGCTGAGAAAGTGGGGAGGAGATCCACCCCTGGGCCTGGGAGGGAGGGAGAGCCGGAAGCAAAGGCTGTCCTCAGCAGGGTGGGAGGAGGGACAGTCATGCGGAGAGGGGGTCCGAAGGATGGAGGAGTCTGGGAGCAATGCAGGCGTGTGGCTCGGCACCACATCGGGAGGAGAAGTGAGATCGAGGGAGAGACTGGGCTGCTCCTCCAGGGAGAGAGAAACAAGCAGACTGACACGTTGGATGTCTCTTCCAAGGAAAAGGGAACCTCGGGAAAAAGAGGAAGCATGGCTGTCACGAACGATAGCTATCAGCCCTCTGCAGTTGGCATCCGTGCGAGCGGGGTGTCTTGGGCAGAGCCCCGCGTTGGGGCTTTCCAGGATGAGGCCAGAAAAGCCCAAGCCTGGTATCTCACTGTAGAGCAGAAGAAAGAAGAAGCAGGGCTCCAGCGACCAGGGAGGGTGTTGCAGGAGGTGTCCAACCCATCCCGGAGAAGAGACAGGACAAGCAGAAGGCTGCTCGGACTCCCTCGTGACGCACGAATCGCGCTCTTGGTAAAGGAGCAGCAGTAGATGTTTGGGTGTCTCGTTTTTCCTTTCACCTGGGGCGTCGTGGCCGCGGCAGCAAGCGTGGAGCGCGCCCGGCTCTCGCTGCGGGCAGGAGGCAGCGCTGCTGGCTTCTCAAAATATTTGGAAGTATCATGTGTATTTGCCTTGTTTCTGAGCATCCTTCAGTGAGCGCGGGCTGGACAGACCTTGGATCTCACTCGATGCACCATCCTTGTGTCATCTGTGGGGGTTTACAGAGCTGTAGCTATCGCCGGTAGCTCAGGGATAACCTTCAGCAGGGTGCTGTCAACCCGGGCTTGGGGTGGGCAGGTGCAGAGGAATCCGTGCGATTAAGAAACTGTTCATGACTGTGTCACTGTGAAATAGTTAATAACTGTACTAAACAAGGCATTAAATCCTAAATTTTAACCCTCCACGGCATTGCGCTGCCTTGGGTTCACCGACAGAGTTTTTCCATCTCCTGTTTATCCCGTGGGTGAGAGTGGTTCTCAGCCACCGCTGTTTTTCTTGAAGCCTGGATGGGAAAGACCTTCACCCGAGCACCCACCACCAGCCGCAGCCCTGGGCACCGCGCAAGCTACAGCCGCTGCGCCGGCCAGACCTGACCGGAGACGCTCCCCGCCGTGCGGGGAAGGGAAGATCATCCCGTTTCCCTCCGCCCAGGGCGCATCTGCACAGGACCGCGGCCGCTGCAGCGCGCATGGCGGTGCTTCCCGTACCCTGCGAGGCACAAGGGGTGCAGAAGCAAGCGGGAGACGGAGTGAAACGCAGCACGCCTTTCCCGAACAGCGGCAAGCGTCACCCTGGGTCTCCTCCCAGGAGCTGACTGCTTAAAAAATAGGAAAAATGATGTGGATCCCGTCAATCCAGATGGTGGTGAGGATGGGGAGGGTGTCCAAAGGGAAGTTGTGAAGTAGGATGAAGAACAGCAGGTGATGAGCCCTGTGTGGTTGTGGGAGGCTCTGGCTGTGGTGAATGAGTCGTGCCGAAGGGAGAACTATTGGGCTGCGGTGGGCTGGAGCTCTTTGGGGGCTTACGGAGACATGGGGGATGGGTCTGCTCTGCCTCTGGCCATGGAGACCCTGACATAGGTGGGAGGGAGGGAGGGAAGAGGCAGGGGAGGATGCAAAGCCGGGGTGTCCGGGCTCTGAGAGCTGAGGCCTGGGTGAGCACTGAGAGAGGGGAGGGGATGACGCCTGGTGGAAAGCCCAAGGTAGGAAGCATGTGGAGGGGGTGACAGGGGTTGGGGATGGACCTGACCAGGAGAGAGAGAAACTGGGGCTGGTGAGTTTGGGAACTGAGGCCAATGGGTTTGGGAATGGCTCATTATGTCTGGATGCTCCCCACAGCCCCCCTCTGTCCACGGGGGGGGACAGGGACGAGCTCTGGAGGAGGAGGTGGGCTGGGGCATCCTCTGGCCTGTGGAGGGAGCACTGAACAGGCAGGGAAGCTCCTCTGGGGCATCACAGCAACCCTTAGCGTGATGGCAGGAGTCGGCAGGGCTGCGGGCAGCCCCTCGGCATCCCCGGTGCCTGGTCCCCTCTCACCTTGCCCATGTCCAAGGCAGTGGCCTCCAGGATGTCCTCCTTCTTCTCATCCAAGAAGCGTCCCAGGGCCTCCAGCTGGGCCACGCGGTACTCCATGGGCCGCGTCTTCCCCGAGAGCCAGGCTGCCCGCAGGTGGCTCACCAGCCCGGCGTAGGGGTTCCCGCTGCAGGGAAAGGGATGTCAGAGGGATCCCAGCCCCATCCCAGTCCCTTGTGCTCCCAGTGCCGAGGGAGGGGAGGTCTAAGTCACCCCAGCCCAGTATCAAACCAGACTCCGGGCAGAGGGTGGGGTTTTCAGACCCCTCCTGCCTCCCCTCTGCCCTGGTCACACGCTCTCACCTTGTGCCATCGCCATCCACGCTCCTTTTCCCACCACTACCGTCGTCCTCAGGGGCTTTCCCGGCCCCGCTGCCCAGGGGCTGCTGCGCAGGGGGCTTGAGGGGTTGCTGCATGCTGGGCTGCAGGAAGATGCTGCCAGTCTCCATGGTTGCACAGGAGCGGCACGGGGCGGGTTACGCCGGCGCTGCCCGCGGGCTGCTGGCAACCTCGCGTTGGTTTGGCTGCGAGCCACGGGCTCCCCGCCCCACCTAACGGGGTGCCTTATCCGGAGGAGGTGGCCTTGGGGAGCCTGGCCAGCACCCCAACACCGCAGCCAGGACCCTACTGAGCTGTGGGGCTGCCCGTGGAGCTGGCAGGGTGCAGGCAGCCAGCCACCCCCGTCCCGCTTCCCCAGAGGAGGGAGGCCGTCAGCTTCCTGCTCTGCCCCTTGGCTGCCTGCCCCGCTGCGTGTCACTGCTGGCTCTGCTCCAGCCCAAACCACTTGGGATGCAAAACATGTCCCAACTCCAGCCCGGGGCGCTTCGCTGCTGCCGGACACAGGGTGACAGAGCTGAACGCAACCCCAGCGGGGTGCAATGGTGTGGCTGAGGGGGTCAGTGTGATGGGTGGGGACACTTAGGGTCTGGGCAGCAACCTCCTGGGGCCAGATTCCTGCCCAGCACCCCCCAAGCCGGGCAGCGGAGGCAGAAGACAAGTCCAGGCAGGAGAGCTCAATGCAAAGTCTTTACTACAGGCAGGGTTACACAGGAAAAACAGCAGCCGGCGCTAGGGGAGGCAGAGTTTCTCCAGAAGGCAAGGTCTGTCTGATGGGAGATGGGGCTAACTGCTGGTCCTCAGCCTCGCGGGGACTGGCTTTTGGCTGGGGAGAGGACGGGCTGAGAGAAAGAACCTTTTGCCGTTTCAGATGTGTCCCGGCAAACAGCGCGGAGCAGAGGCGGCAGGGGCGGAGTGCGCGTGCAGAGATGTCCGTCCCCACCGTCCGACGTGCGCGGGAATGGGACGGCACCAAGGAGGGAGGAGGATGCCAGCCTCCTGGGAAGGGTGGGTTTGCTCCCCAGGGGGACCCTGCCAGAAGTGTGTGCGTGTGCCCCCCCCAGTCCGTGAGCGGGACCCTCAGAGCAGGGTGCACATGCCCTTGCGCTTGATCTCGAAGGCGGCCGTCAGCAGCCCCAGCTTCTGCTGGGTGTAGGGCGGGTAGCGCGGGGTGTTGAGGGCCTCCAGCCCCATGGTGCGGTGCAGGCAGCCGCGGTGGTGGCTGAAGGTGTCAAAGGTGAACTTGCCGTGGTATTTCCCCAAGCCGCTGTTTCCTGCAACACACAGCACAAGTCCAAACTCGCTACGGGAGTCTGTTCCTGCCCGCACACAAGGACAACTTTACAGGCTTTTCTCATGCAAATGCTCCTGCTGCTGGGCAACGTAGACATGGTGGAGGAGCTCTCACCCTTCCCTGTGCCTCTTCCAGCTCTATGGCTACTCCATCCAGCAAATCCTTCTGCAGCTCACCATGGTTTGGAGGCCCAAGTGCATCATTTTTACTGGCCTGTTTTTATCTACAGAAACTTTACTGGACCTACGAGGCTCAATTTCCCTCTACAGCCTCTGTGGTGCTCCACCATACCTACCCAAGGTTAGGAGCTACCAGTGTGGCCACCACAATGGTCATCTTCCTGGAGCTCTTAAAAATTGGAGCCGCATGGGCAGCACCAGTTCTCCTGATTCCTGTGGCGGGTTTAAGCTTGACATTGCCCATCGGGGTTAATAGCCCAATGACTTCACATCGGAGCTACCGTGGACGCTTTGGCGAATGTCATGTCACCCCGATGACTTCAGCCCCTTCACCTGACCAGGCTGCTATAAAATGGCTTCACCTGATAATTTGAGGCAGTTTGTCTGAATCATTTCCATAAAGATAAGTTACGGTATGGGAACCACCAAAAATTGCTCCCTAAGCCACAGTCAGGCGAGGAATTAATTGCGCTTTGCTGTCGTGGTGTCCCATTATGTCTGAATCAACCGGAGCCCTGACAGAGATGCTGAGCATGGGCAATGTAAACCTGAGGTATTTTTCCCAGAGACTATTCTGGGGAAGAGACCAGGAATTTGGGAAAAAATTCTGGAGACACATCTCAGAGGCTTCCTGTATTCTTCTGCTCTGCCCTGGACAATGCTACAACCAGCACCCAGAGCTGGGCAGACCTCACTTTTCACCTCAGAAAATGATTGTTGTTGCCCCTGGAGAGCAGAAACTCTTCCTCTTTGCTGAGGAGGATCTCCGGGTTACCATCAGCAGATTTTACAGACATCTGTAAGCATTTCGCTCCTACTATTTAGTCCTAAAAGGCAGAATGAATGTACAAGCCTGCTCCCAAGTGACGGTGAGGGCTCCACGCTGTCTGCAGGAAACAAAACACATTGGATGTGCTCGGAGACAAGGAGCAGGGTGACGGACAGACCAAAGGCAGCAGCACTGGAGGAGCTCCCAGGTAAACCTGAGCAAGGCAGTAACCCAGCCCTGGCACTAAATTCACTCACGGTGCCCATGCTGCTGAGAAATACCAGGGAAATAATCAAGCGGGACAGATTTCCCTATCTTCTGCATGAAGCGTTTACACGTACTCAGGGAACACTGTGCTTGGGATGGCAAGCACGGAGAGAAGAAACCTCACTGTGCTCCACGTGTGTTCAGCAGGAACAGGGCTGCAAAGCCTGAGAGCTCAGCGGTGGTGCAGAGAAGCAAAGGGCTTCTAGCAAGGTCCTGTCTGGTGCAGAAGGATTTCCCTCCAGACCATGGAGCTCTCTGGACCTGGGGCGCAGGCCTGGGGGCCCCATCTCCCCTGAGACCCTTCTTCACTGTGGCACCAGGGGTGGCACCACATCTGGTTCACATTGGCCAGGGACAGGCAGGTTGGGGGATTTGGACCTACCGATCCCACCGAAGGGCAGTGAGGTCAACGTCACGTGCATCAGAGTGTCGTTGCCACAGAAGCCACCGCTGCTTGTCCGCTCCAGGACCTGGTTCACCACCTGGGAGGGAAGCAGAGGAGGTGGACGTGGGTCTCACAGCCTGGATCCACGGGCGGTGCTTGTTCAGCATCACCCAACTCATCCATCAACCCCGCGTGCCCAGAGCAGCTGGGCTCAAAAGACTTCAGAGAACGTCCTGGGGTGTCGGCAAGGTGGACACGGACCTTTCTGCCCCATTTCTCTCACCCCCCCATTCTGGTCCACAGACTGCACGCACCTTGCTGTCACAGGAGAAGGCGTAGATGGCCAACGGCCGTGGACGTGCGTTGATAAAGTCAATGGCTTCGTCCATGTTGGACACAACAACAATGGGCAGGATGGGGCCGAAGATCTCCTCCTGCATGGCAGGATCAGAGGGCCGCACGTCTGCCAGCACCGTGGGAGCTGCGGAGATGGGTTATGGCAACACATCACTCAGTGCACAGGCACGGGTGGTCCCGCAAGCCCCACACCCCGTGCCCTCACCAATGTAGCGCTCCTTCTCATCCGTCTGTCCTCCGATGGCCACGCGTCCACTGCACAGCAGTGCCCGGATCCGCTGGAACTGCTTGTCCCCCACAATGCGGGCAAAGTCGGGGGACTCCTTGGGGTTGGAGCCAAAAAACTCGGTGATGGCCTCGCGCAGGGCGGGCATCAACTTATCCTGCATCTCCACGCTGCACAGCACGTAGTCGGGTGCGATGCAGGTCTGCCCCGCGTTGAAGAAGCGGCCCCAGGCCACCCGCCGGGCCACGTTCGGCACGTCGCAGGTGTCGGACACGTAGCAGGGGTTCTTGCCCCCCAGCTCCAGCGTCACGGGGGTCAGGTGCTTGGCAGCGGCTGTCATTATGATCCTGCCCACGGAGGGGCTGCCTGTGGGCCAGGGAAAGATGCATCACAGTGAGGATCCCACCAGCTACGGCACAGCTCTGGGATGGGGCACTCTGGGGAGCCAGCTCCAGGCTAAACGCCCCAAGTCCCACCAGAGCCTCAGACACACACACTCCAGATCATCCAACAGATCCTGACACCGGATCCCCAACACGAGCCCTGCTTGTCAGCGGTCAGGGAAGGGGGCCCTGTGCTTGCAGGCAGGCTGCCCACCGTCTCGGGTCAATGGGAAGGCTGAGCCGCAGCAGGGCATCCGCTGGGAATCCCTTTTCCTCACTGCACGAAAACCAGGCAGGGCTCTGCTCTGGCCCACGGGACATACCAGTGAAGAAGATGTAGTCAAACTTGTTCTCTAGCAGTCTGGTGGTCTCCTGTACGCCGGCGGTCACCACGGCAAAGCAGTCCTGTAACATAAGAGGAAGAGTCCTCCAGCGCCAGCACCTCCCCAGGCCACTCTGTCCCCATCCCTGCCAACAGCATCCTGGGCTGCTGGGTGTGTGGACACTGGCTGAACGTGGAGGAAGGAGGGACATGAGAGTGGGGATGGTGTGGTGCTGGTGTGTGCAAGGCAGAGTTGGGAACACTGTGGCCCTGGGCCAGGGAAAGCTTCTTACATTGTCCAGGTAGCAGGACAGCGTTTCAGCAACAAGTCTCTCAGTGTTCTTGGTTATCTCCGAGGGCTTGACAACGACACAGTTACCTGCGGGGAGATTGACAGGACATCAGAGCAGTGACGTGGTGACAGCCAGCCCTTCTGGCATCCCAGCCAGCAGACGAGGCCCCTGGCCAGACCCTCTCACCAGTGCCTGGCACTGCCTGGATCCTCCAGGCCAGAGGACAGGTTCGGCTTACCGGCAGCGATGGCCCCGATGAGGGGCACCAGGAAGAGGTGGATGGGGTAGTTCCATGGTGCGATGATGAGTACCACCCCGTATGGGTCCTTGCGGATGAAGGCCGAGTCCAGCTGCATCACCTGCGAGAAAGGCCACGATATCGGTGCCGGTCCCACCGCATCCTGCCCTGCCTCAGCCCCGCGCGCAGCGCCGCCTGGCTCTGCCCCTCGCCACCCGCAACTCATCTCCCCCTCTTCCCTTCCCAGGACAGCTCAGAGCTTCTGCCTTACCAGATTCTTGTCCACGTGCTCGTCCTTCATCCAGTGGCACAGGTTGTTCAGCGTGTCGTTGAGCTCATTCTTGCAGAGGAGGATCTCACTGAAGTAAGCCTCAAAGGACGGCTGGGGACAGAGATCATATAAGCATCACTCCAACACTGACGCCATCTCCTCCCCTTCCGCAGTGGACATCTCTCCCCTCTTTGGAGAAGCTCTTAAGCAGAAGCTATTAAGCAGAAGTTGCTAGCGTGCCTGCAACGCCCAGGGAATCTCACAGTTCCTGACATTTTATGAAAATAGGTATTTGGCCAGAGGAAAAAACCCATCTTCACAATATTGAAGAGCCTCTTGAGGTCAGCATTTGGGAACTGCTCGCCTGGCAACAGAGTCCTGAGCCAGGCGGGGACCAAGCAATGTCCCCAGAGCTCCAGGAGCTCCAGAAAAGCTGGTACCAGTGTCAGATGCAGCTCCACGCTGCTGACCTAGGATGGGACAGTGCTCTTGCACTGGTGCGTTTCTGTCGCGACCACTTGGCCACGCGAGCTGGAAGCAAAGCCTTGAGTTCCCTCTCACAGCCTGTGCAGGAAAGCTGAACTTAAGACCTTGCTTTCTTCAAAGAGAAATATGAAGCAGGGCTTAATTAAACACCTCGTGATGGAGCTTGGCTGAACACCATGAGAAGCCTGTCCCAGGCAGAAACCCCCCATAGCTCCTGGGGCTCCTGCACTGAGCTGGCACGTGGCTGGGAAAGGCAGGTCAGGTGAGATGCCCCAGTCGGGGAATTAAACAAACCCAGCAGGTTTCTCCAAGACAGACTGTCCCATCAGGCAATGACTAAATGGACAGTGACTCGGAAGTGGTGGCAGCACGGCAGAGCCGGGATCGCAGGAGCTGCCGAGGCATTTCCTGCACACGGTGGGTCCTCTCTGCTGCCGTAACTGCAGCCGTGAAGCGCAGCTCAGGACTGTTCTTTGAGAAGATAACAGCTCAGCAAGCTCAGCAAAGCCCCTCCGTCACGCCGGAGAGCTGGAGGAGCAAAGTTCCTGTGCTGTGAAACCAAGTTTACAAAGCGTGGTGGGCGCAGCTGTCTGACACCTCCAACCACAACGTCCTCTGGACTCCTTCAACCCAAAACCAGCCATCCCAGGGTGGGAGCCTTCCTCCATTGCTGCAGCAAAACATCACTTTGGGGTTGGAAAGTTTGGTTGCTGACTTCCATGCAGCGACGTCCCGTGCTTCACCACCATGCCCCACTCAGGAGACCTTCAGGTCCCCAACACCACTCAAGTGTGGACACGTGCCGCTTCCAGGAGGCCAAGCTTCTCCTAGATGTCAGGATTCAGCAGGCACATCGGATGTCTGGTGAAGCAACGGGGCCGCTCTTGGCCCAGGCTGACAGTTGCATCAGTAGGAGGATTAGGAAATCGGTGGTGAAGATGAGCCATTAAGGGTTTTGATGGGATACGAAGGTTGTAAGATGGGACATTAAGTCTGAGGTCATCCAAGTGCCTTCAATCAGCAGCGGAGAGAAGCTGGAATCCCTGGAGGTGAGGTACCCACCTCAGATACGTAAGACCAGATGAATTGTCCATCTAACTATGAAGGCCCGACTGCATAACAAGCATATTACTTGACAACCAGCTCTAATTACATACAATTAGGAGAGACGAAGGACGCACTTCGAGCGCTGATGCCTATCAACCCCTGGCTGAAGGAGAAGGCCCTCACCTCAAACAAACAAGGCAATTACAAATCTGGGGGTATGTCAGGATGTTGAAACCCATGTCTGAGGGCACGGCTGCTGTGCTGATACACCCACAGACACAAGTCTTTTGGGTCCAAGCACTACTACTGCCAGATAAGACCAGTTATGTCGCACTGGGGCAAGCCATCCCTCTGAAAATGTCTCCTAATGCCCCAGGACCAAAGCGTGCAGTGGTCTGTTGGACTGCAGCATACATCAGGAAAGGAAAAAGGGGGAGAATAGGGTCCTGAAGCCACCAGACAGAGAAGAGATGAGCTGAGAGTGCCAGCACAGCCACAGTGGGGATGCTCCCACCTCCTCAACAGACCGTCTGGGAGCTCCCAGCATGCCACAATACCCAGGTCCCCCCCCCACGCCATGCCAGCAAAACCAGTTGCTCCGAGGCTGGCGAGCTGGGAGCCAGCCCTGAGCAGCACTGGGAGGAATGTGCAAGGCCAGCACATTGCATAACGCTGGTAATCCCGGGTGCAACCGAGCTGGTGAGGAGCACCTCAGGATATCACCCTCTGTGGAGGTCAGACAAAGCCACCAGGACTCACATTTGGTGGGCATGGCGGGTGAAGCTCATTAACACCAAGGTTCCCACCTCACATCAGCCAACAGGGGCTTTGCCCAGTTTAAGCGTGCCAGGGATGGGGTTAGCAGCATCGAGCCTGCCCAACAGCGTGGTTCCTACGGATACTCCGGCTAACTCCACCTGCAGAGAGCTCCGCATGGGCCCTGCACCTACGGGCGCTCCACACCAGCCCTGGTGCAGGTCAAGGGGGTTGCAGAACCCCAGTGAGGGGACCCGCATGCCCAGAGCCCCACACCTGCACCCAGGAAGATGTAAGACCCAGACAAGGAGGTATGAAGGGTGCCCAAGATGTGACCCCAGTGGCCAGCACCCGTTCTACTCTCACCTTGCCCATGTCCAAGGCAGTGGCCTCCAGGATGTCCTCCTTCTTCTCATCCAAGAAGCGTCCCAGGGCCTCCAGCTGGGCCACGCGGTACTCCATGGGCCGCGTCTTCCCCGAGAGCCAGGCTGCCCGCAGGTGGCTCACCAGCCCGGCGTAGGGGTTCCCGCTGCAGGGAAAGGGATGTCAGAGGGATCCCAGCCCCATCCCAGCCTCTCACACTCCCAGTGGGAATGGAGAGGAGCTCTGTGTCACGACATCGCCCCAACCCAGCATCAGGCTGGAGCCCTGGGGTCTCTGCGGAGAGGGCAGGGAGTCCACACACCTGAGCAATGGTTCCTTGTGCCCCTACATGGCACCGTTTCCAGCGGTCCCTTGTCTCTTCCCTCGGGCCACACTGGGGTGTGGTGGCCCACAGACCCCAAACTTGTCCCTCAGCATCCCTCAGCAGCACCCCCTGCCCATCTCACCCACCCATCCCACCTCCCTTCTGCCCCCAGCCACATGTCCCCAGCCCCTCGCTCTCACCCCACAGGACTGCAGACCACCAGTCCCTTCCCGCTGCTTCCGCTGCCTGTGCTGCCCGCACTGCACCCAGTGGCCTTCCCGGCATCGCTGCCCACAGGGATGCACTTGCCAGAGCCTGGGGGCTGCTGCCCGGGGAGCTCAAGGGGCTGATGCATGCCGAGCTGTGGGAAGGAGCTGCTGATCTCCACGGAGAGTGTGGTGGCCCTGGGGAGAGACATGGAGTGGATTATGTCACAGCTGGAAGCGCCGAAGATGCTGGCTTGGCCCCGAGACAACTCACCCTGCAGCGAGACACCCATGCCCCAAGCCGGCCAGGGCTGCCCACAGCACCTTTGAAGGGTGGCTTGGTGCTCGGGGCTGTCCCGGCTGCGGGCTGACTCAGTCCAGCGCGGCTGCCAGAGGCCCCAGCGCGTCGGTCGGGAGATGCCTGGGATTCCCAGGCCCCCAGTGCTCCAGGATGGCTGCCAGCCTCCGGCCATCATCCTGCCCCGGGCTGCCCTGCTGATGTGGGGTCACCCCACAGAGGCCTCAGGGACCCCGGTGCAGGGCAGCATCCCAGGCTGCCCCACTGGGACCCCAAGGGACACCAGTGTGGGCCCATGGGAGCCAGCACCAGTACTGCCGCAGCCCAGCCCGTCTTTGGGCACAGCATCACTCCACCAGCACACAGACGTGCCCAGAGCTGGGGGGCAGAGCTGCAGCCCCACATCTCCCCGCACCCCCCTGCCCCTCTCCACACCCAAAGCACCCACCCTTCCTTGAGGGAACCCACGCACTAGGGTGCCCAGTGGCCCCATAGCCTCCACCTGCATGGGGCCAGAGAAGCCCAGCCGTGGGGCCAGCTGAGTGCCGCGCAGGGGGGTCCAGTCTCTGGGGCTCCAGGGTGCCTACCTGGGGGGCTGAGTGGTGGAGAGAGGAGCAGGAGGCTGGGCTGGCGCTGCTGAGGCTCAGGGTGCCTCTCCTAAATGCTGTGGGGCCAGTGGCCAGGCCCCATGGCCAGGGGCGGGCAGGACTGTGCCCCGCCTCCATGGGGCTGGCACTGGGGACAAGGCCTGGGATGGGATAGGATGTGATGGGATGGAATGGGATCTTCCCCCATGGGATGATGACACTGGGGAGCTCCCATGGCCACCAAACCACAACCATGAACTTTGACCCATTGGGACCCGACAGATACCCTCACCCTGCTCCCCTGGGCCACCCTGACCCCGTAGACGCCCCTTACCTTGCTCTTTGGGACCACCCTGACCCATGGGGACTCCACAGACACCCCTCACCCTGCTTCCCATGGGTACTTTGACCAATAGATACCCATCATCCCACTCCCCGGGGCCACCCTGACCCATGGGGAACCCACGGACACCCCTCATCCCACTCCCCAAGGCCACCCTGACCCATGGGGACCCCGCAGACCCCCCCCAGATAGACCCCATGGGTCCCCTATCTGTCCCCAGGGCTGCCCAACTCCCACCCCAGTGCCGGCTGGCTGAGCCCCCAGCTCACCCCGCGCCCGGCCCTGCCTGCCATCACCAGTTCCTCCCGCCCAGCATGGCAGCCTCCGACGCCGCTTGCTCCCCGCACAACCGCTCCCCGCCCAGCCCTAATTACCCAACTTTGTAAACAGGAAGGGCAGCAGCTCTGCCCCACGCACCCCACCACCGCACTCTGGGCTCAGCCCCTGTGGCCACACTCCCTGGGGATCTGCAGTAGCCCCCCACCCATCCTCCCCAGGGAAGGGGGAATGGTTTCCCCCCCAGCAGCACCCCAAATTGGCACGGTGAGCTTGGCCATGATGCCTGGGGCAGCCCCAGGAGCCAGCCCCGGTTTTGAGGGGGGCACAGCCATTCCCAAGCACCCTTGCCTCCATGGAGGATGCCACACGTCTGCTGGAGAGACCTGCAAGGGACAGCAGTGCATCGGTACCTGGAGCGGGCTGGTGGGGGGGTAGCAGGGTTCCCCCACCCCAGTTTGCCCAGGGGAGAGATACTCCACACGGCCCCTGGGGATGGGGAAAGCTGGGGGACCAGCTCTCCGACAGAATCACCAGAGCCCCAGTGGAGGTGGCTGCAGACCTGGGGGCTGCCTGGAGATGGGGACCCAAACTGGCCCCAGGGGGGACACACTGGGGGGAGGGGGGTTACACCCACAGAGAGCCTGCCTCGCTGCCCCCCATCGCTCGGGTTTGGGGCCATAGACCCGCCCCCCAGGAGGGGCCCTTTCCCTCAGCACCCCAGGGTGACTCCTCTTGCCCTTGCCTGGGGCGAGGGGGAGCACAGGGCAGGTGCTGTTCCCCGGCAGCCCCCGAGGGCCCCAGCCCACAGGGCCAAATCCTGCACCACCACCGTGTCCCCCTGTCCCACAGGAGCCACGGCCTCAGCACCCTCCCCACATGGTGCCGGCTGCTCCTCCACTGCGTCTCAAGAATCCCCCGCTACCGGCTGGGCCAGATCCTGCCCCGGCTTCCTGTGATGGAGCTGTCACCCTGTCCGCCCTGCCCAGACATCTCCCCACCCTGCCCCGCGGCACCGGCACAGCATGGCTGCGGGCGCCCTGACACTGCCACGCACCCGCCTGCCCTCCCGGCCCTGGGGTTTGGGTGACACGAGGACAGGCGTATACGTTGCCACCCCCCAAACCATCCCCGCACCCCCAAAACAGGGGGGTCCCCCCTCCAGGGCCCCCTGCTACATCACCCGGGATGGGAAGGGGAAGCGAGAGCGGCAGGGCCCAGGGCAGGGGGGACACCGCGGGTCACCCAGAGCAGGCAGCACGCGCGCCAGGGGCTGCTGGGGGACACACAGGGGTGCTGGGGAGCGGGGTGCTGTGCAGGGGGTGGAACGGGTGCTGTGTGGCTTAGGGTGGGTGATGTGCAAGGGGGGGTGCAATGGGTNCCGCGGCACCGGCACAGCATGGCTGCGGGCGCCCTGACATCGCCACGCCCCCGCCTGCCCTCCCAGCCCTGGGGTTTGGGCGACACGAGGACAGGCGTATACGTTGCCATCCCCCAAACCATCCCCGCACCCCCAAAACAGGGGGGTCCCCCCTCCAGGGCCCCCTGCTACATCACCCGGGATGGGAAGGGGAAGCGAGAGCGGCAGGGCCCAGGGCAGGGGGGGCACCGCGGGCCACCCAGAGCAGGCAGCACGCGCGCCA
>VWZZ01004053.1:401862-437849 GCA_013399095.1 Psophia crepitans | reverse complement strand
TTTTTTTTTTACTGTACGGTCTGGGGCGAGTGGTTGCAGTGCTTCCCCGCGCGGGGAGGCTCAGCCCGTACGTGTACAAGGTGATGGTGTAGCTGGCAGGTAGGAGGCTCGACGCAAGCCGATGAACATAACGAAACTGGCTTAAAATTGCTTCTGTTACCCGGGAGGGAACCCTGCAGGCTCTAAGGAGCATCCCTCCGTCGCAGGACGGATGGCGGGTCCCACGGTTGTACATGTACCGGAGTTTATTTAAAACTTTTTTTATTCAGATGTAGAGTATATTCTAAAATAAATGCAAATGTATTAACTGAAAGTGACTTAAAACCTTTTGGTATGATTTATGTTTCTTTAATTAAATGGTATTTTTAACATCTGGAATTCTTACGTTGTTCTTCTACGTTATTTCCAGAGGTGCCTTACTAGACGCAGGAATCTCTGCACGTACCAGAGAGGGGTTTTTGTGGTTTTTGGGTTTTTTCCTCCCCCAAAGGGAGTGATTAGGTAGCGATGATAACTCAGCATATCTGAAGTGGGTGAATGACCGTATTAACTGCGCTATACCACGGCCTGAGTTTTGGTAAGCTGTTCCCAACCAGGCAGTCCGGCTGCTCTGCATGAACGCTAGCGTGAAGGTCTGCGCCCCTTTAACAAAATCTGAGAAGATGGAGTCACGGTTACTTTGCAGGCAGCGATTCATGGAGGTTGGAGCAAAGCCTAGGAATGACTCTTTTGCTTTTTTTTCGAGAAGTGTCTTAATGTACTGTGGGGAGCTCATTTTCTCTGCTTCCGAATAGGTCTGGGATACTTGCTTCCCCCATCTTTTGTGTTGCTTGCTTTCCTCTGTAACCCTCCTTGGATAGTAGGAATTAATTGGGTTTATGTTATCCAAATTGTATTGATTTAATTTCTCTCTGCGTTATCTTTTTTTTCATTTGCTGCAGTAATGTGCCTCGGAATTTGGTGCCTATATCACATTCTAATATTAAAAGTGTACTTCCTGATTATAATACAATGTGTGCATATCACAGAAGATAACCATCTAATAAATATGTACGTCCTTCCATAGTGTATTAAGTTTTCTTCCCAGCCAGTGAAATGTCAAGTTCGTAGACATCTCCTTATGCTGAAATTTCACTTTGTATTATTGCCATCAATTTCAGGGCTTGTTTGGTAGTTGTTTGTTTGTTGTTTTTTTTTCTTTTAGAAATATAAGAGGATATTTTATCCCTCAGCTTTAAGGATATTTTGGTTTAAATTTAGATATTCCCTAGCAATTTGTTTTTTAGCCCAACTGTTAGAACATTGTATAAAGCATGAGTGCTCCAGACATGGTGCTAGTTGGCAGATGTTTGTATAGTTAAAACAATCAGCCTGCATGTATGTTTAAAAATACATATTTTTGAAGGGTTTTTTTCCTTCTAGGGTAAAGAAGAACTTTGTAAGGCCGGGTGAGTTGTAGCTTGGCGATGCTTGTTCTTTTCGTAATGTTTTTAACTCCTCTTCCCCTCCCCTCTTGGGAGGATGCCAGGAAGAAAGTCAGGAACAAGGAGAGGGATTACCCTGGTTTCCTAAGATGTCAGCTCACCAGTCTTGCCCTAACCTGACTAAAGATGCGGTGCCTTATGCTGGACGGTAAAGTTTTGCTCTCCTGCAGGCGAGGGTGAGAGGGAGAACCTGCTCTGCTGTGTGGCTCCCTCCTGCCTTGTTCTCTACCAGCTGAAAACCGCGTTACGCCCTCTGCTCTGGAGCGCTGGTAAATCCTCAGACGGGAGCAGCCAAGGCAGTTTGAGCAGTGCTCCTTTTGAACTCGCGGTAACTTCTCCTGGTACGGATTTAGACAGTACAGTTTCAGTGTTGCACAAGAGACAGTGTGGTGCTGATTTAGACAATGAGTAACATCAGAAAAATAGTATTACACTGGCGCAGTATCACAATGAATATTGCATCCATTCCCTTTGCATCCTAAAGACAGATGAGAGAAGTTTCAGTGAGAGAGCAGCTGAAAACTGGCCCTATTTGGCAGCAAGGGTGGCATTTCCTTATGAGTAAAGCGGTGGGTGACAGAGGAGGGAGGATGATGCTGTGACTCAAGGGGTCTGGTTTGCCTTGCAGGAGTGACTGACCCGTGGGTGCTGAACTGCATGTGGGTCCCACGTGGGGGCCCGGGTAATCCCAATTCACCGGCAGCAAAAACTGCTGAGGCTCACAGCAGCGGAAGAGACACCATTGTCTCCCACATGGGAGCTGCCGTGGAGTTTCCCTTTTTCAAGGTCATGGGAGAAGATCGAGGCTCTTGGGAGTGAGAAAATGATCTCGTGGTGCGTAGGTGGGGGGAGAAAAATGAACGGATAAAACCAAGGATGTATTTCTCATGCAAAGGACGAGGGATGGGACTTCGCTGTGAAAAAGAGCTTGGCCTAAAAGGTGGTGTGATCTCGGGCAATTATGGAAATGCTGACACCTGACATTGCAGCAAGCAAAGATGGGACTGCAGAGCCCTAACGCTCAGATTTTGTACGTTAGATGCTGAATTGGGAAAAATTTCCATGAGCGGTGCTACATAAAGCAATTAGGTTTATTATTAGGAGCTAGGTCTTCTTTTGAAGGACTGGATCGTTTTAAGTGCTCCTGATTGAATGCGGAGTTCAGCAAACCTTTAATCTGCTCTGGTAAAGTGATTCCGATACCTATAAGTGATAATGACAAATGACATCAGTCTAACGTAAAACTACCATTATGATGTCAAATATTTGATAAGCAGCTTTATCTCCAAGCCAGACACAAATAAAAACAACTTGCCAAATTCCGGTTGCCATGCACAAACCAGGGGAATATACACATGCACTGTGAGAAGCAGTTATCATTTTTAGCTCGCTTTAATGAAGCAGACTCAATATACAGTAAGGCAGACATTAGAAGAGTAATAAATAATGACATTCAGACCCGTTTGCGCTTACAAATTGATTATAGCAGAAGGTATGTTACAGCCAAGGAGCCTCAAGGACGTTGCTCATGGGATGCATCAGTCAATATATAAAAGCGCCCAGTATGTGTCATTATAGTTTATGAGTCAGCTCGTATTTTGGTGTATACACCAAAATAACAGGAGGCCAAATGAGGGGGAGGCCAAGCTTTTGTCTCAAGGCATGTATATATATGTATATTTAAAAATAAGGGTGTTGGGGGTGGGCATGAGTCCCATGGGAAGAACATCCTTTCAAAGGCTGCTTTAGAGGGCTGGCTGCTGTCCTGGATGGATGGCAGGTCTGTGCCGGCCCATGTGTGCGTTTCAGGAATTGCATCTGCCTCTGGCACCACAGGTCTTTCTCCGTTCCCCTCCAGAAGTGGGCCGTCACATCCCTTTCTGACCAGAGGCAGATTAAAAGTCTGAAATTGGTATCTCGATGCCCACATGGACTAGACCCACCTGCTGCAGTCCCTGGTGCCGGGTGGGTTGCGTTTCTCCTCCGCCTTCTCCCCAGTGCACAAACCCCTTCCGCTGCTGCAAAGGGCACGCTCTGGTCAGGGCTTGGCGGAGGGGGCACGATGAGGCTGACTCAGGCTATGCTGTCATCTTCCTACTTTCCCTCTGAAAGCTTTTTCTTGCAGAAGGTTTTAAATAGATCAAGATATCCACGTTTGTGGTTTGGTGTTGCCTACCCACCCTCCCCCGCGTTCTTGCGCCAAGACACATGAGTCAGCTTCCATGGAAGATGCCCTACCGTTAGTGGCCAGATGAAGGTTACATTAGGGTCTCATTATTGTGGAGTTAAGCTCTGCACCCTGTCCTACCTGGGAGGGGGAAAAAAAAAAAAAAGAGAAAGAAAGAAAAAAGAAAGAAAAAGAAAGCTTCTGCTCTTTGTGCCTATGGTTTTGGTGTCCACTTTGTGGAAAAGTCTGCAGTGCTTTTCCCCCGCAGCCTTACTTCCCTGAAGCCCTGAGTATGGGAGGGGGCTGTCTGGAAGTACTGTGTTTGTTTTTTTTTCTTTCCTATTTTTAACCATTGCATCTTTTGATTATTTGTATCTAGCTAACAGTGTGCTAGGTACTACATTCCAAAGAGCTCAAAGATCTGAGGTGATAATACACACAGGGGGGAAAAAAAAAAGTATGATCGGTTATAATAACCTGCCATAAAATCCGAGGGGAGTTCACGCAAGGTGAGCGTTGCAAAAGCAGTTCCAGTTTTGCGTGTGCTTTTCTGTTATTTGTTGTTGTCACCTCTCAACAAGCAGAAATACTTGAATGCATTAGTTCTAACGTTGCAAAATCATTTTCCTTCCAGACCGCAGACTCGCATGACAAGTTTGGGTCAAAATTAGTTTTAAGGAATGAAGTTATAAACTCCTTTCCAAAAGGCAATTTGCAAATAGGAGTGCAGTAATTGTATATCTTTTTGTTGGTAGCCAACTGCCAGCCAGAATCAACACTCGTTATAACAAGTAATATTCCTTCCTCCTTCAAACACACGCATTCTGGTTTGACCCGCAGTGTCAGAATGAGAAAAACACCTTTTTGTCTTTGTGCTTTTGAATTTTGTTCTGGGAGAGATGGCACAGAAAATGCTTGGAGAGTTTAGAAGACAGGTGCCTCTGTGTTAAATCACCACGCAGTAAATGAGCTCGCCTCGTGATGTTCCTAAGGTTTGTCACGGTATCACTTAAAGCATCGAATCTTTTTATCACTTTTACCTAACGTCTGATCCTAATGTAATTCTTTTTGTTCTGGCCTGTTTTACCTTAGCGACTTTGGGTTACAAACAAGAGGGTTGATGTCCCACAGACACAGATGCACCACTTAAGACTGGCTGAGCCTTTATAAATGCATCTCCCTTTTCCTCCCTGTTTGAACTGAGAAGACGGGCAGAGTGCCTAAAGCCGTGATTCGGAGCACAGCGCAGCAGCACGGCAACCTCCTTGCTGCGGGATTGCTCTTTGGTCATTGGCATACGTGCTGGAGCGGGGAGAGGCATGCAAGGTGGAGCTGTCGGGAGAAAAGCAACGAGGAGGTTTTTCACCCCATGGCCAACGTGGGTTTTCCCTGGGAGCACAGAAAGGGAAATGATGGAGCATCCTTTCAGCCCTCCTGAGCGGGAGGGCTGGTGTGCATCCACAAAGGCTTTCCACCACACTCGGGGCAGAGGAGGTTTATTTGAGGTCCAAGCTGACAGCTTTCGTGGTTTATCAAAACACCTGGGAGTTGACAGATTAAAGACTTGCCGAGTCAGCACTCATCTACAGCATAGTAGATGTATGGATGGAGGCTGCCTCAACGCAGAGATTAGATATGTTAGATAGACTACACCCTCCCCGCTTTTTTATGGGTCTGTAGGAAGCCTGACCAGTCAGCTGGTTTCACTTACACCACACTCGGAGGAGATTTTACTGGAATCTGAGGGTGATTTTTTTTTTATATGCAAAGAAATAGTTTTAGTTCTCAAATATTTCAGTCTAACATTCTACTCTCCTCGTCTCTTTTGCAGATAGACGATCTGAATGCAGATCCAAGGAGGCACAAGGTCTCAATTAGACGTACCTCAACAAAAGCATTTTTTTTTCAGTTTTTAATATCTGTGCTTCTGAGATACTGTATTTCATCTCACTCACATTTGAAATGGCTTTCCCAGACTCGTCATCACAAAGAGGGGAATGTCCTTCCCTGGAAGTCTGGAACTGAAATCTGGTTTTCTTCAATTTTCGGGTGGGTTAAGCAACTTACAGAACTTGCTGCACTCTGCACCAAATTACTTGGCATTTCATCCGTATTATCAAACCATCTGGAAATGGGAATGCATGTACTTCTCATGGTGCGTACTTCTTGAGCCTGACTGTATGTCACTAACTGAAGTTATGCAGATATGCACTAGTTATATTGACAGATCCGTCAGTGTTTGGCATTTTTGCAGGGCTAGCTACAAAATTGTCCATTCAGGGCGCTGAAGCTAGAAGCCGACAAAGCCACCAACTCAGTATGGTTTTCCAGCTTGCTAACCACAGAGGAGCCGGTCCCTGCTGTCCTGAACAGCCCACGTGAGGGAAGTGCCACAGCCTTTTTCTAAGCCAACCTTCTATTGACTTCACACAGAATTTTTGTATCTGAGTACCCACTGGTGGGTAATACTCAAGACGGCTCAAGCCACCTGCCTGGCTTCTTGCTTTCCCACATGTGCTGTCCATCCCCTTCTCCTCACGTACTCTTTCTTCTTTCCCTGAAGGCTGTTTCTCCTATGGACTTGTCCCTGTGTCCTTCCCAATTCCCTTTCCCATCTCCCTGAGGTGTTTCCTCCCTGAAATTCCTAGTAAACCAATCTCATTTCATGACCCAGACAGGCCTCAGGTTCAAACTGAACTGTAATTGGTAATAACAGCGTGTTAGGGGATTTCATGATATTTTCTTGTTTGAATCATGTAATTAAACCCGGAATCTTTTATTAACCTGGTATTTTTCATGTGGAGGCACTGCTTTTTTGAAAATGTTTTAATAGCGATGGCTGATCACCAATCCATACTTTGAGAAATATCTGGTTGCCTGAATAGCTGTGCTGAAGGCAGAGCCAACAAAGCAGAAAGCCAGTTTCTGTAGCTAATGTCTGCTGTGCTCATCTTTTGATGTGCCCTAATAATTGTCATTAGTATTAATTGTAGTGTCACACTCACGCTGAGAGGAAAATACAGCCTGTAGCAAGCCTGTACGGCAAGGCAAAGCAAGGGAGCTGGCAGATCATGGCCTTCCCGTTTATGATGCCGGCTTTTGTATGCAAGTTCAGCGTAGTACAAAAAAATGCCTCATTTAGAGAAGTTGAGCAGTCCGGTTTTAATGAAACAGACGGTGGGTTTCTTTCAGTTTTCCCTGGTATAGTTAGTACAATATTCAGCAAAGACTAAAATAATTCCTCATCTAGGTGAACGCAGTCAAGTAACTCTTATTTTTAAAAGCAAACTGAGAACATGCAATATTTTCAAAGGGCTATGTATTTTAAGACCCAGAGGTAGGTATTTCTTGACTGGCTTAAGCCTATGCAGGGCCAAGTCCTGTCCCCCAGCCCCCATCCCTGGCCCCGTGAACTCTGTTTCCATGGTGCTGGCACCAGCGCTCGTGCAGCGATGGAGTTACCAGACCAAGGAGCTGATCCAGCTGAAAATTAGCAGGCGAAAAAAGCTTTCATCTGTGCTAATTCCGTCATTCAGCGGACGGTGTAGCTGCATTAGCTGCAGGGCCAGTGTGGAGGAAGGGCTGGGAACAGGCTGCCGGGAGGCAGAGTGGGCCCTCCCCTGCGAGCAACCGCTTTCACCTCGATTGCATTAAGCGGGTTGTGAAAGTGTTGTCCGAGTCCCGTCTTCAAAAGAGATTCGTATGCCGATGAGTCTGAGTATCCCTGAAACTGGCAGCCGCTCAGGCTGAGATCGTGAGTGGGACTTGGGCACAGCAGCGTGCAGTGATGCGGGAGCCGGGCACGTGCAATGAGGTGCCACCTCGCCCCTCACTCCAGGGCCTGCAGTCCTAAGGGGGCAGCGCGGGCTTCCCGTGCCGTCCTCCTGCACAACTGGGAGCAGGACTCGGTGAGGCATCACGCACCGCCGGGTGCAAGAGCTGGGGAGACAGGGCTGGTCACACCTCAGCCCTTTGGCACTTGGATGCCTCCGTCCCCTCGCGGTGGCCATCACCAAGAGGAGATGCTTCCATGTGGTCTTTAAGAGCAAGATGCTGCCGCCCTGCCGCAGCAGCCGGGTGCTTCCCAGCGAGGGGAGGCCAGCTGAAGTGCTGTGTCACAGCTCCCCAGAGAGCACCCAGAAGGTATTATGGGACAGTGATGCCAAGTACACCGTGGTAACAATTTTGCTTGGTAGGGAAGGCTTTAATATTTGAGGAATGCGTGGGAGGAAAGGAGAAAAGAGCAACAGGAACACTGGGTTCATCCTGTGTGCAGGCACCAATGCACGCAGAGTCCTGGGCCTTCACGCAGCGATGGGAGCCTGAGAGCGCCCTGAGCACAAGGTCTCCCTTGTTCTCTAATTAAAGGATGCCATGCAAAACAAGGCTGAGACCAGAGGGCTGAGAGCCAGGAGAGCAGGTTGCTCCTGAAGAGACTGGAACCACTCTTCAAGGAACTTCGAGACGTGAACTTGAGCCATTTGGAGGTTGAAAGTAAGATCTCTGCTAGCCCTCAAAGTTGCTACTGGGTAAAAAAGAGGCAGAGTATTTTGTGGGGAGCCGTTCTCAGCAGACATGCTCCAGAACCACTGACAAGGCTGAAACCATTTCTCTTGGAGGTTGTGATTTAGACAGGCACAGATTTTGGCACGGTTCTCTCCTCTGGCTCAGCTCACCTTCTGCAGGAGGTAGGATCTGGCTGTGCTACAAGATCAGCCAGGCTTCTCCTCTTGCTTCCACGTTGCTGTGTAAGGCGAAGTTTTCTGTTGCTGCTGCTGCAACCAGTATGGGTGGAGAGCTGAGGGAGGCAGCCTCTCCCAGCAAATTTTGTGTGATTCTCTCTGCTGGGTAGGCAGCACTACGTGGGGATGGCTTTCCCCAGCAGCCTCCCCCTCCTCCCCTCCCTGTGGCACCCGAGTCTTGCCATGCTCTGCTCCATCTCTCCTCCTCTTTTCCTTCCCCACTTTTCGAGCAGCCGCCTGCAAAACATGGGAGGGTGCAGTCAGGAGCCTGTACCAGCAGGAAAGAGGAGGAGGGATTGCATGTTGAGTTTGCCAGGGGATGCTGCCTTCATGGGAAGGCAGAGCAGAAAGGAAGCTGCTGTAGTGGTAACAAGGGTGCTAATCCACAGTGCTCCTGCAACCTGACTTATCTTTCCCAGGTCCCAAAGTTATCCTTGCCTAATATGTGACCTACTTCTGAAAGAGTTGCCAACCAGTTGAGTGCTTACAAGAGTAAGGTGCTTTCGTCAGGCCGTAAACAACATTTTGGAGAGCTGAGAGCTTTGGTGTGAAAGCACAGATAGTTACGTTCTTTTGCACTGTCATGTCTTGGTGGCTGAAGAAGATGGCACAAAAAAGCTTTATATTCTGAAATTAAATGTTTCTATTCTGCCTTTGCATCCTATACCAGATCTCAGACCTGGAGCAGTGTCTAGGTGAGTGCTGTGAGCCCTGACGTGCCTGGCAGTCCCCAGGAGCTGTTGCACAGGCCACGGAGCTGCTGCGGAGGGCTATGTGACCTCGGCCAGCCTCCCTGCCCAGCTTTCCTTCATACAGAAAGTGGAAGGCAAGGCAGGGTGTTGTTCACCAGGCCCTCATCTGACATGGAGTCAGCACATAGGATGAAGAAGATGATGTCCACTGTGCCCTTTTGGTCAGCGTGTACATAACGACTTACTCAGAAAATCCTGGGGAAAAGTTCCCATCAGATACATGGCTAAGGGCCCTGACCCATGGGCTGAGCCAGACAGTCATGTAGGGTGAGAATGTCGATGTTGATGATGATGTTAATGGTGTTGGGAGCATGCCCTCTGCAGTAAGGGCTGGGCTTCAGGGGCTACCACACTGGCTCTCTCCTCCTCCTCCTCCCCTGACTCGGTGGCCAGGAGACATGTCCGGGTGCGACTACTTTCTCCATGAAAGCTGGGCTCAGTAGAGACTTGCTGTCAGACTCTGAGGCACTTACTGCTTCTGGCTGTCTGTTTTGGACAGCATCCCCTTCCATCTGCATTGATGCAACTATTGTTTGTATACATGATTTTAAGAAGGGATTTCCCTTCCTTCCTGCTCCTTTTAATATCGTGTAGCAGTGAGAAGCAAGGAAGAGAGACTGGCACCATATGACCAACCAGCTGTCTGTGGACTGTCAGAGCATATTGTTGGGAACACAATGTGGCTACCTTTGGTGCCTGATCGTTCAGTCTCTGCTGGCTAAGCTATACACTCTCTTCTTTCCATTCAGGCACCCTGAACGTCATGTGCTGGATCAGTGCATGATTTACGTGGCAGTATTTTGAGTAAAAAAAGGGCAATGTGATCCATCTCCAGTGCACGGTAAGAGGCCCTTCCTACAAAAGCAGCGTGACTCATGCTGTCTGAGCATCTACTCCCGAGTCATCCTTTCTGTTGTAGGGCAATGCCTTCACTTTTCTTTGTTTCCCTTTTCTAAATTGTTTTTAAAAGGTCGAGAGTGGGCCACCTTTGTTCCAGCCTCAAGGTAGCAAACATAAGTGCTACATAAGTTAGGAGCGAGAATACAAAAGGACGTGGAGCAAAGCTAAGTGTAGCTGCCACATGTTGACTAATGTCAGAGAGACGGTGCGTTGTCTTTGACCTCAGTCCTCTCAGTTTTCTCTGCAGAGGAAACACAAATGCATTTTAAAAGTCTTTTTCTGTGAGCAGCAAGGATATATGAAGATACATAAGTATCCTTCAGTTTCCACTAGGAAATCAAGATGTTCTTACGGAGGGAAAGAAAAGGACCCCGAGGTGCGCCGAGGACACAGGGCACGATCCGTCACTTCAGCTGGGGTGCCTTCAGCGCGCGGCGGCAGGGAAAGCGGTGCTTGGGTGCTGGGGAAAAGCTGTGCTCTGTGCCGCTTGAGGCGTTTATTAGATAAGGGCTTTTCTGAGGATGCCTCCTAAACCGTGCTCTCCGACGCAGCCCGTCTCCAGACCTGTGTTAGGCACAAGGTCTCCGGGCTGATGTATGGAGATCCCTAAGAAATTGACCCAAAAAAGGGAGAAGTTCTTTCAGGAAAGAGAAAGAAGTCCTTCACTGCTGATCAGACGGTATTACTAATTTCTAGGCAGCCACACTTTCTCTGAATTCTCAGATCTGAGTTCCCCAATATACAGGTGACAGTATTATACACTGCTACTTTGCCAGCAGACATACTGCCTCAGTTACTCAGAAATACATTGCATTTTATTTGACAAGTGGTAAAAACATGGTCTGCTTTACTTCTCCTTAATATTCGGATTTTTAGGCGATTGAGGTACACTCCAATGCATTCACCTATTCACAGAGGTTAGGTTTTCATTAAAACTATATGGTGATTGTTACTGATTTTTACCAATAATATGTTCTTTTTGTCTGTCCTTTCTTCCTTCCCTCTTGCATTATTTATACTGCAATCCTTTTCCTTCTGGTGATTATCTTTCTTCCCAAAGTACACATTGCTGTTTTTGAAGTCTACTGATTCTTGCAAACAAGTTTCCAGCTATTATTTTTGGGTTGTAATTCATCTAAATGGACATAAAATTATTGTCTTTTCCTTCCTGCAGATATATCTCTGAATTTATGGAAGTCTGTGGAAAAACACACTTTATTAATTCAGTGTTATGGACTGAGATTAGGACGCGCAGTTGGTGCATGTTGTACCCGCCGCAGAGCCTCAGCGTGGCAGAAAGAGTTGCTAACTACACTGCCTGGAGTAGAACATCTGAGTAATCAAGAGAGAGGAAATGGTGAGCAGCGTGTGGGTAGAGTTGCTCGTTATCTTCATCTCAGCTCCTCATGGAGGAAAGGAAGAGAACCAAAACCTGCAGAAACCTAATTCTGATTGCAAGAACATCACGGCAAATACACATAATTTACTGCTGATGCACTTAAGGAGCTGTGGTGGCTAGATAAGGCAAGTCAAGGCAGTTCTAACTTGCTAGCACAATTTATTTAACAGAACATAGGTGATTCGAATTTTGGCAAATTAAGAGATTTTGAATTACATTTTCTATGACCCTGCTTTTCTTTCCTTCTTTTTGCTTCTACATATTCTCTTTCTTCCTCTCTTTCCTTTTCCTGCTTAAAGAGGCTGGTTGGCAACTTGGGGTGGTTTTCCTGTCGACATTTTTTTGCATTCAGCCACTGTGTTTTGGAGAAGTGCTTGCCTGCAGCAGCTTAGACAGTCTTCCAGGGCTGGAAGCACACTTTCTAAACATATATGTAGACTTCCTCTACCTTTGGCCCTTTTCCACGGTGGAACTGAAGGAACTTCTAGGCCACAGGGCTATGTTCAGCCCTCTGCTTCCCATGTTGGTCCCAGCACCATACCCTAAATGTGACTGTTTTTCCCAGGTGTATGCTTCGCAGCCCATGAAGAGACCTAGAAGAAGCTTTCATCATCGCTGCCCATCTCCTCTCTCACATCTAGGAAGAGGATAGGAGGCGTTCATACCTCTCCACCCTTCTTGTTGATTTCTGTTGTTTCCTTTCCCTCCTGGCCCCACAGAAAGACTAGGGAGTCCAGTAAGGGTCCCTCTTTGTCTTCTCCTGGTTTTGGGGACAGAGAGGAGCAGGATCCATGCCTCTTTGCTATTGTCAGGGGTACTGAATCCCTTCCAGACCTGCTTGTAGCTCTCCTGTGATCAGGTTTGGGTGAAGCACAAGTTGCCCGTTTCTGCTTTATTTCCCAGAATAGCACAGATGCTTGGGAGAAGCAGTGGCTGTGGGAAAATTACTTATGAACTGTGAGAAAGAAATAGCTGAGATCATGATGGGTGGATCCTCTTTTACCCTACTCTCTAGCTCAGCCTCCTAGAAAAAGCCCCCGCTCCCCGAGGAGGGCTGATTTGTTTTAGTGAAATGCAGATTTCAAAGGAGATGCTGACTACATAGGAGATCATCTTTCAGGTAACATGGTCTTCCTCTAATGCCCCATTTTATTCCCGTACTTTCTACAGTCCTCTCTCACATCCGTTCCTTTTTTCTTTTTTTCTTTTTTTTTCCCCCCCACACACCTCCTGTCAATCTCTCTTCTCCCAGGGGTCTGTTCCTGCTCCTAGGGAATATAATCTCCGTCTTCCCATTATTTTATGACATTACATCAGGCCTCATGTTCTCTTTTGGGGGAGAGAGAGACAGACAGTAAAGCTCTCTTGTATTTAATAGGGTAAGTACCAAGTACGGTTTTCTATAACCTGTATCGCTGGCTCTCTGTTTCTCCGGTACCAGTAGGGAGGGACATGGAGGGAAGAGGCAGAACTGCTGAAAAAAAGCCCCACACACCAGCCTTTTCAACATAGTTTGGAACGGAAGGGGGAGGGAACAAGAGAGATCCTAATCTCAACGTATATTAGGCGCTCACATACAACAGTGGTGGGTGTGGACTGGAAAGCTCAGTAGCTGGCTAGATGGTAGATTGTGCAGGTTGTTTTCCTTGAGATGAATAGACGGGAAAGAGCAGGGGAGACCCGAGGAAGGGCTAGAGCAGAAAGGTGTGAGGTGAGCAATGGAAAGAAAATTTCAAGCAAGGTGCAGAGAAGGAGACGGAAACAGGAACTGGGATGGGGAGGACAGAAAGAGGATGAAAGAAAAAACAAAACACAAGAAAAACCACAGATGGGAAGATGAAAGCCATGGGAGTTAATCCAACTCCTATTAAAGCTGACAACATTACGCTTTAGAGATAGTGGGCTTGGCTCACAGGGAGATTTTGAAACAGGGCAGAAGGAGGAAAAGAGGACTGGTAGACAAAAGGCAGGTGAAAAGAAAGAGTGAGGAGAAGGAATATGCTAAAATGGAAACAGAGAAAAAAGTGTTGAAAATGGACACAGGGAAGCATGCTTTGTATGTAGGAAATATGCTGGAAAAGGGAAGGGAGATTGAAACCAGAGCAAAGAAAAATGTATGAGATCATTTTGCGATTTCAGATTTTCATCCTAGGGCATGTGAGAGTCCTGGCTGCGGAGCCGAGACCTTGAAAAAAGCCTGTGGCACATGTGAAGAAGTGCAGGGGAAAAAATAATTACAAACTATAAAATATATGATTTTATGCAGATTAGATGTGACTTCACTTTACTCTTAAGTTTTGTACCCCAGAAGTGGAGCGGGCTGTTAGAGCATGTTGGGGGACTGAGTAGGAAAGATGAGGAATAGCAAGCAAAAGGGCTAACGACCGCATAGCTTGCTGCCGATCTGTGTCATGGTTTGATTGATGTCTAAGGAAATGAAAGCTTCAACTGAAGCCCTTCCTGAAGCGGGGGCATTATGAGGTCTGTCTCCAGTGTGGTTTTATGGCACATGGGCTCCCTGCCAGCAAAGTGTGACCTTGTGCTTTGGTCTTCACCCCGGGGAGAGCACGAATACCCAGCTGCCTGTTCCCACAAAAACCTGCAGAAGCTGTGTATCTCTGGCTGCGTCTGGTCTGCAAAACCCTGTGAGCCTCCGCGTTCCTGGGTCCCACGGCCTTACTCTCACCCTGCGTGGGGGCAAAACACAGCCAAATGTCAATGGCCCTGTCCCCTCCAGCCCCAGGCTCTGGTTTCTGGAGAAGGGAAACATGCACGTGGGGCCTGCGGCACGCTCCACAGGCCGCCCTGGCACGTGCCACCCCCAAGGTCGCTTAGCCCAGCAGGTAAGTGCCGCTGGAAGTAATAACTCCCTCGTCAAACACGGGTGAAGTGGGGTGATGGATTCAAAACTTGGTAAGGGAGTGCAAGTCGTGCATGCACAGAGTAAAAGCACGTGGACTTTTTTTCCCCTGCAAACCAGGCTTAAAGCAAGCCTGTTGATCAGGCATCCTTTCTGGAGAGAGAAGGCAGCAACGAGCTGCCCATCAAGGGATAGAGAGCTGCATGGGCTGTGTGGGGTGCTGGCCCTCTGCCTACATCTGGGAGAAAGCAGGTCCCAGACCTCCGAGGGGTTCGTGGTACACGAGGGTCGACTGCCTGAATGCCTTCAGGGTGGGCACCGAGACCTGCCGGCTGCGAGCTGGGTGAGATCCCTGCGGTGGGTGAGTTGGGATGAGGGAAAACCTGCTCTGACGTGTAAGCGAGACCTGTGCCTGGGGACAGCCCGCTGGTTTCGCTCTGGTGCTTCTCCGCTCCTCCAGGACGAGATCGATACTCTCAAGTGTGAAGGCGCTGACTCCCACCCGCCGCACTCACACACGGAGTCCCGCGGGGGAAACTGCTGCGGGAGCGAGCCAGACCTGCTCAAACAGCCACAGTTGGGCTGTTAACGTGAGAAACACTGCCCAACCCACACGCCGGCACCGCAGCGGGTATCCCTGTGGAAGGAAACCTGCTGTAATAAAGGAGACGTTTGTGCTGAGATGAGGTGTTTTTCTACGTGCTCTGTCTTCCTGCCTACGCATTTTCGTGACACGAGCGAAGTCTGGTGAGATTATCTTATTTTCCTCCTCAGCGTCACAGCAGGCATCGATGGGAGCGGTGTACGCAGCCGGCTACACTGCCTGACCTCCCTGTGCTCAGCCCAGAGCTTAAAGTACATTCCCAACAGGAAAAGAGGGTCTTACAAAAACAGGATCCTAAGCTTTAAGAAGCCTAGCAGGTTTATGGCAACACACTTTGAAGAAAGAAATACCAGCAGATAAATGTATTCTGTTACATACGCTTCTTAAAAACTTGGTGTGGTGCTGAGAGCATTCGGTGTGTACAAACTTCTCAAAGCAAATTCCGAAGCCTCCTTTTCTCGTGGTGTCCTTTCCCACCCCATCCGACAGGCATAGCCCCTGAGAGGAGCAGAAAAGAGCAACCCCGACTCTCCAAGGTTTGGTCCCAGTCCTAGAGGGCTTGCCATAAGGTAGGATACAGGAAATAATCTCTTAGGTTTTTTTAAAGGCTGGGAAATGAAGATGTGTGGGGTTTTGGCCACAGCCATCTGCAGTTTTAGATCCCTCGATTTTTCTTTTCTGGGGCCGTTGCAGCTGTAAGTGCAGCACTAATTCCCCAAGGCTGGAAGGGTTTTTGTTTCGTTTTCAATCCTGGCCCGTTTTGTTCGCTGTTCTTCAGTCTGTTTATTGATTCTAAGCTTTTTCCTGACTTTAAGTGCCTCTTACTTTGTACTCCTCCCTTTCCTTGCTCCACCTCCCCCCAAAACATACCAGCCTGCGTTCTTTTATGCTGAATCTCAATTTATTTACTGCCCTTTTTTAGGAGCATGGGTTTTTTTCCTACGAGAAAGGCTCTCTCCTGAAAGAGAGCTGTCCGTTAAGGTTTTTTTTTCCCACTGCAGAGAAGGCTTTGCCCTGTTTTCCCGTGGTGTTTGTGGCAGATGTGAAACCACTGAAGACAAAATGTACTTTTTTTCGTCGGTACGGTTTTGAATCGTTCAGGCTGAAGCAAATGAGAGCGGTCTGCGTTCAGGCAGGTGGAAGAAGGGTCCCAGCGTCTGGGTACTTTTCAACTCTGGGACAGGGCATATCAGTTTAACAAATTGTTGCTAGCGCCTGTTTCTGCATGGGGCAGCTCTCTAGCCCCAAATAATCCCCTCTGAGTGCCAGGGCTGGCTGTGCTGTTTGGCTGCTGATCTGTCACTTCCCAGCGCTTGAATAACTGCTGCAAAGCAGCTATTCCAGAAACAACATTGCTGCGAGAGGAATGAATTTATTTAAGCTTTCTACATTATTGTTGAAAAAGTACGGGGCTAATGCATGAAATTTGCTCTGTGTTGATGCTCGTGATGAGGAGTGAAATAAACCTTTGCCAATATTTTACTCTCTTATCAAAAAAAAAATCAATAAAAGTGCTTCCTGGCAAATAGCGTGTTTGACATGTGGCCTGTCTGTTGGGGTACTCGAAAGGCTTACAAATACCCAGTATCCAGAGTACTGTGCCTCCCTGGAAGACGAACAGCTTGGGGGCCAGAAGGGGTCGTGCAGCTCTGCAACGCGATGTGTCTTTGTCCATGGCGTTCACTGAGGTGCCGCAAATCTTAACCCACCGATCCTGCTCTGAGCCTGTGCCCTCTTCCTTTCCAGTCTCCAGATCAGTAACGGAAACCCTGCACAGTCCCACCCATACTTAACATGGTACTGACCCATCAAGGACTTTTCTGGAATCTAGTGCAGACTGTTAGTGCTGGACTAATGAATCATGATTTATTCGTTATCCTAAATGTGCTTTCAAATCCAGGTAACGCTTTTCAGCCAACCCGCACCTCATCCCTCTTCACTGTTTCCTAAAGCCGGGTGTTACTCGCCGTTAAGTCAGTGCAAACCTGAAAGAGCAGCTCTGATGGGAAGGACCTACAGTATCTTGGGGGTGGCTGGAAAGCTGTGCGGAGGAAAAGGACCTGGGGGTGTTGATTGATGCTCGCCTGGACATGAGCCGGCAGTGTGCCCAGGTGGCCAAGAAGGCCAACGGCATCCTGGCCTGTATCAGGAATAGTGTGGCCAGCAGGAGCAGGGAGGTGATCGTCCCCCTGTACTCAGCCCTGGTGAGGCCGCACCTTGAGTGCTGTGTCCAGTTTTGGGCCCCTCACCACAAGAAAGACATCGAGGCCCTGGAGCGTGTCCAGAGAAGGGCAATGAAACTGGTGAAGGGTCTGGAGCACAGGTCTTATGAGGAGCAGCTGAGGGACCTGGGCTTGTTTAGTCTGGAGAAGAGGAGGCTCAGGGCAGACCTTATTGCCCTCTACAGCTACCTGAAAGGAAGTTGTGGTGAGCTGGGGGTCAGCCTCTTCTCACAGATAACTAGTGACAGGACAAGGGGGAACGGCTGCAAGTTGCGCCAGGGGAGATTCAGGTTGGAGATGAGGAGAAATTTCTTATGGGAAAGGGTGGTTGGGCATTGGAACGGGTTGCCCAGGGAGGTGGTGGAGTCACCGTCCCTGCGGGTCTTTAAGGAAAGGTTGGATGTGGTACTTAGGGACATGGTTTAGTGGGTAATAGGTGGTGGTGGGGGGACGGTTGGACTAGATGATCCTTGAGGTCTCTTCCAATCTTAATGATTGCATGATTCTATGATTCTATGGTTCTATGATTCTATCTTCACACTTGCTTCTGCAGGTCCAGGTATGTTCAACAATATTTCTCTCACGTAGTGCTCTGTCATGCATCTTCCTCATTGCTGTTTTTGATTAAGGTATGCTGAAAAAAGTAGAAGTGATTGGATGGCTCTCCCCTGATTATCCTTCTGCTAACATCATTCATTGTCATTTAGAACATAATTCTCTGCTAGGGACATGATTAGCTTGGATTAAGGCACCATTAAATAAACAATGTTAGATAAGGGTAAGATGGCTGCAAAAAAAGACAGTCTTTGTGCATCAGGTCACATCTTGTAATTAGCTGGAAAAAGAAATACCTAGAAGTTTCTTAAGGGCTGAGGGAAGTCCCAAAGCAACCTATCCACTATTTTAGAGTTAGTTGGAGTGTGATCAGTGGTCTTAAAAACAGTAAGTATACAATGACCAACTTGGGAGTGCCTGTATACCTCCCACACGATCTCCTTGATAGTTTCCTCATCCCCCTAACGTAGTTAGTGCTGGTGTAGTGCTCGCTGGATGTGAACCCCCAAATGTCTAGTTGAAGCTCTGTACTACATGTCTCATAAAATGGGAAAGTTTAGGGAAATTAAAGTCTCATCCTTTTTGGCACCCTTCTCTAGGGTACGTGGAGGCTGAAGTGGTAGTTTTTAACAATGCTATGATATCAAGGAAGCTGTTGCTTCCACCCATGAGCTGAAGGATGAGTTCTGCTTCAAGAGCTTCTGGTATTCGTGTTTCTATGATACCCAAGTGAAATATTAAAATTTCCATTTTCCAATGACTGCAGAAATGTCTTAAAACGGCTAGACAAAGTTAGCATGGCCGTGAGCAGCAATAGAATACTGTTACCTAAACATAGGACCAAACCTTTGTATTAGACATCAAATGAGAGTTTATAACACTTCCTACATGCCCTTAGAATCATAGAATCACAGAATCCCTAAGGTTGGAAAGGACCTCCAAGATCACCAAGTCCAACCGTCAGCCTAACACCACCATGCCTACTAGACCATGTCCTGGAGTGCCACGTCTACACGTTTTTTGAATGTCTCTAGGGATGGCGATTCAACCACTTAATAAGACCTAAGGACAGATTTAGCCAGGAAGCAGAACGCATCACTGTTAAAACTAGTCTTTTAATTCTCCTCAGCCTGAATCTCTCTGAGCCTAACTCTGCCTCCCCTACAATAAAAAAAAAGTAACGTGGTTTTAAATTGTTCAGAGGAAGTACTTCCAAGAAAAGTTGTCTGTGTAAAAAGTAATGTAAATGGGCTTCCAAGCATTTAATTTGTAAGTTACCTCATCTACTGCCTTCTGTTTGCATTAATTTGGCTCTTAAATTTGATCCCCAAGTTCAGTGAGAATAGATCTCTTGAAATTGCAACTCTGCTCAAAACTCAGGAGCTGCATAAGAAAATCTTTAAAAGCTACAGGTTTTGACAGCAGCCCACAAAGCTCAGCTTTTGCTTCAGCATGTGTACAAACTCGAAATTAGAAACATAAATACAAAATTGACTGATGTACCTTATTACCAGCTTGGTACAGTTAACAATGTGGATTGGTCTTTTTGGTAATGCTTTTATGGAGAAACCTAACAGACAAACTTTTGTGCTATGATTTGGCTAAGTGTGTCTGAGCCAGAATGAAATTTCCTCAGTATATATTTTCCCAGTTTGAAAAATTACGATTTTAAAAGTCTGAATGAACTCAGCGGTATCATTTGTTGACCCACCTAGAAGAGGTGACCTGTCGGGGTCTGTTGACTTTCCCGGAATAGCTGGAGGAGGCTGGCAGGAGGGCGGTGACCTGCAGACCAAGACTTTTGGTGGAATATTATCTTTCTGTGTTGACTTTTGCATGACATTATAGGTGGTAGTGACATTCATTTACATACTTCTGTTAAGTAAGCAGATGGTTCTTGTGTTGCCTTAGCACTGTACTATGTGCAAGGATAGGAGAAGCATGACTACCATACCTTGGAGGAACAAGGGGTGCAACGCTTATTAGGAAATATAAAAAAAACCAGCTATATCTGGATCCCTCAAAACTTGATTTGAGCAGGTGAAATTCCTTTCATCGGTACAACTGCATCTACTTCCAACAACAACCTAGGGAATTAAGTCTTAAAGGAAAAAATTCAAAATACAGTATAATGAAAACCTTGAGAGGAGACTGTGCCTGTGCAGCATATGGTAGACATTTGGTGTGACCTTTCACTTGTTAGCATTGCACAGGAGCCTTGTGAAGGAACCCTAGCAACCCAGAATTGCAGCATTTTACAGAATAAATCTACCCTGAAGAGGATCTGGTAACTTCAGCCTCAATTGTTTTGCTTCCTGAGCATGCCCAAACCGGGTCAGCGGAATTTAATGATAGAGTAAGTTGTTCTGACTTCACTGCCCTTTCTCTAAACCAGATCCATCTATGCTTTGGAAATGTGGGCTGTGCTGGCCTTTGCTTTACAAACAGGAGTGTTCAGTGGATTCTAGTTGTAGCAACTTGACTTTTAGGGTAGGTGAGCCAGAAATCATCCATCCTGGTGAAAGGGTCAGTTCACAGGGCCAGTAGGATTTGCAGTGCCTAAGCGGTGGGAACTGAGCACACTTCTGCACACTGCGAGAAGATGCAGGTCCACAGTGGTTCCTCCTGTGGCGCTGGTTACATTACCAGGAAACCCCTGTGTGACAGCAAGCAGGCAGCTGCAGGCCAGTCCGCTCTGAGGATCAAGACCATGGTAAATAGAGCAGCCTTGCCCCATGGTTTGGGTACAGCCGCAGGGGAGCAGGGTGTAGCTCTGTCTGCACAAGTGCTCCACCCAGTTCAAGTTCTCCATCGGCTAGACTCGACATGAGCCAGAGAGGTGCACCAAAGCTGGTCGTGTCCTTCTCGTGCCAGGCAGCTCCTTCAGGGCCAGCTCGGCTGGACCCAGGCAGTGCTGCTCTCCAACAGCACAGACAGATGCTCTGAGCTCTGGTATGTACAGAGCATCATTTCTACCAGAACAAAATTTTACCTTAGCAGTTGCTGATGCTTCAGCCAGAGCTGTCTTCCTCTGTGAGCTGGGGATCTCTCCTGCAGCAGGCAATTGCCATGCTGCAAATGAGAGAGGACGACCTCAAAGGCAGGCAGGGTCACTGCTGGGCTTGTTTCATACCCACTGCTGCCTTTCACCAATGGCAACAACAGCCCAGTAGGTTGTGTGTTTGCATGAAAGTCCATATATTTCTATGTATCCCAACACAGATTGCCATGAGTTTGTACTTCCTCGTTGTAAAGTTTGCTGTAATGTTGTAAATTGCTTGAAATTTCCTCCAGGCTTATTCCTTGAAAGAGCAGAAATGGTGCCTGTGGAGAGGAAAACCAGAAGGCTTGGCAGGACTTTGCTGTCTGACACTCTGCTCTTTCACTCTTACCCCCAGGTGGGGAAGTCTCAGGCTTTCAGTGAGCCGAAGCCGTGGTGAAGTGTCTTACAGCAGCTTTCACCCAGCCCAGAACTGAACCCCCCACCTCACCTCTGGACCTCTGTAGCTGCTGAAACCAGAGTTTCAGACCCCATGGGCCCAGGGAGTTCAGGCGTGTGACATCTGGATCCAAAATTAACCTTCACAGTTTTGGCCCTTCTCAAATTCTTTTTTTTTTTTTAAATCTGATCTCAATCCGGTATACCTGTCACAACAGCAAGCCACCAGCCCGAAAGCTGTTAAGGGATGCACCTAAAATAGTTGAGCAACTGAAGGGCTGGGAGTGATGAGGGACAGCTTTCTGAACCACCACCCAGCCAGAAGGGACCAGGCTGCTGTTCCCAGTCCACTTCAGACCAAAGTCAACCCAGGAAATTATTATCTCTGTCACCAGGAGAGTAGACTCATCCCTTTGACATGCCCTGGAAACCAACCGAAGTCCCTCAGACAGCCAATTGCTCAGTGCCAGGAGAGAGGAAGCAAACTTCTGTGGTTACTCCTTATTGGGCTGGCGGCAAAGTTGCACAGCGAAACTCAACAGCCCAGCGAAGAGCTCCGCCGCGGAGCTATGTACTCCACACCCGGCCCCAGCATTTCACGTATAACTTGCTGGGTAGGTTGTTTTTATTTCTCAGCATAGGGACGATGCCTCCCTCCATGTCTTTGCTCACAGAATTAAATCCCGCACGTGGCGCTGCCGTATGCCCCTGTCGTAAATACATGCAAGTTTCTTCTGCAACTTCTGAGTTAAATCAGATTCTTGGCCCGTGCTGCATCGCAGCTCAGCGCTCTCCTGCATGACTGGATGGCACAGTGCATATTTTGGGACATGTTACTTCTGTTAAAGGCAGATCCCTTTCCTCAATGGAAAATTTTTAGCTATTCCCACCAGTGACATCACGCCTTCTCCACTCCCACAGCCACAAAGGGGTATATTGATAGGCATGACATTTTCCTTTAATGCTTTCATTGTTTCCAGCGTTTCATTTGGATTGTTGTTGGAAGCCAGAAAAACAGGACAAAAGGCGAAGTATGTTAAGAAGGAGACCCGGTCTGAGTGCAAATATGTCGTGAGAGAGAACCTCTGGCTCCAGGCAATTTTCAGGGAATTTACTTTCCATGGAGCCTCTTCTGAATGACTTAGGATAACACTGTCATCTGAGCCCCTGCAACTGCCACGTCCTTGCTGCAGTCTGATGCTTGGGTTTTGGTGCACTGTGCAGGGATGTGGCGTGGGGTTTTAGAGCCTTTTTGAAAAGATTTGTGTCAGCTGCATAGAAGATCATACTCGTGCGAGCTCCTGAAGCCACACCAAGTTTGCCTTGTGAGCTTCTCAGGACTGGGACATGACATCCTCAAGGGCTATTTGTGTATGTAGCACAGGGCACAGGGCAGAAGGGGAATGCTGCCCTTTGCACCACGTGATAGCAGAGGTCAGAGTGGACTTTGGTTTTGCTTCTTACAATATTGATCCAAGTTCTCTCAGATAAACTTGGCAGGGGGCTGGGTAGGGATACTAAGCCTCCTAAACATGTTAATCATCAGGGAGGAGAGGGCTGGTGAGGGCAGCCCATGGAGGTGAGCTCTTGCCCTACATGTCAGGATCCTTGTAAGCTGTGGCTCCTTCCACAGCTAGGTAAATCTTTTCCGCACAGTACTAAGCACTCTGTAGATAAATCTTCTGGAGTTTTCTGACCATCCTAATCTCCTCCCTACTTGCCTCTTCAGATGATGAATTTTTTTTCCTGAGAATTACCCACAGCACTTCCCATGAACTGTTTCCCAGAATGATGTGTTAGTTTATAGGTAAATAAACCGACTGTTACGTGTTTTCATTACAATATTCCTTAAGAGTTGCTTTGTGTCCAAGGGAGTTTGCAGCCATCCATACAGACCCTTCTTAAAAGTTAATTTGTCTGGCAGTCTGGACAAAACAATACTCCAAAGGTTAATAAGTATGAAAAGAATGGCTTGGTGAACCCAAGCTAAATGATCATTTGGAAAAAGGAGCAGCTACTACTCTATTACATGCTGTTGCTGTTAAACAAGAACAAACCTGCTACCTGAGTGAAGCAGTCCCCAGAAGAAAGGGGACCCTAGGTCTTGCCTCTCAACAGCCTCTGACCTTGGTCTCACGTAGTGATTGAACTGCTTGACAGACTCACAAGCTCTGCTGGCCTTAGCAATCACAGGACCCCTGTGTGGGGTTTGTTTTGTTTTGCAGGGGTCTTTTTGGTTGAATTTTTGTGTTGTTTTGTTTTGTTTTTTTCCCACAAATCAAGACCCAGTTAGTCAAGATGTGGTGTGCAAGCACTATGAGCACTTGCCAGTGCAACCTCTGGTGAGGAGAGGAGGCCAGACTTGCCAGGAGCAAAGAGCCACTGGAGGTGCTGGGAAGACCACCAGAAGTCTTCCAGGTTTTGTTTTGGCCCTTTTCTTTAAAGGAAGGGGGGAGGGGGTGTGTGTGGGGGTGTGTGTGTGTGTGTGTGTGTCCTTTTTTGATTATTTGTTTTGTTTTGTCTTTTCCTTCTTGAAAAATGCAATTGTCCTGGTTTTGGCTGAGATAGAGTTAATTTTCTTCCTAGCAGCCGGTATAGTGCTGTGTTGTGGATTTAGGATGACAGTAATGTTGATAACACACTGATGTTTTTAGTTGTTGCAAGCAGCCAAGGACTTTTCTGCCTCTCACCCCACCCCGCCAGCGAGAGGCTGGGGGTGCACAAGGAGCTGGGAGGGGACACAGCCGGGACAGCTGGCCCCAACTGGCCAAAGGGACGTCCCACACCCTATGGCGTCATGCTCCGTATATAACTGGGGGGTGGGCCAGGAGGCTGTTTGGCTCGAGTTCTAACTGAGCATTGGTTTTGGATGGTGAGCAATTGCGCTGTGCATCACTTCTTTTGTATACTCTATCAGCATTATTATTATTGTTATTGTTATTATCATCATCATCCTTTTCTGTCCTATTTCTGTCTTTATCTTAACCCACAAGTTTTACCTTATTTTCCCTGACTCTCTCCCCCATCCCACTGGGGCAGGGGGCGTGAGCAAACAGCCATGTGGTTGTTTTAGCTGCTGGCCGGGTTAAACCACAACAGCATCTGAACCCCCCCTGGCCTGTTGCCTTTTCCCAGCTGGGACGGAAATGGGTGAGTGCCTCCCTGCAGAGGAATCACCTGTTGCTGCTGCAAACAGGGAGGATGGGAAGCCCCTCCTGGCAGCAGCCACAAACCTCACTCTGGGGCAGCAGCGGGAAGGCCAGCGGCTGCGGGCAGGGGCTCGGTGCTGCTCCCACTCATCCCCAGAGGCTCTCTGCACGAGCTGCGCATGGGCAAGCTGGGCAGCAGAGGTGCCGGGGTCAGAGAGGAGTGGGCAGGGTGGGGTGTGCGTCCCTTGCTGCAGGGAAGTGGTCAGAGCCGACGCACTGCTCTGGGGGTCCCTCCACCCCTCGTCAGCTCCTGACACTGAGAAACTTGCTTGGCCTTTTCTGGCTCACATTGGTCATATGTGGCTGACAGATCTTCAAGTACCAAACATCCGACCGCTGCCCGCACTCCTACAGAGACCGGAGTTGTTCAGCCTGGAGAAGAGAAGGCTCTGGGGATACCTACTTGTGGCCTTCCAGTACCTAAAGGGGCCTGCAGGAAAGCNCAGAGAAGCTGTGGCTGCCCCCTCCCTGGCAGCGTTCAAGGCCAGGCTGGATGGGGCTTTGGGCAACCTGGTCTGGTGGAGGGTGTCCCTGCCCATGGCAGGGGGTTGGAACTAGATGATCCTTGTGGTCCCTTCCAACCCAAACCATTCTAGGATTCTGTGATCCTATGACAGCTGCTTTGGCATCCCGGTGATAGAACAGCCTATTCTGCAGCAATTGTATTTATAATTTTGATGAGTTTTCCTTCCCCCACACTCAGAAGTTAAATCAAACTTGTGGTTGCATAGAGTCCCCTGTGCTTTACACAGACCATTTACTCCATCTGAGATACTGCTGCAGAGGACGACTCATTTCACTGTGCCTGCTACCAACCCCAAAGGGGACCGGTTCGCCCCTTACCTGATTGCATGGGGTTTATCAGATGCGGATAGCGTCGCTCTGGGCACAGCAGATACTGTGTGTGAGAGCAGGCATGGCACCGATGGCGGGGGTGAGGGGTGGTGGAAAGTGATATGCCAGGAAATGGGAGAAAGGGCCGGGGGCACGGCTAGCGTGAGACGGGGAGATGTGAGGGGAAGACCTGGCAGCAAGGCGAGGTGAACCCGGGCCAAGCCAGGGCCTTACTTAAAATGGCCTTTGTCACCTGGCAGCAGCAATTCTACATGCCCTTTTTATTTTACTTCTTCCGTTGAATTACTTTAAGCAAACAGAAGTGAACCAAAATGACCGTGCCTTTTGCCTCCGGCTTGGCTCTGGGAACTGGCCCTTCTCTGGCGAGTCACTACGAAGATGGCTTGTGTCTGTGGCTGCACATGTGGTCCGGTGGATCCTGCTCCTCACTAAGCTCTGGAGAAGTTTGTGGATGTTTTAACCTTAAATACTGGCCCAGGACAAGTCAGTGTTTCATGTGCATCATCAGCTGTGTGGTATCCCCATGCACAGCAGCTTGTCTGGGGCAAGGCTGCATGGGCAAGAGTTGTGGTAATGGCCAGGGAGGGTGACTGGGGCTCTCGACCTGCCCCATTGCTGCACAGCAGGTTAGAGGAGCCCCCAAAACTGTCTTCAGCATTAAAATAGCAGCCTCTTGGGGAGGAGCTGCATGGCTGCCAGGGATATCTGTCCCATCTCCAGTCCTGGAGCATCCGGCTCTAGGAAGGAGCTTTCAGGGCTTACCAAGTCACAGCTCAGGTCTGCGTCTCCAGGACTTGCAAGCCGCACCTTGACTGAGACCAGAGATTTTGGGATCTTGGCCAAGAGGAACCAGATAATAACCTTAGGAAAGCTGGCACAGCGATTTCTGCTAAAATTGCAGGTCCCGTGTGGAAGGTTACTTGACAGCTCAAGATCCTGGTTGTTGATGAGGCTGCCACTGGGCAGACCCACGTGACACTGGGTAGTGCCTGGAGTGTCTCCCCAGTGCCCACCTTGTTCCAGGCTATAAGCACTGGGAGAGACCCTCCTTGCGTCCCTGGATCCTACCAGCTTCCAAGGGACCGGCCAGGGGAGCTGGCAAGCATCCCCAAAGCCCCAGGGGTTTAAATGAAACATGTCTAGACCTCTGAATTGACAGCTCTCTTCTCCTGGTTCCTTTCATCTCGAGGAAAGGAAACCAATTTCCTTTGCAAAGTAATCCGAGCTCCAGGAGTTAAAAGTGCTATTTAAAGAGCTAGGCAATGTTGTTGCACAAGGAGCTTACAGGCTGGAGAAAGCTCTCCCCCTCAGCGTGTAAAAACTAGGCTAATAATGGTTTTCTGCCTCACACAAGCTGGTGAGAATTAATTAATTTGGAAAGCAGTTTGAAACACAGGCACATCATAGACGCTAAGTTTTATTTATTAATATTCCATATTCAAAATACAAGACTAATTACTTATGTGCATGGCAAAGGGTGCATTTTCTATGCCATTAATTCGATCTTAATGGTTTAGGTAGTACTTACATTTATCTGTACTTTAAAAAAAAAAAAACATGTTGCAAGAGATAAGAATCATGTGCAGGGCTCACTTAAGTGTGATCTTTATTATGCTGTTTCAATCTCATTTCATGCTGAGCTTGTCAAGACCAAACATCTGGCTTTCGCTGTAGCACACAATACCTCCTGAATTGCCAACTCCCCACCAGGAGGAAGAGGCTCAGGAGAACTGCGTGGGGGTGGAGGGGTGGGAAAGAATCAGATTTGATCCCTCTGGTTTTGTTGTGAGTGACCAAGAAGGCAGAAGGGGTTTGTGCTTGCTGTGGAGTGGCTTGTGGAGCCCATGTAGGTCTCTGAGCTTGGGATATAGAGGTCTTCCACATGCATTGATAGGAATGCATGGACACAAGTTCACTAGAGGGCTTTAGGCAGGTCTCTGGGTATCACATGGTCTTTGCTGATACTTTACCCCCCCTGCAGCTAGGCCCCATTTCCAAAGCTCTACAAATGGTTAGTTTACAAACAAAATAGTGGGATTTTGCAAACATCTTTGGCCATTTTCCAGTTGACACAGAACATAGGTTTGGGTTTAGATGGGCTTAATTATTTCTCTGTGTGTATGTGTGTCAAAGGTTTAGGGAAGATGTCCCAGTTATACATGCTATGAGGTAGCAACTCTCTCTTCCTACGTGCTTCTATAGTAATCAATTTAGAGGGGTCTGGCTCTGAGTGGAGCTCCTGGATGCCCTGGTAGTGAATATGCTCCATGTTCCACTCTAGAGAAAAAAAAAAACACCTTTAAGAAGCTCAGAAATGTAACTGAAAAAATAAAAATACTCTCCCTGCTGAGTTTGATAAAGTCACAGAGGGATCAGGAAGCCCCTGGAAAGTCTAGCTATGGAGGAATTGTAGCTCTAAGGAGATATAGTTATACACCCTAATGTATGTAGGAGATGTGAAAGTACTCTGTTTAACTTACCTAGGAGTTGCAGCAAACTCTGATGCTTCCTAGTGCTTCAATCACATGCACAACAAGGGCTTCACCTAAAGAAGACAGAAACGGATGGAAAGAATCCCATCTGCTCCCCTGGGATTTGAATTGAAGTTTGGGGAGGCAGTCACTAGGCTTAAGCAGGCGAAAATTTAAATGCCTTGAAAGTAAAATGGGCTCATTTTGGGTGATTTTTTAAAGAGAAATAGGTCACAGTGAAGAAAACTTCGTAATCCACAAAGTTCAAAGTCAGTCTGTGCTACGAGAGCGAGAGAGACGTCTGAAGGGTGATTCAAAATTACAAGCAGAAATTGGAGAGCTGCCCGTTGTGATAGTCTGAGCTCAGCTTAGATGTAGATAAAGAAGGAAAATTAATTTTTAACTTTAGCTAAGATTTTTGCATGTTAAAAGATGTGTTGTAATTCCCCGTGACGCAGCACAGTGAGAAATAGAAATATATTTAATGATTCCACATTTTTGTCAGTGTGTGAATCCGAGACTTCTGCACTGACTGTTTGTCCCTGGATTTATGTCTGTCTCATCCACACTTGCCACTGCTTTTCTGAGAATCGCTGTCTGCTTCCAGATAAATTCACATTAATACTGGCTCTCCTTTAGCTACCCACACGCTAAGGGGGAGGGAAAAACCAGGCAGCTTCTCTCCATCCTGGATGGAAGTGCCCGTATGGTGATGGTATCCATTTCACCCACGCCCCTCTCGCTGGTGTCTCCCGTGGGCTCAAGGGGACTACCACTGCCCTGTGCCCCGCAAGCCCCTCTCCCAGTTCTTCAGTGCCTGGGTCAGGGTGGGAAATTTCCTTCCAAGAGATGTATTAGACGCTTCTGTCTTATGGGGTGATGTGCCTTTTCTTCTTTGAAATTATATTTTCTTTTTAACCCAGACTCATGATTTTTGTAGACCTCATTTCCGCCTAGTATGTGTATTGCGAGCTGGAAAAGAAATCTTTAAATGGTTTGAAGCTTCCACTGAGTGTAAGGTAACTAGAGCTGACAGCGGGCTTGCGCACACACGGAGCTGTAAATCACTTAAATGTATTGCACATAATTTCCTGGTGCCTGCTCTCCTTGGGAGCAGAGCCCCGCTGGGATGGATGTTATCACAGCGTGTGAGCTCCTGGGCTTGATGCTCCTTTTGTTTGCAGGGGAAATGGGGCTTGCCTCTGCCAGGATGAGGGGAACGGTACGGGCTGCTGCAGGGACACCGGCCGCCTGACTTCATTGTGACCTTTCCCTCTTGCAGCCTCAGGGATCGTGTACTTCCTCCACCCCACAAAATGCCCAGTACTTTATTTCAGGTGTGCAGGGCAGGTGAGAGCTCCCTCCTTGAGTGCTGCTTCTTAAATGGACAAACTTGTGGGGAAAGGGTTTCTGAGGGACTGAGGGCACTGTCCTTCCACACATCCCCTGGTAACTTGAGATGAAGCCTCCCAAGCAGGAGAGAAAAAGCTCTATGTTTCTCCCTGGAACTGTCTGGAAGAGATTTTTATTGTGTTAGTTATGTTAGTTATTAAGCAAAATTTCCGTGCCCTTGCTAACACATGCAGATCAGCATTTGATAGTTTAAAACACAAAAGCAAGCAGACCCCACAGGGTAAGAACACAAAATAGATTCAGAAAATCTCAAAGCAGTCAATTTTTTTGAGGTTATCTGCCTGTGCAATCATTCCAACTTCTGCTGAACCACCGAAGTGCCAGCAGCCACCTGGAGCAGTGGGTAGCAATGGTGGCTGTCACCAGCGAAGCAGCTACTGCCACTACCAGTAGTGCTGGACTCAGAGCAGCGTGGTGGCACCTCCCTTTGCATGGCAGGCTCTTACCCCGCTGTGCTCTTCTGTAGATCCAGTCCCCTCTGACTCCAAGAGGTGCCAGCAGATCTGGATACCTTTGTGAACAGAGCTTTTTATTTTTTTCCTTTTTCTTTTAATTTAACCCGGGCATGTTACACAATTACAGTGTGTATTTATTTCTACCCTCGCTACTTCCTCTTGAAATTATGCAAGCTGTTTAAATCTCCCTGGCATTTTCATGGCAGGGTGGATTCTGCGGGCTGTGGGTGTGTGTATAGCAGCTATATAATTCCTTACCGCTGATTTTCCCCGGGGAAGGGGAACCAAACACCGGCACCATCTGCACATCTCGGGAGGCTTGAGAACTTGGCACCCTGAAAGTCAGCTAAGTGGGATCCAGCGCCCCAAAGGTTGTGCTGGGGTATCTCAAAAGGGAGCTAATTAGTCTCGGTCCTTTTGAACTAAAGAACTGGGGCTGCTTGACAGTGATTGCAACAGATTTCTGTCCTTCGGAAGCTGGGCATGGGAACAGATGGGGCACGCGAGCCAGCAGATAAAAGAAACACTTATCCCGGGTCAGTGCTTGCTCTTTGTATCTGTACCAAAAGCCTGATTCTCCCGCAAACACTCATTGGACAAAACATTGCAAACATTGCGTTAGGAAACGCTGGGAAAAAAAAATACAGAAATAATCTGGATGTAGCTCTTGCACCTGCTGTGAAGTGACCCTGCCTGGCCGGCACACGCCTGCCCCGTCGGCGCCGGGGGAGGCAGAGAGGTGAGGTGCGGCTCGGGGGCGAGAGGCGAGGGCAGGCGGGCAGGCGTCCCTCACGCTTTTACCTCCTCGGTGCTAAAGCTGCGTCAGCCCCTGGGCTGACTGCCCTCGGCCTGCCCCTGCCCGGCCCCTGGGGGAAAGGTGTCTGCTCCTGCCGGCTCGCTGGCCGCGATAGCTGATGTTGCTGAGGAAATGGAAGTGCGGCTTGCTTACACCACCTCTCTGCGAATAATTTACCTCTGTGGACAAAAGTGTCCAAATTTGGGCTCTTAAAGGTCGGCTCCAAATTACTTCACAGCCAGCCTGGCACCCAGGGCCCACAGCAGCCAGACCCAATGCACCCGCAGCATGGCGGGGCAAGGGGATGGGCTGCAGCAGCACATGTCCTGCGCAGGGAGCAGAGCAGCCTCGTCAAGCCCTTGAGGTTTCTGTCAGCTCCATCTGGGCTGACAGGAGCTCTGCTCTGCTGGAAATGAATTTTTGGCCTAGAGCGTGCAGAGAAGGGGTGGTTTGAGCCACTGCCCTCCGAGCCCCACCACCTTGGGTGCTCTGTACACAAAATTATCAGTCCTTGGTGGGCTTCCTCGCATCCACTCCACTTTTGTATCCTCTCATGCTCGGAGACATGAAAATAAGATGACTGATGGTGTTGGATTAATCCCCCCACAAAGTGCCTGTGCTGATGAGCCTGTACATATTTGCATCTTCTGGGCATACCTGTGGATTTGCAGTGTAAGCAACCCAGGAGGATGGGTAGCACTGGTCCGTTCACATCCATGACACATTTCAGCCTGTATCTTCTTTTCCCTTCTCTATTCATTTCTTCTTCCCCTGGAAATTCAGCTGCTGCCTTCAAAGTTTATCATAACATTATGTAGGACAAATAAATACAACCAAATGGTACTTTGGGGGCAAAAAAGTAAAGAAAAGCCTAATTACTTCAGAGAAGCAGTTTGGCAAACTTCTGACAGAGTTACGGCTTTCCTTGACTGTGCGACTGGTCTGGATAACCAGAGAGATCCCTTTGGTGCCCATGTTTCCAGTGCCAAACACGGCTTTGCTGCTGGTCCCAGGACACAATAACTGGGTGTGCTGGAAAGACACGTGATATCTGGGGAGTGTGGAGTTGATTCAGTTCTTTCTCCTCTCTCAGATATTTTGCATGAATAAAGCAAGTCTCTGTTTCAGCATCCTCACAGATGAAAGGGCTGGGGAGGGGACAGGGCAGGGAGAAGGGAACTGAGAAGCCAGGTGTGGGACAGGGATGTGGAGAAGTTGTTGATCCTCCGCCCTGCTTAAATCCTCTCCAGAAAGTTCTCCAGGATGTCCAAAGGTCCCTGCCATGATTGCTGCTGCACCTCCTTCTGCTGACTGGCAAACTCTTTTCTGTATTTTTGCCAGGCCACATTTGGAGAGCAGGGGAGGGGCAGTGTGTCTCTCCCAAAGTCCTGATCCGGCAGGATTTGGGCTGGAGGGGAAGGGAAATTGCTTCTGCTCAGCCCCTGTTAACACTTTCTGCCCCACATGCCTTTGGCTGCCTGTTTCTTCTAACTGGCACAGCCAGCTTTTAATTATATCTCACGGTTATCTATAAAGTATTTTAATATTCTACACATTTTCTAAAGTAAATACCAGTCCCCCTAGAACACACAGTGCTTGCTGATGCACTGGACAATTTTTTGGTACCAGCAGTTTCAATTTGGTCTTCCCTCACACTGCACAGCTTTGAAACACTTCGGTAAAATGGAAGAGAAGGTACTTCAGGCTACCTGTGGGTACATGTCAGTCACACCGTGAAACGAAGGCTGCTCTTAGCAACACAGGCCGTGATGCTCCTCCACGAGGAGCAGGCCCCCAGCGCTCTTCAGAGGGGAGTGATCCCAGTGAGCTCCAAGAGCCTTAATCCGCCAGTGCGGAGGTTCTTGGGTCCACTCTAGAGAGCCGACATGCAGGCAGGGGTGCTGCCAGTAGCTGGGCACAGGTTGGCATCGTCACCCTCCTCCGAGTGCCCGGGGCAGAGGAGTAGGCACGGCAGGTTGGGACCAAAGGTCCGGGAGGAAACGAGCCGTGCAAGTGCTTGTTTGACTATAAAAGGTCAATAAAGGCAGCAGCAGGCCCCATCTGACTCGCTCAGTCGCATGATGCGGTAGGCATGTAGAGCTCCCGTACCTGAGTGCAGACCTTCCTAATTCCTGCCGTCCCTTGCACGGCTGCGAGGAGTTTCTCCGAGGCTGGGGAGGCAGGCTCCCCGGCTGCAGCGAGCTCGCCCTCTGGGAATCCTCCTCTCTGCCTCTGCAGAATGTATTTCTTACTTAAACCAGCTTAACCAGGCTGGTTTCAGGTCTGTCAGGCTGCTCTCCCGTGCCCGGCCCCCGAGGTGCCTGTTGTGGGGAAGGGTCACCACCTGCCTGACATCCACCACGGCCCTCTGGCTGATTGCTGTTGGAAGGTAATAGGGATGGATGCTAATGCTGCTCGTTCCCAGACCACCTGGAGACAGCTCTGTTTACATCTTGATCTTTAATGGTTAATCGTTACACTTTAGATGCATCCTCCTGATGTATTTATCCCTTCTGGAAATAAGTTTAGCCTCCTGAGACAGAGTGAGTAATGGTAAAAAGGAAGAAAAACTCAGAGCAACTGGGCTGAGCATCTGTCATGCCCACGTGTAGTATGTCTGTACTATCAGACCGAGGGTATTTGTGAGGTACAGCATCCATACACCATGGTAGGGCGGGGAGAGACTTAGGCTGAGATGTAGAGAATTTCCAGAGTGCAAATCCTTGCGCAAGGGGAGGGGGAAAGCACCACGTGACCACCTCAAGGCTCAGAGATGCTCAACAGATCCACCATCACTGATCAGCTGGGGCAAGGTGTGTGTGTGTGGGGTGAGACTCAGGTCTAATTAGTTTGGTGTTACCTTTATTCAGCTCATTTATTTAGAGAAGGCTGAACTCTGAGTAGCAGCCATCAGTGTCTGGCACAGGGCTTCCACTTGGGATTCCCCAGCCTCATCCTGCAAGACAGGGCTCCCTCCTCTGAGGAGGGAGCAAACCTGGGTCCTGTGTGGTCCGTGCTCAGCTCCATAATGTGGCAGCTGCTCCAAGCAACATGCAAAGCTGCTAAAAACATGCAAATGCTCATTTTTTGTACAGAGAAGCAGAGGTGGCTGCTGCCTTCTTTCAGAAGGCCTGCAAAACAGAGAGGAGGAAGGAGCTGGAGCGTTGCCCGGCAGATGTGCTGCTGGGAGTTTGAGCTGCTGCTGGGAAGCCTTGAAGACACGCTCTGCTCTAGGAGACCTCCGAGTCAACAACAAAGAGGGAAAAACAATTGCTTGAGCAAAGACAAGCAGATTTAAAATGTAGAGAACACCTATGGGCTTGATAACAGGACCACAAGTCAGAAAACAAGGATGTGGGGATCGCAGGAGAAATAGTTATCTGGAAATTGATAATATGGTATGAAATAGTCTCATGTATTTCCAGTCCCAAGCTCCCCAGTCTGGAGCTTGGTTTAATAATCACAGCTTAGCTGTAAACTAGGAGGAAGGCTTTTTCTTTGCACTGTGGGTTGTTCCAAAGGACTTTGGAAATCAGTTATATTTTCAAGCTTAGCTGGTCTATAAAGAATTGTAAAAATATGATCACATAGGAAGGATTTGAGAGGAGTCCTTGTCTTGTTTTAAAGAAAAAGTTCAGTATAGCTAAAAACTTGGGAGCTAAGAAGTTTGGCCACTTTCAAACTTTTCTCCTTGCTAAAAATAGCGTTCGTGATATGCAGGCTTGGGTCACAGCTTGAGAACTGGAACCTGCAATTGTCTTAGTCATTTTTCTCTTTTTTTTCCCCACTCTTTTTAGTGTTTTTTAATGTGCTTAGGTGAATGAATTAGCTGAATTCTAACATACAGGGAGAATTTTATGATGATGGGCCGAATATATTCAATATATAATAAAGAAGTATATAAAAGATACTGTCTTGATATTCTCATCTTTTTGGGTGATATTTGGTGTTCTGATGGATTCAATAAATATCTGTACTTACTTTGAGCCACTTTATTTAGTTTTAGGGTTTTTTTTTTTTACTTTCCTAACACATAGACATGAGTTTTCCTCTCTCAGTTAGAAGGAAAAATCATTTCACAAGACCAAGGTGGAGTTATTCTGATGTTGGTGAGAATGCTGGTCAGAAAACTCTTACAATATTTTCAAATAAAAATGTGTATTTTATTTACGAAAAATGTTTTGTAATTCTGTAAAATCTCTAAGGTAAGAGTTGGAACAAACCTGTTTAAAAGCAAGGAGAAAAAAATAAGTGAAGTGATCAAAAGAAGGTAGAAACATTCATAAACTCACATATCTGCAGGACTGGGTGCTTCAGCTCACATACCAAGTGCCACGGAGCTTTCAGTAAAAGCCTGATATCTTGCTATGTGGCTGCTAACAAATTAAAAAGTGCAAACTGTGTTTCCAACCAGGCATAGTTTTACCTTTAATTGAAATCAGTAAAAGAGGAGAACTGTGAACCCGGCTGTGTAGATCTTGGGCTAGGAACAGGATAATCAGCTGCTTGATGAATTTCCCAGCACTAAGGACCTAATCACGCTTCTCCTCCTGATGGAGGGACAGAGAGGAAATTCCTTGCAGAGGATCCCTTGTTGGTGGCCCACATCCCTGTGCCCAGAGAACCCCTCTGGAGAAGTCTGGCACCCTCCTGATTGCAGGAGATGCCCTGGGTGAGGGGACTAAATCTCTTTGAAGGACTTTTTGCCTTGGAAAGAAGGAAGATAGTCATAGAATCATGGAATCATTAAGGTTGGAAGAGACCTCAAGGATCATCTAGTCCAACTATCCCCCCCACACACCTATTACCCACTAAACCATGTCCCCAAGTACCACATTCAACCTTTCTTTAAACACACCCAGGGACGGTGACTCCACCACCTCCCTGGGCAACCCGTTCCAATGCCCAAGCACCCTTTCCGAGAAGAAATTTCTCCTCATCTCCAACCTAAACCTCCCCTGGCACAACTTGCAGCCGTTCCCCCTTGTCCTGTCACTAGTCCTTTTAAAGAAAGCCACCTGGTGCTGTGCTTTCTGTCCCTGAAGTCCCACCTGGCCCTGGGGAAGCCAGGTGGGCTCAGGGAGCTGGTGGGGCAGACACATTTCACTTAGGCAAGTCTTCTGCTGTGCCCTGCTTGGGGGTCCCAAGCCCTCTGCATGTGGCTGTACAGCTGCAGGGGACCATCGCCTACTCGCTGGAGTTACCCATGACAGGAATCACAGAATGATAGAATGGTTTGGGTTGGAAGGGACCTTAAAAGTTCCAACCCCCTGCCATGGGCAGGGACACCCTCCACCAGACCAGGTTGCCCAAAGCCCCATCCAACCTGGCCTTGAACACTGCCAGGGAGGGGGCAGCCACAGCTTCTCTGGGCACCCTGTTCCAGTGCCTCACCACCCTCACAGGGAAGGGAGCATTTAAACCACCACCCATTGTTAGGGTGAATAATCTCAGCTTTTTAGATGAATAACAATGGTGGGTTGCCAGTAATAGATGAGAGGAGGCTGGAACTCGGAGGGGACTTTGCAGGAATTTTCCAGAAAGACTGTGTGTGCTGCCAACAGGCTCCTGAGTTTTACTCATTAGCTGCATTTTTAATCAACTTGGGTTTAAGCAGATTAACAGCAACTTCAAATCCAGTGAGCAAGGAGTGGGGAAGCAAAA
>VWZZ01004053.1:355007-401794 GCA_013399095.1 Psophia crepitans | reverse complement strand
CAAATCCAGTGAGCAAAGAGTGGGGGAACAAAAAAAAAACAAAAAAAAAAAAAAAGAGGAAATAACACCCTTTATTACTTTATTACATCCTGATAAAAGATGAAGCTTTCTTTCTCACTCAAAATTAAGTGAAGCCGGTGGGTGTTAGCAGTGGTGTTACAAAGGGTGAAATTCAAACGTGAAATGCTTCAGGTCTTGGGCAAAGCCTACTGCTGAAGTCAGCAGTGAAGCGCAGGAGCATGACAGCCGACTTCCCCGCTCCTGCAGTACCCGGGCAGGTAAAGGCAGAGGGCTGTTATGTGCCCTGCACGGAGGGCTGGGGCTCGGAACAAGTGGCTTTTATTCCCGCTTCTCTGTTTAACGTGCTTCTTACTCCTGGACCATGTCAACAAACTTCTTTCTTCACTTTTCTATCAATGGGCTTGACTCCATGGAGTGTTGTGATACTTAAAGTAGCTGGACAAAGTGGCTGAAATATGTTATCTATGTGGAAAGGGCTCATTTTTTTCCTAAGATAATAAGAGCAGCTGGGGAAACTGGGTGCTCGGAGCTCTGAGAAATGAAGACAAAATTAACGATGGCCATATGGAGAGCCAAATAGGAGCAAACCGTGCTTTATTACCATTGGGAGCACAGATAGGATGTTCCTGGGAGGGGTGCTATGGGTGTTTCCAGAGGTCCTCACTGGAAGTAAATGCTTTTATGGTGAAGCAAAATTTCCGGGCGAAAACAAAAAAGCAAAAACAAATTTCCATACCTCTGTTGAACTGCGAAGGCTGAAGTGTTCTCCTGTGCAGAAGGCAAGCAGAAACCTGATTACTATTTAGGTCAGGCTGAAAATCCACTGAAGGCAGAAGTTATTCACAGGAATTATGGGGTTAACAGCACAGATCCTGTTGTAAAATTGAACTTTAGCTTTTACTCATTTATTGGCAACTGTTCCAGGTACTGACCATTTCTCAACATCCTCTTAAGCATTTTGCGGTGGAATAGAAATCTGGGGATCATTTCTGTGTAACTAAATATTTATCCTGAGACTTTTAAACTATTAATGTGCATTTAATCCCCTACCTATGTGATTGAACATGAAAATGCAAATACCTGAATAACTAATTACATCTTTGAATCTGTGTGTCTTCCCCGTCCCCCCACCTTTTTTTTCCCCTACTATTTTAAGGTCATTTTCCCCAAGGCAAACCTCTGTTATCTCGGCATTCCTTGCCAGCCCTATCAGGCTTGAAACCCTTCTAGTCATCTGTCTGAGCGAAGGAGTGCTCCAGCCCTTGGATTTGCACTGACCAAGACCCAATTCCCCCAATTTCTCCCGCGGATGAGTCACTGGGTACCGCGCTCGGCGGTGTTTACTTGCCCTGCCTGCGCGATAACGGATGACGCGTACTGCGGATCTCGGCGCCTCTCATGTAATTTAAACGCGCTTCTAACAAAGGACAGAGAATAATATCAAACTTCATTTCAGCGTGCTGAAGGGAGAAGGTGCCATCTGTTCTTTACGTTGCCGCTGATGAATATGCAGGAGAGACGGACCCGCTCGCCACCCCAGCGTCGGGGCGGCCGGAGCACCATGCTGCCTGCGGAGCAGCAGTAAGAGCAGTCCCCAAAGGGACTTTCCTGCAGCGTGACGGCCACCAGCACATCAGGCACGGGCACCCCTAGGAAGGGGAGTCGCTGGCAGTCGGACCCCGAGTTAGGACCTGTGTTCGCCTCAAAGTCAGGAGGCAGCTTTAAACTGGGAAGGGGTGGAGAGAGGGGGTGGAGGGTCCCAGACCCTCCCAGCAGGAACCAAAACGCTGCGAACACGGAGAGCAGCTGGAGGAGGCTCAGCTACGGCCGAGCACTCTGCATAAGCAATCGCTGCCAGAAAAAGAGCTCCCCCGCTCCCTGCGGTAAGCAGCTCGTTCTGAATCACTTGCGGTTAACTCAGATTGGCTGCGAAAATGCACGGCGCAAGCTTCAGCGTGGTGCGCGTCGTGTCCACGGGAAACAAAGGAAATAGACGTACGTGTACAGGCAAGGTAGGAACGGTTGGCAAGTGATCCCGAGGTGCGGAAACACATTTATGGTTTTAGGAACAAAGTCTGTGATAAGATCGTGTTACAACTAGGGTTTGGACTGAGACCTTCTGGGAGAGAGTGAAGGAAGTGGCAGGATTAATGCGTGACAAAGAATGAAAGCTTGTCAAGAAAGAGGTAAATCATGGAAGGAGGAGGACAGTGTCTTGACAGAAGGGACAAAGTAAAAAATTAAGATACTGCAGGTAAAGGCTTGACGCAAGGGGTCGTGTGGAGTTCAAAGTCAGACTCTAGCAAAAAAATGGCATGTATAGAGGCACAGTCTGTGACAGCCAGCATAAACTAACCCCCCTGGTAGGTAAAAGTTGTGCAAAAATGTAATGTATTGCATTGCTGTGCAGAAGAATTTGCAAGAATCAGTTGACTGCGCATAGCCTGGACAGTGAGAAAGAGGAGGATGCTCTTACCTCAAGCAAATCCTGCAGAGAAACAGAACCAGTGCAGGCTGACAGGACTGAACCAGCCATCTGAAGGGAGAGGAGTATCTCTGGATCCCAAGCTGGACATGAACAAGAATGTTGCAGATGAACGGTGGTGAGGGAAAAGATCCAACTGCAGACAGAAATGCTATGTGAGTTACAATGCTGTCATGCCTCTGGTCCCACCAAAAGGATGCGTTCATGCTGGGCCACAGCAATGAAGGAGGGATCAGAGGGATGTCCTCCAGGGGACATGGATGTTCTGAATCCAAGAAAGAGGTGGGAAAGCTCATGCAGAGAGGTCTTACAGGGCCCTGCGGTGCACAGTGCTGACCACCAGGAGTTGAGAACATGGAGCATAGTCCTTGGCTCTGGGTATTTTCCGAATCCAAATGACTGGGCAGTGTCGGCCCCATGTTATACCTCCAAACAAAATGGAAGAGGATCACCTCCGAGCGGCCCACTGTCATCCCTCACTGCAGCAGCCCTGTCCTCCACGCTCCCTCCCCACCCCCAGCAACCACAGGGTACTTTTGTGGCAGCACCCTCTGCCCTCACCCCTGCCCATCCCTCCTTGTCTTCCAGGCAGCTGTGGTGTTGCCACTGGCCAGACATGAGCAGTTTCCAATGGTCAGAACACAAAGACTATTTTCTCCCCCATACCAGCTTCCCAGGGATTATTTTTTTTCCAGACTGCTTTTTTTTAATAAAATTCTTGCTCTAAAAATATACGGCTCCTTAATTTATTGGTCCACTAGAGAAAACTGCATCATGTCTAAAATGCTTTAATAAGGATCTAAGGCGAGGAACGTTGACATAAATGATAATTAGAGTGTCAGAGAGGCATTCCCACATCCCCCACCATCGCCAGATGTCAGTACGCCACAATAGCCAAGCAGAAGCAGGAAGCAGGTGTTGAAAGCCGGTGTGATGCTCTTCATAGCTGGCCACCCGCAGCGGCTGTTCCCTGTCCTACTGAACACAGGTAGGACTTCTTATCACAGCAGTGCTCCCAGCCTTTCTGGTGACTAACAGCAGACTCAGTGGCCCATGTTGGTTTTTTAATAGGCTTTTCCTAGCTACCCTTGGTCATCACTGCATGTTGGTTGAAGATTAAAAGTTCATGGTCTCTGGACAGTGGAGGACCAGTTATATCATGAGCCAATGCAGCAAGGAATAAGGTCATCACTGCTAAGGGAGGCCTGAGTTTGAGTGTGCAGGCTGGGAGTGTAGGGAATCCCATTCGGAAGATCTCGCGTTGTGCAGTGAGCTTGGACACACCCCTATGACCTGCACAGAGCCCCACGGTGGCCACACCCCATAAAGGGAGTATGTGAACCTGTGATGCAGTTTAATAAATGCCATTTTGTTCATCCATCGTATTGATGTCGTGCTCTCTTGGCCCCAAGGTGAGAGTCCTCAGGGGTGAGGTGCGTCCTCGGACTCCAGGACCAGTAGTTGAAGTCCCCCGCTGCAGCTCCAAGAACACGGAAAGCAACAGGGGGAGGACAGGTGAATTTTTGGATGAGGGTCCCATGCTTCTGTGCATCATGTGCTCCACCTTGGGGCACGTCTGCAGGCAAAGGGGAGGAGATTTCCACTGGTGCTTCAGTACACATGGAAAAACCCCGCTTTTCTCCCAGTTCCTCTGTTGCCAAGGCCACAGTCTTCATAGGAATCACATGGGGTATCAGGGCTTTGCTAGGACCACATACATCTTTTACACAGAGCTTTACCCACAGATGTCTCCGTAGCACATTACGTACCTCCAAGTGGCAATATTAGATGTTGACCACTGCAAACCTCAGAAGCTAACTCCAGAGATATATCCATAGCTGCAGGTCTGGATGTCCTCATGTCCTGAGAGAGAGTAGCACCCTGCTCTGAGCACTGTCCTTGTACCCAGGAGGTCACAGGGGTTGCTTCTAGTGGGGACAGGAGGGCAAGACCCTCTGTCTGCAGTGCAATGGAGGCCCCTCACAAAGACCCTTGAGCTTCTCTCAGGGGGAGGAAAAGTGCTAAAGGTGGGCTGGGAGATTGGAGACAAGGCTTCCCTGATGATTTCCAGTGGAGCTGTTCCCAGAGGCTGAGCCGGGACCCTGCTGGTCTATGTAAATTGCAGGTGGAGAGGAGTACCTCTCCGCCATGGCTTAGTCCAGTAGCGTGGCCTCCTACAGCCCAGCTCTGTGCGTGCCCATGCTGGGCCAAGGGGCTGCCAGGCACCGGCTGCCTCAACCTCCACCAAGGGTCGGGACACATTCCCGGAGCTCAGCCATGCTGAGGCCTCTGAGTGGTAAGGTCTCCAGGGAAGTCCCTCCATAAACCCTCATCTCTCTGCCTTTGCCTTGCACTGAAAATCCAGCAGTTACTTAATATTTATAATCCACTGGGACCTAGATGGTATTACACAGTGCATCAAAATATGCATATTATTTTATATCAAATCTACCACTCTAATGCTGCAACCTATGTCACCTCTTCCACCCTTGTCCTCCTGGCATTGTGTGCTGCTGGTGAGGCAAAATATCGGGATTTAGTTCACACAGTTAAAACCTTTGTGGCATAGGAGTCATTTAGAGGATGCTCCATGGGATGCTTTTTAAAACAATAATTAGCCCTTCTCAGGTGTTTCTGTTGTTGACCAGGATTGAAATCATATGTGGGAATGGCACAGACAGAGCCCACAGCACCAGGGGTGACTGGAGCCCACCTCAGTCACTCGCTTCTGATGATCCATACCTAAGGTACCATGTTTTTCCAAACACTGAGGAAGACGTGCTCTCTGCTCCTCAGGCACCCCAAACCATCGCGATGTGATTAGGACACTCAGAATCGCAGGATGGGAGCTAAATGCTAAGATTGTTGATGGAATTGCTAATGAGGACCTAAAGATGACATGGTGAATGATAGCAGATCAGTAATTGCTTTTTCCCTGTAGTGACTTAGCAATTAGAAATGGAACGAGAAAATCAGGATGAAATTTGAGAGCTGTGCCGTTTAGAGTACCTGCTTCTGTTTATTTTTAACCCTCTCTTTCATCCCGCTAATCCTTTCTGCGATGTTTTCGCTCCCTCGCTCTGCGCAGTGCTGCGTTATATTTGCAATGCCCTGTCATTTGCATTATGTCTGCAAGCTGTCTTCTCCAGACATGAGCCTATTTAGACAAGTTGTCAGGCTGAATGGGAAAAATCTTAAATCAATGTATTTCAGCATGCAATCATATATAGGCTAATTTATCTGCTGCCCTGTTCAGCCTGCCAGCTTAAAATGAGGTCTTTCAGGCATGGTGCCTCTGAAAGTCTCCTGATTAACAGAGCAATTTTTATTGGTAGGGCGACAACGTGATTGTTTTATGGTAATTGTTATCATTTGGACCTGTGTACATGCAAATGGGGGAGATTAAAGTAAAGAAAATATAAAGATGATGAATATGCAGCACGTAGCCAAGATGGCAGAAGAATAGAAATGTTTGTCATATAGATGTTCACTGCTGTGGCCAGGGTGGTGAAGAGCTGGCTGCCTCTCCAGGGGCAGGGAGGTCCCCATCCCACAGCGGCAGTCAGTGGGGCATCTGCCTGCAGGTGATGATGTCCAGCCTCAGTCCCATGTTCCTGTCTCTGTTCCCCGCCACTGATCAAGGTGGCTGCTTCTCCTCCCCTCCCCAGCGAAGAGCTTTGGGGATAGAAAGCAGATAACGGACAAAAAGGACGAAACAGTAGCACAGTCACGTCAGTGCAAGATTTCTTGAGATGGACCCACTGGTCCTAAGGGTATAACTCCTTTTGGGGTGGGTTTAAATTTATTTTCAGCAGTTCTATTCCTGGCTTTCCTGCTCATGACTTCCTATCACTTTACTTCTCTTGCTTTTCTTTTTTTTAAAGTGAAGTTTGGATATATGGAATATATCGCCTCTACGGGCATGGAGCTTTCTAGCTCTCATTGGCATGCAACCATGCAGCAAGACTACCCCACCGGTAAATCTAATCCCTCACCTGGAGTAACTACCTCTATAAATAAAAAAATAGTCCAGTCTATCCCTTCAGCTCTGCTGCCTCTGAAATCAAAAGCAAAACCCCAGTGGCTTTCCCGGGGAAGGTCTGGGCCCTCAGTGCCACGGCTTTCTCACGGAAACCACCAGCAGGTCAGGGGGGTGCAGATGCTCATCGAGCCTGGATCTGCCCGCTAGGAGTTGGAATGAGATCAGCAGCTCACTTTAGATAAAGCACCCAGCATGAGATCATACCCCTTCTTTTCCCTTTTTTTTACATTACGTTATTGAGGCTTACAAGGAGGGGAGCAGGACAGCAAATTTTGTCTCTGTTAAAACCATGTCAGGCTTTTTCTGCTTTGTAATGTATTTTGGTATCCACCTGGGAGAGCGGGTCTGGCTGTTCCCTGCAGTTACAGCTGCACAGCCTGAGCTGCTGCAGCCTCCCTGTTGCTCCATCTGCTGCGGATGAGGACACCAGCGCAGCCCCTCCGTTCTTCTTAATGTACCACAATCCTCAGCTATTTATTTTTGCCTTGCAAGCCTTCGCTACTTGTTCTCACCGCACCTCTGAGCTGCCAGCAGCTGCTATTGTCCCACTCCATCTCTTTCAGGAGAACTGCCAGAGTACGGACTGACCCTGCCTTGCCCAAAGGCCCCAAAGAAGGGTGATGGCGGCAGGAAGCTGGGCACAGCGAGAGTCATGCCCGAGCTCATAATGCAGCCGTGGATGGGACTGCTCATCGCTTTTGCAAAGGATCACAAGCGATTTTACAAGTCTGCTGATGTTTGTGCCTGAGCAGATTAGACATGCAGTGCTCTGGTGTCAGAGACGCTCTGTCTTCCACCAAGTATTATTGAATGGCTGCTCAGGAGTCTGGTGCTGTCCTCAAGGTCAGAAGGGCACATGGGGAAAGTGCACATATTCTTTAAAAGCTTAATTACTTCAGCTGCCCAAGATGAGAGCCAGTGCTTACATAGCAGGCGTTTGTCGTCAGTGGGAGAAGCTGAACAGATTGAAGACACATTTCTCTCTGCTTTTCTGTTCCTGTTTCATTGGTCAATGTGGTCTAGTGTAGGGTGTCCCTGCCCATGGCAGGGGGGTTGGAACTAGATGGTCTTTGAGATCCCTTCCAACCCAAACCATTCTGTGGTTCTGCGATTCCTCTTTTCCTGTGTTTCAGAGTATATTTACTCTTATTTCCTTGTAAGCCTCTGTTGTCCTGTTCTGTTGCCATTTCATTCACTGTAACAGAGCACTTGTTTGGTTTGGCATTTTGTTCAGCCGCTGCGTGGGTCATGGATTCAACGATGGACCCAGTCGAGGATATTCTCTTACTACTTCCCTCCCTCCCACTCCAGCCGGCAGCAGAGAGATTGAAACGCATCTTCACTAGGTGGAAAAGATGATAAAAATACTTTGGCATTGGGAGCTACCTCTAATTTTCTTGCATTTATGCAGGAATTTCCTTGCAAGCTTTTACCCCAGATCAGCTGAAATGTGGTGACTTGCTGCAGTCCTGGTGAAACAGCAGCTCTCACACTTGCTGCGCTGTGCACTGAAGGATTGCTTCACTGCCTCCCTACCACCTAACACAAGCTGCTCCTCTGTGCTAGGCAATGCCATCTGTGGGAAAAACCTACCCCAAACCTCTCACTGCTCACACAGTTGATCCATTTGAGGTCTCTCCTCAAAATTAATCTGCCAAAGCACATCTTTGTTCTGCAGTTTCACCACTTCTACTGCTTTTCCCTGAGAAGACGTCACGATAAAGCCACAGACCCGTTCCAACATGCTCTTCTCTTTGTTAAGCATTGGCCAAGCATCTTGCACAAGGTGCTTTGACTCGTCAAGTACATACACCTGAAGACACGTTTCCGAGTTGTCCCTTCCCCACATCACTGGCAGGCATCAGTGTCAGGGATGATCAGTGACAGTCCTGTTCAAGTCTGTCCCAGCAAGGAGCTAACTGCAGCTCACAGTTCAGAAAGACTGATTTTTTAAAAGCTGAACGCCAAATTGCTGGAACAAAATCCTACCATTTCAACTGGAAAATCTGTTCAGCTGGAGCTGGGCTGCAGGAGAGGGTGGCTATCTCATTTTGCATAAGACGCTGGCGAGTAATCTGATGATTTTCTGTGACTAATACAATAGGTCATATTTGAATGGTCGATGGAGAGATGAGAGGTTTCATATTCTGTTACCAAATCCCTGAGCCATCTGGTTCTTAATGACTTCTTTCAAAACAAAGGGACTAGAACTTCTGAATTGCGCAATGCGTTCTGACATCCTCTCTTAGAAGATGCCAATTACTTCATATCAGCAAATGAGATCAATGCCTCCATCAATTACAGCTTCCATGCCCCCCTTTCAGGTATTTCCAACCATGCCCCTAATGGCAAATATATCCTCCTTCTTGCTCAAGCTGATGTTGTCCACCACTGGGAACCAGAGGGTAGAAAGTAGAGGGCAGTGTCTGTTGCCATACTGAGTGTTTGTTTCCATGGGGCAGTGGGGGCATGATGGAGTGAAGTGGGGGGGGAGGTGTGTGAAACCTGGCAGGAGCGTGGGGTTTGGCAGGGTGCCGTGGGCTGTGCCACCTATGGTGACAGCAGCGGGCTGTGCTGGGGTGAGCAGCGCACTGGGGGACAGGTCTATGTTCCCATCCCTGTCCCCTGGGGTGGCAGCTGCTAGCTGGGCTCTGCTGCCAGAGCCACGTGCTTCTGGGTGACCCGTGTGAGCTGGAGCAGTAGGTGAGGAATTAAAGCCTTTCCTATTTCACAGCCTTTTTCTCTGCTTCTGCTTGTGCTCATGGGTTGACTCCGCTGCAGCTCAGCACGTTTTGGGGAGGATGCCCCAGAAACGTCTGGGTGGTCACAGACAGCATGCTCAGGGAGGGGTGCCCCATGCCAGCCTGAATCCTGGGCGGGATGAAACGCAAAGTGCAGACAGGAAACACCAAAAGAAAGTGTTCTAAAGGGGAAGTTGCTGCTTTTATTTTCCGAGGCCGAGCCCCTGGCACAGCCCCGAGATGCCAGGGCAGCCCATGTAGGTCCGCCGCACCGCTGCCTTTTGAATTACCGACCCTGAGCGCAGCATCTACAGCAGTGACAGCGGCAGGGGCTCTCAGCGGCCTGAGCCAAAGCCTGTGGTCACCGCAGCTCACGCCACGCTCACTGAACTGGTAAAATTACCCGAGCTGGTTTGCTTAAGTGATAGCTCAGTAACGTTTCTTAGTTGCGGTTGCAGTGCAAACCTGCCCCGGGGAAACCCAGGCCAGAAGTTTATCCATCAGCGCTTTCGCTGCTGTGAAGCTTCCGACGGCGTGGGGTTTGCATGTTGTCTAGCGAAGGCCCTGAGCCCCCTCCGCTTGCTGCAGCCTCTGCTCCAGGTGGTCCTGGGCCACCACAAGGTGTGTGCGGAGGTGCTGACGTGTTCTGCCTTTGGTCCTGCATGGCCTTAGAATTTGAGCTAAAACCATACACAGATGAAAGGACATGAAATGGATATATTTATTATTCCCTATTTATGGCTTATATAGTTTAGCCAAGCATATCATAACATTGTGAGATGCTATCTGGGATTACATATCCAATAAGTACGGCATATTACCAGCATACTATAGCACTATTATGTATAATTATATATGTTTATAGATACCACATCACAGACCAGCTTGCTGCTTTGCTACATTTGTGATATGCTACTTGTTGTGTCACATTCACAAATGATATGCTACCTCTAATTATGTACATTTATAAATGTATGCCATATTTACTGCGCACTATAGTATTTGCATCATCAATCAGAGTCATCCTGTTGATAGGCCAGCTGATGTTGATTTGCTTAATGTCTTTTGATTCTCTAAACATCTGTCTTTTAAGTGGTGGGTGCCTTATGACGGATTCATCCAGTAGTTAGACCTGGCTTACAGAAGTGATTAACAAACTTGGTGAAACCCCTACGAGCCGCTGGCCAAGCCCCCTGGCCATTTCACAGGGTTTCAATGCCGACGGTTGGCATTACACATCTACCTGACTCAGCTTATTTAGGAAGAGCTCTGTTCTTTGATGGATTCGGGGTTGCGGTAGATGTGCACTCAGCCCTCAAGCAAAAGGCTGGATGAGGGGCTGTACCGTCACCTAAAATTTGGGCTGCCAGCCATAGCTCCTCTGTATTGCTTGCTCAAGGGTAAAGATTCTTGGGTCTGCAAATAGCGTTGGTCTGCTGTGCTCCTTTGGTCCTTTCCCTAATGTCTATTGAATCGCTTGTCTCTCCATACTACATAATTTAGGTCGGGTTGAGTACAGAGTATTTTATTTATTTATGTATTCAAATTTTTAAAATGCATCTCTCGGCATCTTAGCAGTACGCTAGGCACCTACCCCATAAATTAAAAATAACAGCATAAACTTAGACAAAGGGCCATCCATAAATAACTCCTCCTCAATTCACACCCTTAGCAATAGCCTTAGCTTGGAACAGGGAAATAGATGGGCTTTACAGCCTGTTGGGAAGGTTAATAAATCTGGGCACTGATGGACCAAAAGGGAAAATGAGTTTCAAAATTGAGGCGCCCCCTCTCTATCCCCTTTGTGGAGATGCCTTGCCTTGAACTCTTCACCTATCCTGGTCCTCGGTGGGAGATCAGATCCTGCTGGCCAACTTAGGGCTAGAAACACAGACTGTCAGGGACATCTCACACTGCTGCCGTGCTGCAAACTAGCTGAACTGACACATTCTGATCACATGAACATCTTATTTTAAAACAACTTTTGTCCACAGCTTCAAAAGTGATTTAATTTAGCACTGTATTTAGGTATCCTGTCTAAGAGGTGCCAGAGGTAGCTGGGTAGTCAGAAGATAGCTATTCACCCTTTTCTAAAGATCAGGCACTTTTTATAAATGTCAGACTGAGCACCAAAATCACCAGTTAGTTTTGAAAAGGTAAGTCTGTGTGTGTGAGTGTAGAGAGGAAAACATCCTCTTTAGAAGTAATTTGCTGAAAACAGTTTTAGTATTTTGTTCCTGCCTATGGCAATTTATGAAACACAAATGAGATATTGTACCAGTAGCGATGCTGAAATAAATCACTCTAAAAACAGAACTGAAATTTTATTTCATTACTAAAGTAAATATAAAAGTGCTTTAGCACAGTTTCAAATTAGATTGGGGTTTGGTCAAGCTTGTTATAAATCCAATGATTGTAAAGCAAATGGCTGGAGATGAACTCTCAGTAGAGCGCTGTTGCGAACACGGCTAATGGGATGCTGCGTGGTGCAGAGCAATAAACAGAGAGAAGCAAAAGGATGGATTTTGTGCCTGCAGTACAGGAATCAAAGGCAGCGATATAGCATGCTGTGTCCAGGTGGGATGTCCGATTCTTAAAAGGATGCAGAGAAAATACAGGGGGGTAGAACACACCTCCAAAACCAACTCATGGCCTGGGGAAAATGCCTTCCTCTGAGCAGGCAGGAGAGCAGAGGTTGAACCAGGATCCAGCAGCCTGCCTGTAAATCAGGCTGGAAGACCATCGACATGGGTGTACCACAGGAGAGAAATGCCTGCGGAAGGTGGAGTCCTCTGTGCTGGCAAAGACCAAGCAACGAGACAAGTGGTGGTGGCCCTGCCTCCTCAAGAGCAGGGCTGACTCCCGGCTTGGGGTACCCCCACTGGTAGTCCCATACCTGCATCCACCCAGGGATCACTGGGAGCCGACCGGACGAATGCGCCTGTGCAGGTTCTGGTACCATGGGCTTTTTCTCAGGGACAAAAGCATATAACATCAACCAGCTGCTGGGAGCAGATGTTCATGCAAGAAACATGGTGCAACCCACAGCAGGGATGTTGGTGTGAGAAACAGTACAAACTACAGCAAGAATGTCACAACTGGCTGTGGGTGGAAACTCACGTGCCCACAGCAGCTGCCCTCGAAGGTACAGCCCCTTCTTCACCTCCACAGGGCTTTGGTGGGACTTCTCCTGCTGGAAAAGCCCATAGGATAGACCTTGCTCATCCGGAAGGCCACGCAGCCAAACACCAAACTCCTGCCTGATTTCCGAGAAGGCAGGACTTGATCCTGTCGGAGACTCGCAAACCTCTGTTCAGCGACATGCTTTCCCTCCCCAGCAGGAATATTTTCAAGGTGATAGAGAGGGAGCTCCCTTGTTGTTATTAGCCCACGCTGGGCACACTCGGGGGTTGATTCAGAGCTATGAAAGTTATTGGAAAGATGCTCGTTGATATGTAATACCCTGCATCATAACGACCAATAAATAAGATCCGTTGCTGAAGAGGAAATATAGAAACAGTAGTTGCACGTAATTTCATAGCAGGGTAGGTGCCGCAATCTGTGCACCATCCCGGAACTGACATGTTTTCTATATGCTGTGCTATGCCCTCCTCTCGCAGCACCTGCACTAATGTAAATGAGCATTACGCGTGTTCATCAGCTGAACAATAAGCCCTGTGGAATGAATGATTCATTATAAAATGGTTTCTTTTGGAAGAGAAAGAAGGTTTTGTTTCGTTTTTAGAAGTACCGCAGGAAAACTCCATTTATTTATGCCTGCTTTTGTTCGACAGTAGTTTCTTTGTTCCTCTCTGCTCTTGCTTTTCTAGTGCCAGTTAGCAGCAACTTCTGGCGATGGCAGCCAGGGAAAGAAAGGAGAGGCAGAATCATTGCCGAGAAGGAAAAAGAAATGTGTGCCTAACAAAATAGAATTCAAGCTACATGTTTAAGCAAGCAAACTAAAGGCATAGACATCTGAGGTTTTTCTTCAAGTGTTTTTACATTTTCTAGTCATTCGAGCCTGTCATTTCCCACTGCAGGTCTCATTTCTCCCTTAGGGCTGTCCCTAACTCAATACCTTACCCCCGGTTGGATAAAGCCCATCCTAAAGACCTGGCTGATGTTTTGCTTTACAGCTGTGGTCTAGGAGATGCTCTGTAATGGGCACAAGCAGATCTGTATCTGTTAAGGCTTTACTGAATGCACTGAGCAATGACCGATAGCCGTCATCCACCAATACCATTCTACAGACTGCTTTTAGCCCATCACCTGCTCTTAAATTAACGAGCTCTCCCAGAAGGCCATCCTGTGAAAACTGACATGAGGACCCGATACCCCAGCACCTTTTGTGACTGCAAAGCCCCGGCACTGGGAGCCCACGCTCACCACCACCCACCACCTCCCTGCCCCAGCAGCTCGCTGCAGCCAGCGAGAGCGTTTACCCACACACCGCAAACTGCCCTGCTCCCAAAGAGGAGCAAGACCTGAACGCGCCTGCTCTTGTTGAGTTTTGGGATGAAGTTTCTCCAGATCTAACACCGTTTAGGGCTTCCCTGTAGCTACAAGCAAGTGGGGTGGTTTATAACACTGTAGGAAAGTCAGACTTGCTGGCTGAAGTTACCTCTGACTCTCTGACTCCCGTGGGTCACCTGTAGTTTCTGTACCCTGCCTCGCCAGGTGTTTCCTCTGTTAAGTTTGTCCACAAAGTGAATTTCAGGTTAACTTCTTATTAATTTCCAACATACAGTGTATGTTCTGGGTGCGGTCTCTGGGGAGAAGTCTAATAACATCACAATTGCTTGTGTTAAAATACTATCTGCCTGCCTTTAAGTTCTTTGTCCCAGACGACTTTATAAACATTCAAACAGACCAGTTGTCTCTTCCCTGGGATTAATTTCAGGATTTAAATGCACTATCCAAGAAAGACACAGCCAGGCCTGAAGATTTTTAAATATAGGATAAGGAGCATGTTTCAATGTTCTGAGGTATTTTTCTTACTATTTAACAAGAAAGGAGGGGAGAAGTATCCCAAGGGGGTATGAGAGGACACGTCTGCCCACTGACAAAATAAAAGGAACGTAATAAACATAAAAAAAGGCTTCCCTCTGGAAGTTCCTAAAGTAGCTTCAGTAATGGAAGAGCAACTTGTGGCGTCTGGAAGAGGCGGGAATGAGAACAGACACATAGAGGGAATCAGGAGCATGCTAGAGTCTGAAAATTTGCCGTTCACTTTGTAATTCAGGGCACAATAGGCATAAATAAAATGGGATGCAAAAAATCAATGTGAGTAAATAGTAAAGGATACTTTGGGGCAGATTGGAGAGGAAAGGTGTAATTGCTGCTGAGGAATGTTTAGAAATAACTGAGATAAGAGGCATTAGGACAATGCTATATGGGACTGGCTCACAGCAATTCAAATCAGAGGCTGACCCTGGCTCTTGCAACAGATTAAAGGATGGCTTAAACAAGCTCCTGGCTGGGATGGCTGAGATAAACCCGGCCCTGCCTGATCTCAGGAGGACAGAGAAGAGTCACCACTTTGCCCTTTCCTGGGTTTCTCTGCTTTTACAGCCCCTTCTGGCACCCTTTGCAATTTAACCGTGATGTTTCCTGCGGTGCCAGGGAGAGCTCTGCGGTGGGTCTGGTCCACCACACTCATTTTCACGTCTGCCCAATCCCACCGGCTTCAGTGTGGCACTGAGCCAGTTCATAACCAGGCATCTACAGCGCAGGCTGTCGGATGCTACTCTTGCCCTAAATCAAAAAGATACTTGAGTAACGTCCAAAATTACGCTCTGACCTCTCCCAGCCATTTGACACAAAGTCCGGGTTAGGGCTGGGAAATTTCAGAGCTTATTGAGGCTGCTTGGAGCTCTCACCAGGAAAGACGCAGAGCCCAAAGTAAGGTGGAAGCACTTCCCAAACAGTGAGGAACAGAGATGTCTGCTCGTAGTGCAACTTCTTAGGAAACCCAAGAAGTATTGATGAGTTTGAATGATGCGAGGTCAAGGGGAGAAAGGACAGATGTGGTGAGCTGGGGATCAGCATCTTCTCGCAGATAACTAGCGATAGGACGAGAGGGAATGGCCACAAGTTGCGCCAGGAGAGGTTCAGGTTGGTCACGGTCCCTGAGGGTGTTTAAAGAAAGGTTGGATGTGGTACTTAGGGACATGGTTTAGTGGGTAATAGGTGGTGGGGGGATGGTTGGATTAGATGATCCTTAAGGTCTCTTCCAACCTTAATGATTCTATGATTCTATGGCATGAGGAGGTCTGGTAGGACATGAAAAGCACTTACACGTAAATCATGGCCCATCCACAGGTTTTACATGTCACACAGTAATAAACACTGCAGGAGTTAAAAGAGGGCACCATGGAAGAGTATGGAAGCGCAGAAAATAATCAAGGATAAGAGAGAGACATACATGAAGTGTAGAGTGTCACCCCAGAGAAGGGAGGGAGGTGTTACAGGGTACAGAGGAGGCAGTGCAAGAAATAACACACACATGTGCACAAACAAACACACAAAAGCAAAAATAAAGAATGAAAGAAATACAGTGCAGGAGGTTAAGATAAATAAGAAATTCTTTAGATATGCAAGGGAAAAGGTCTCAGGAAGACAGAAATTTACTTGCAAGATATGGTAAGGTTAATTTATTGATGTGAGTTGGCCAATGGTAAATGGAAAAAAAAAAATTAACTGTTTTCCTTAATACTCCCAAAGGAAGGTAGCAGGAGAGAGACCAGGGCATATCCCACACTAATTTACACTGTAGGAGGACAAAAAGTACCGGGAGAAATCAAGGAGAGCATGGTCTGACTCTCAGAGCACTGAAGACATCGTGAATCTCTGGAGGGAGGTTGATGAAGTGCAGGATGCCAGAGCTGACCCGAAGGCAGGGTGAGGGCAAATGGTCACTGAGGAGTGGGAGGATGGGGGAGCCTCTCCTGTGGGGCCAGGCAGGGAGGACTGCGAGCGCCTCCCTCATCCGCCCCTCTCTGCTCCCCTTGCAAACTGGTCTGCTGGATGCCTTCCTGGAAATTATGGAGGTGCCCACTCATGGGAGGCCTGGCAAACGTTAGGAAAGTTTCCAAAGTGCACATTTGCCTTCAGGAATACAAAGTAAGCCATTTTCCAGTAAAGCAGAGGGGACTGGAAAAGTTACAGTTAGACTGCAAGGTATGAAGTTTGGCAGTTTTGCGAAGAGATTTGCCTCTCAGGTGTGCCATTGCTCCTGCAGCAGGGCTCGGGCATCCCCGGGCTCGACGTAACTAGACAATAAATTATTCTCTGATTTGACACAATAACGTGAAGCTTCAGCAGCATCTGCAGCTTTCCCAGGATCCTGTGCTAAGCATCATCTTCATCTGTGTTGCCACCCCAGCTGCAAGTTGAGGGCTGGAGGACGGGGGGAAAGCACTGTGCCAGCAGGGAGAGCGGCTGTGGCGAGACCCACCAGCTCTGCCCACCAGCGGGAAAGCTTGGCAGCATCCACCAAGACCAGGGGCAGGCTGGGATGGGAACAGCGAGGGTGATCCATCAAAAGGGGCTGGGCAGCTGCTGGAAGGGTGCTTGGGATGAAGGGAGTCAGATGAAAGTGCCATCTGGCTGGGTGGCTCGATCTGGAATGACAATAACCCTATTACACACAAGTTTAAGAATTAGTGGGATCCAATATTACGCAGCTTTTGTGACCAGTTTGAGGAGCCAGTTTATCAGACTCGCTTAACTTTCTCCTCAAACCTGCACTATCAGCCTGTCAGGGTCAGGGTGCTTTTTTTAGCCTCCCCTTCTATGTCTGTGTAAGCTCCAAAGGCAGATACTGTATCCTGTAAAAAAGATTGTGTTCAGGAAACTGATAAATAACCCATGCCAAATGGAGGCAGCAGCATCCCTCATTTGATTTTGGAGTGCAATTCCCAACTGCATCTCTGTGTTGGTGCCCAGAGTGCTAAAAGAAAAGTGTTGCTCATCTCTGGATAAGGGTCCAATCTCTGGATTGGGACCCTGCCTTCTCAGTGAGCCCTGGGAACTGGACAAGAACAGTGTCCCTGTGGCTTTCCTTTCCCTACGGAGCCCTATCGGCGGCAGCACCAGCTTCGTACAGCTTGGATGGATATTGGCAGCAGTACATCTATTATAAAAATAGTACACTAAGGTGCTGGGGTAGAAAACAGTTGTAGTGAAATAAAGGACTGCAGCACCTCTTGATACTTTATTGTCTAGGTCAGCTCCTAAGGTTTCCCTCTCATTTTCTCCAGCTAAATACGTGTGTCCAGCTGCTTGCATAACCTTTCGTGGTAGGAGGCAATCTGCAGAAAAAGCCCTGCCTCTGCGTGCTGCTTCCACTTGCCAGGATCCCCGCTTCAGGACAAGCCCTGCTCTTAAATGTGCATTCTCTCCCTGGAGGCCTATTTCCCCAGCAATCTCACATGATTCATAAACTTTATCCAGACACCAGTTTCCGTCGGATGCCCTAAAGATTAATGGTGTCACAGTTTCGCTTTGGAAATGCTTGGTAGAGCCTTCTGCTTCGCAGAGAGGAAACTTTCTACTCCCTGGGGCTGAGAGCCTAAAGACCAGCCTTGCCTATGACCAATGACCAACTCACATCCTACCCACAGACCAATGGCTCTCTCCAGACCAGCAAAGCATCTTTTGAGCTGTGGCTCATAGCCCTTTGCACGTTGACGTGCTTCACAGAAACACCTGAAGTGGTGGCCTGGCCTCCCAGGGACACAGAGGGAGGCAAGCCTGGGAAGTTCAGCCACTGCTCTGGGGACCACAGCCACGGGAGGGATAGGAAGGGAAGGCTTTAAAGCACCCAGCTGTCCTAGAGACTGTGGGAAGCCTTGAAATCCTTCCTTTTTATTCCTTGTTTTGCGATGTCTAATCTGATGCTCGTCCCACGAGTCACTCAGCAACACTCTTCTTCCTCCGCTCATCCCAGGGGAGCCCGTGGATCTGCAAACATCCACGAAGTTCTGACCAAGATAAATGATTTCAGGCATTTGTCCTTCAGTGTTGTGTTTGTGGGAAAGCTATTTGGGTGCAGTCTAAGGTGTGAACACAGCGCAGCTATACTAACGTAAGCCACCCGGTAGATACTTCCACTTTGCAACAAAAATGGAGTTTTTTGTGTGTGTGGTTAAACTTGGGAAACAGATGAACAGCATAGGAAGAATGCAGATGTACCACAAGAGTAGTGTCCAAATGGAAGTCATCTCTGTTCCTGTGCTAGGGCATCTGGCAAATCTTCCCTATGCAGGTAATGTCTTGGGTAGTCAGTTGTTCGGGATGGGACCTGAGGTCATTTGAGATATTCAGACAGTTCTTATCAAACTTTCAGGAGGAGAAAAATAAACCATAAAGTAAAGAGATTCCAAATTTGAATACAGTGGAAAAGTAAGTGTCTGCATCTCCTCCCCAGAAGATACTGTTATTTGAAGTCTTCTATTACATTTTATATTTTTACTTTACAAAGATCTCATTAGGGAAAATAATGTATTTTATATCATATTTTCAGGTTTTTCTGCCCTATTCCACAAAGCACAGGGATGGAAAAATACTGGGGCATCTCCCCTGTCCCCACTGAAATAAATCTAATCAGGAGGACAGTGAGATTTCCCATGGGAGCCTTCCCATATCTGGGAACATGTGTGGTTTGCTCATGGATCCGGCTCAGGCGGGTGGCAGCCATTTACCAGCTCCGCTCTGCAGGTAACCAGGGCTCAGCAAAAGGCAGACACCACCTTGGTTCCGACCAGATGTGAATTTTGCTCGGTGTCTGAGGTGTATCTTTGCCTCATGCTGCCTCATGCTGCCCTGGGACATACTGCATGTCTACCACTCTCCCAGTTTTTCACAGGGCGGTGGTGCTGTACCCCACTGTGCCCTTGCCATGAGGATGCCGCGTAGCTCCTGACCGCCCCGGATCCAGCACATCCCTCTCGTGCTACAGTCGCGGTTCATGCACGCTGAGGACCCCAGTAGAAGTTGGTTTGGTAGGAACAGCACAGGCGCTGTGCGTGCTGTGCTCATCTCCTGTGTGTCTGCACCAGGTGGGTCCGCCTGACCCGATAGGGGAAAACTGGTGGCCCTGTGTGTGTCGGTACCCTACGCCCTTTTAGAGATGTGAGGATATCTGAGGCGGGCAGATTTGCTGAAGCACCTACAGGAAATGTCCACCCTCCCGGAGCAGCAGCTGCGAATCAAGCAGGATAGCCTAGGGCATCTCAAATGGCACCAGACACCTATATTTAGGCACCCGAATCCCACCCGGTGAGTCAGCAAAGCCCTTTCCCAGCAGATCCACTGGTGACAGGGTGGGGCAGGACGGACGAAATGTGCCAGCGTGTCCCCGCGTGTCACTGCTAACCATACCCTGAAGGTAGCTGTCACGGGAAATTCCTGCAGAGCATAAGAGAGAGGGAGAGCCTTTCAACAAGGTTATTTTTAACCATCCTGCAGAGCTGTATCATTGCCCGGCAGTACTACAGGCTTGTCTGGGGATGTTTCCGTTCTCAAACGGGTTCTTCAAAAGAAAAAAAAAATAAATAACAAACTCTTCTAAATCATTCTTTGCCTCTTGCTGGACTGTGTTGGATGTAATTTCTAACTCTGGTTCATATCCAATTCTGCATGGAGTTATGAAGACTGCCCTGAGTTTGGTGGGGCAAGTATGGTACAGAAAGGGTCTGTCATCTCCAGTAATGTGGCACACGGGCTACGTGAGTGAGGGATACATACATTCTGAATGAAAGCTGACTTTCCATGGTGTAGGTTGTCTTCTAGCCTCTGGATGCTTTAAGCATATTGCGGGGGTGGTGGGGGGGCATATGTCTAGTTTTCTTGCTTTGTAAAGCAAAAGTGAAGTGACTGAGCCCCAGAGCGTCCTAACCCCAGGGAATCAGTGGGCTGTCTTAGCCACAGTTACCCAGAAAGTGGAGGCCGCTGCAGCTCTCCACGCTACTGGTCCCCAGTGCCCGAACACTGAGTCAGCTGTTTAACCTGTGCCGGAGCTGACTCCTGCAGGATGGATGGTGGGGAAAGCCTCTCGTGGGGGTAGCCTAATCTCGGGTGTTTGGGTTTTGTGCCTGAAATACTCTGATGCATGTCCTTTCCCGGCTCCGCGAAGGACGAGCACAACTTTTATTTCACCCTTGAGCGAAAGAGAGAAGGCACCAGTGACTTGTGTTTTATTAAATCCAGGCCAACTGCTTGGGGCCTTCTTGTGACAGGAATTATCAATCTTAAATATATATAGTGGAACGGGCTGGTTTTGCCTAAGGCCTGAAGGATGAGCGCAGCGTTGCGCTGCCGTGCGCCTTGTATAAACACCCATCCTTTGGTGCCTGCGTGTCTGGGGCTGGGACAAGCTTTCCGGCCTAAATGCTGCCCCTCCACCACGACCGCTTCGCCCAGCGACGCCGAGGTGCATTGCACACACGAACGAAAAGCGGCATATGACCCTAAATACACCGTGATGATGAGAAGGGGGGCTCGGGAGCTGTCGCGGTTTGTTTAGTCGGTTCCCAGGGTATTCCTGCATTCCCCTCCACCTACCTGCATTCCACCTACCCTGAGAGCTCCCTGAGCATCCCTGGGCTTTCAGCAGGCACCTACCTGTGTCGTGTGGGATCCCCTGGTACCCAGCACTGGCTTCTCTCTTCCCCTCCGGTGACCGGGTGCGCAGGAGATGGGCTGTGGTTCAGCGATGCTCTTTCATCTCTGAGCCCTGGATCAAAGGGCCACAGTGCTACGTGGTACCAGAGCCCAGCGGTGCCGTGTCCTGCAAAGCCCTGATTCACTGGGAACTCACTCTGCCAGTTCAGAGTCGCCGGGAGCTGTTTGAAGGCTGTGGGCTGCCAGGCGTCCTGTCAGCTCAGGTATTGTCTGTCCTCCCGCAGCCCTCACAAAGGCAGCATAAAAGCAGAAAGGCGGATTTAGCTCTTTGGCTACTTCATCAGAAATATCCACTTTTTTGGGGGGGTGCATCCTCAGCCAGACCGGGGGCTACGTTCTTTTGCTCGCGACGCTCTACGGGTTAAGAGGAAGAAATGGTTTTTAATGTTTCCCCCCATGCGAACGTAGGATCTAATTCTTCTCTCCCTAAATCAAAAGCAGGATGAGAAGGCGAGAATCCAGTTTTGTCTCATCTCAGATCTCTGTCTCAGGAGGATACGGAGCTTTAAGATCGTTGCGCCTCTGTAGCTTCCAGCTAAGAGAATGACATCCAGAACAAACACCAAAATTGGTTAAAAAGGATCACTTAGAGAATAAAAGCAGGTTGGGGATGACTTCCCATCCCAGATTAAATTAGTGTAATTGCGTCAGCCCTTTCCTCTCAGGACCAAGTTGCCACGGGGCAGTTTGTTTTGCTCTTCCTAATACACACGATGTGTTTTTTGGACTCGTTCTCCAGTCTCCACATAACCCGACAGCCACCTTCCCCTCTGATGGACGTGCAGCTGCCAGCGGCTGCTTCCTCTGCACCCAGTGCCTCCACAACCAGGGGAGCCAAAGGGGGCCCTGGCACTTCTTCTGTCGTGCTCCTTTTGATGGCGGCATGGCTCTTCTCCTGTCTTAAAAGAGGGGAGGAGAGAGGGCAGGCTGCAGTCCAGAGCCCCTGGCCACCTCCCCCCTTGCCAGGGCAGCACCTTTTTCCGCAGGACAGAGACCAGCGTCGCACACCGAATTTTAGATGGTATATTGCAGCAATGTTTCCTTTCTGGCCATTAAGCTTTGTGTCCCAGCCGTCCGTTAGCGCAACTGCTAATTGTCTGGAGAGCCTCAACAGAAGTGGCTGATAATCGTCCCAGAATTTCACAACTGCTAAACAAGTGCAGACCGTGTGTACAAACGCAGATCCAGGGGCTGCCAAGCCGTTAGCTTTTGTTCATTTTGCTGTTTAGGAGGCACCTTTAATTTTTATGTATTTTTTTTCTGTATTACAAAGCGAGAAATACTTAGCATTTATTTAATTAGCTTGGCTATAATACAGACGTTCCATGATTACAAACCAAAGTCAGTAAAAGCCTAATGTGAATGGTACTTTTTTGTACCATTGGAAATTAAAAATCAGTTGCACTATGATTAAATTGATTCCGGGTGGTTTCTTTTGAGTAATTATGTTCAAAAACTGTCTGCCAGTCCAATTTGCTATCAAATCTCACTTTATCGCTAGCATTCCACATGCAGGTGCATAGACAATATAAACCCGACGTCCTACAAAATTATCATCCTTTTGTAGGAATGAAATGCTGATTGTTTATTATCTGATTTAATTTCTGGTGGTTAAATCTGAGCAGTCTGATTTAGCAACAATTTCAATCAACCTTACAAATATTTGAATGCATTTATGTAACAATTAATGTGCAAAATAGCATGGAGCAAAGTCAGCTCTTCCGCTGCCTGAATCAGGGGGCCCAATTCCTGTCCCCTAGGGAGTGGGATGTCCCCCATGGCAGCCTGGCATGGGGCTGCACATGAAAGAAGCTGTGGTCCACGTGATGTCTGGACGGAGTCAGGCAGCCTGGTCTGCTGGTCCATCGCACTCAGTGTTGCTGTCCTTTGGAGAAGGGCACCATCAACACATGGCAGCCCCACTCCGTGGGGCCACCAGCGAAAGGGGCTGGAAGCAGGGCAGCCATGGGATGAATTTGGGCCCGCGACCCAGTCCCAGATTTGTACTAATGCACCTGAAAGCAGGATTACACCCCTCGGAGTGTGTGTCAGCTGAGAGTGAAGCCTGAGGCTGGCCGCAGGGCAGGAGGCTGGCCGCATGGGACCCGGCACTGCTGCCCTGGGGTTTTAGGGGACTGCTCCCTTTTCGGGCACGCTGGAACAAGGTTGTCAAGGAGCGCTCATTTATTCACTGCAGGGGTGAATTCAGCTGGGCACTAGAACAGCTCTAACACAACACAGTCTGCCTTTATTTATCAAAGACGTTCGATGGAGTCAATACTGCCCATCAGCTTTCAGCGATCTGTTCTCTGAGCCGTGAGGCGCCATCCCTGTTTGCAGATGGGTGGATGCAGCTCCCGTGGCAGCGGATGGAGCCGGGATGGGGACGCACACCACCACACGGCTCTCCAGCCTGGGCATTTCTGAGCTTTGCTTGCGGCACTTCTCGCTGTTAAGAGTACTGAGGGCAGGCTGGGACAGCTCTGGCGTTATTTTTCCACAGTCACTGTTGTCCTGGATGTCTGGCTTCCCCTCTGCGCAGCGTGCCGTAGCTGGTTGCGATGCTGTTGACAAAGAGGTGACTCATTTCCACCGCGGAATCTCTCTCGCACAATGCATCTATATCCTGTTTAATTTCACACCTATCCTGTTTGCTTAGTTACATAGCATTACTCTTCTATCTGGTGAATTTTAGATCGTATTATAAGGAGTGAATTTTATATTGTATTATACTACATGCTAATTGCTCATTTAATTTTAACTTGGTAATATGTTTATACTGCAAACAGTTAGGAAAATGACTTATAAGAATGTTTTAACTAGATGTGTAATTTGAGGATACAAATTTAATATGCTATACAAAGTCTTCTGGGGCAAAATAGCTGTGCCCTTACTCAGTTAGGTAAATGGGAGTTTACTTGAGCAAAGAAGCATTCGTAACCCAGGGAGTATTTCGGGACCACTGTTTAATTAAAATAATTACTACTCACAAGTCTCAAACTCGGATGTTGTGCATCACCAGATCTGTTCCTGGCTTTGCTGCAGATGGGCAGTGTGATATTGAGCAAGGAGCACACAACCCGAGCTGTGGATTTCTTACTCACCCCTGCGAGGAGTTACTCACGCTGCTCGTTTTGCCACAGGAGTGATGAGAAGATTAATGCTCCCTTTTTCCCCAAATACTCAGGAGTTCCTCAGGCAGAAGGATGCTGTCAGAGCGGAAGCCACATTACTTCATCACATTGCTTATTTTTTCATAGACTCATAGAATTATAGAATATCCCAAGTTGGAAGAGACCCATAAGGATCATCGAGCCCAACTCCTGGCTCCACACAGGACCAGTCCAACCAGAGTAGATGACTGAGGGCGTTGTCCCGTCCAGTTTTTGGCCTGGGCTTAATGTGTTGCACCCATTGGAGGCTTGATACCAGAGCGCTGGGAGCTCCATGCCAGCACTCTGCTCAACCTATCTGCTGAACATTCCTCCATGAGCCAGAATCCTCCTAGATGCACTCTCTTTATCTTCCCAACCCTCTGCTTCTCTTGACCCCACTGTAGTAACACGTTTAAATTACTCCTATAGTTAGTATAACTTAATGGAGGAGCTTAGGGAATGGACCGGCATCAGATGGAGATGCTTAGATGGTGCTGCAGATCTTGTCAGCCTATGAGATGTTCCATGGCATGCTGGGTGGACAGTTTCCAACTTTCCCTGCTGTGTCTGCCTTATATTGACTAAAAAGTTCTTCTCCTTCTGTCTCTGTTTCTGTGGTGGATTTTAGTATTGCAAATACTGATCAGGTGAATGACAATGAAAGAGACTGTTCAGAGCACCTGGAGGTTTGGTAGGTAATATAATTTGGCTTGCTGTGAACACTTGTACTTGAAATTTCCAATTTCAGTGTGGAATTAAATTTTGACCTCATCAGCATACCTGACTTAGCACTACTGGCAGGTTTGCTAACCCTTTGTTTAATGTTCTGATCTACTGTTTGTTTCAACTTTAGCAAAAACCTTCTTTTTCTTCAGTAAAGTGTAGCAGCCAAGCTAAACAAATATCAGAAAATCCTTTTAACTGTGTCCACTTCTTCCTTTGTTTGAATGCCTGGGGCTTCCCACCCTATCACAGCAGCACTCCTGTGCTGCAGCCTTGCAGCAAAGGCACCTCATTTCTGCTGATCCTGGTGCTCACAAGCACCAAGAGCCCCGTTGTCCCCAGGTGCAGAGGAGTTTGACTTTCCTGTTTCCCTCTACTCCCATGTAAGTAGAAGAGGAGCATTTTAGCAGCTTAAAAACATGCTCAGCTCTGGTCTGACAGCTTCCCTGTTTCTCAACCGGGGGCTGCAGAGGAGAGGGTCCTGCATTTCAATGTGCTGAGCTGCTGGGAGAACAACAAGCCCCTGGATGTAACCACGCTTTGCTCACCCCTCAAGGCACAGAGCCTGGCTCAGCCACCCCTCAGACGGGCAGCCGCTGATGGGCAGCCGGGTGGGCATGAAGGGCTGGGCAGGGAGTGGGGCCACAGAGCACTGGAAGCAGGTTTTCAGGGTAGTGCCAGCTCTGTCCCCTTTTTCCTGTCAGGACCTCAGCAGGGTAGGCTTTGGGATGGCTTGAGAGCAAGGACGTGTATGGGGCAGAAGGGGAATCCTTGCTGGGTCACCTGTCTCCTTCACCAGAGGGGTCTGCTGGAGCTCACCCACCCTGTGCAGGCTGGAAAGCACTCTGGGAAGGGAGAAAAAGGTAAGGGGTGTGGGAGAGGATGTACAGCAAGCACGGTGTCCAAAACAAGACAAACTGCGATGAAAGGGGCCATGAGGAGACACAGACACCCAGCTGCTGGGATGCATTGCTATCTACATGGCTCCAGTATGATCAAAAGGAGCAGTTTCCAAAGAGCCACACTGAAATGGCCGTCCTTCTACTCATAAATTGAGGGAGAGCCTATAAATGGCAACATAAGCCCTGTGACCCCAGCCTGCAAACAGTTGTGTCTTGGCCCCATGGGTTTCATTCCTGCTCTGCTGACCTTCCGGCTCATGGCCTCAGGATGTGGGACTGCATCCACAGTCATCCCTGCAGCACAGAATCACACCTTCCTAAGTCAAGTGCAACATCAGGGGCTAAGCAGAGATTAGGGATCAGGTATTTTAGTCGGTGGACATCCTAAGAACTTGATCCGAATGGCAAATGCTTAAAATAAATAACCCATTTTGAAGCAGGTTTTGTTTGTGACAGACAGACTTCCATGAGCATGTGAGAGGAGAAGTGGGAGAGAGAAGGCTCTGGAGCAAATCCTCCACAGAGTCACGCATAGCAGTAGTACATTACCGAGCAACATGGACTCCCTGATACTCATGTTTCTCAGTTTAAGCGATGTGTCCTGGTTTTCCGTCCATGTAGCGTGCAAGTAGCCGTGTATGGCTGACAGCTTGGGTTCCTGTGGGGCTGTTCCCATAAGGCCAGTCTGGTAGGAAAAAACCTTAAGGGAGTAAATGGATGTTTGCCCAGTGGCTTTTGAATCAGGCCTAAATGTTGGTGATGTTAAAAGTACACACAGTTCTGGCTGCGTGCAATTAGCCATACCTTTTAATAACTTGATCCGATCCCTTTGCAGAAGCAACAGTAATACCAGTATTGGGGCGATGCCAGATGACCACAAGCCACCTTGGTTATACCCTAATGGTCCAAGATGACCAACTTCTCCCACTCCTCTCTAAGAAAAGCAGGTCCCTTTTAACTCCAGCAACCAAAGCCTGCTCCCCCTTAAGCTGCCAGCTGCTGCCTCCCACGGGATCCTACCTTCCCGCTCTGCGGCCTGTGGGGTACCCAGCATGCCTGCATCACCGCGCTTGCAGCCCAGCTATTAACTTTTCTCTTCCCCTTCCATCGCACTGTCTCACAAGCTGCAGGGATCTGAAAGGCTCTGTAAAACACGCCAGCGTTTCGGTTGCCCGTGGCAGGATACTTGCAGCGCTCTGAAGCCTCCGTTTTTGCCAAGCCTCAGCACGGCACACAACAGTGTCGGCCATTGCGCGTCATCGTGGTGAAGAGGATCTGAGGAAGAGCCTCCCCCGTGGGCAGCCTGTGGTGCCGGCACACAGGTTGGGCCGTCGAGGCCGTGCTGCAGGGAGAACTCGGAGGATGAAGACTGGGAGCAGTCTCTCCTGCATTTGCAGTGTGGAAAAGGGGCTTCTGAAGGCACCTCATGCTGGGAACAGTTTTGCAGATATCTGTTGCCATCCTGCCAAAGCAAAGCCTCCCGACACGCGCAGTGTCTGCACCTTGCCCTTGGTCCTCCCGTCCTCCCACTCTCCTGGTGCTGATATTCACTCCTTCCCCGTGCACTCTGGTAGGCGAGAGCTTGGCCTCGGCATGCTTGCCTTTGGCTAGTGATTTTTAAAGTCAACATCCGAACAACCTCTTGTTCAACCAGGTGACTGCTGAGGCAGTCACTAAGTAACCCCCTGTTTGTCCACCCCCGAACCCCGGGACGCAGTTTTGCAGGGTGCTGCTTGCTCCCTCTCCACGCAGCACGCCAGACCTGAGCGCAGCCGGCCCGGGCTGTGGGAAACCCGTTCGACTTTTGCTGAAGCCAGCTGCCCATAGGCGTGTAGTTTGCAGCATGACATCACCAGCACAGTGCGGGCGTGAGGGATGACACAGTGGGGCAGTGGGTCTTTCGGATGCCAGTGCGGGGGCTTGGGGGGGGGTCTGTGGAAGAAAAGAGAACGAAGGAAGAAGGCGGTGCTGTCCTGCTGGGTAAGAGCAGGGTCTCTGTTTTTGGGACATTGTAAAACACACAGGTTGAAAGGTAAAGCATCACACCACCAGATCCTGCTCTCCCTCACATCTTCATTGCCTCCAGGTAGCGGAAGGCTTGCGCTCATTTCTCATCTTAATTCTCTTGCTCTGGCGTGCTGCCAGCTCCTCTCCCCTCCGGCACCAGGAGGGGGTCTCCCCACCTCCAGGCACCGTGCCTGGGCTGTTGCATCATGATACATTAGAGCAGCTCTAACCCTATTAGCCCCACTAATCCAGTCAGGGCGGGAAAACACTGTTTAATGGGAGGGATGCAGCGGTGCGCAGAGACCACGGTGGCAGGAGCAGCAGCGGGGTCAGTAGGGATGTGACTGGGGGAGGCAGCCCCAGAGCTCTCATCCCCCGGTGTTACCACTGGCAGTAGGTTTCTGGGGCTCCTGAGGACACCCTGGCTCCGGCTGAAGTCCACAGATTTGAACCCAAGGTCTCCAGGGATGCAGCCACAGCTCGGTCCCTGCATGGTGTCCACACCTCATCACAGCCACCGCGTACAAAGAGGCTCGAGCTGCTGTTTCCACCCAGAGGGTTTCTTTCTTCTTCACTGATTTATTGAAAAGAGTAGAGTCTCCTGGCATCCCTCAAGATTTCTAGGAAAGGTATTTAAAAGAAAAACCCTCAGATCTGTAGGTTTCCATCAAAATAATGGCACCTATTATGACAGGCAAAGTATAAACATTTAGGCAGACAAAGACAAGCATTGGTGCTGTGGCTGCCTGTTTAAATCAGGTCTCCGCAAATGCTGGTCTGGACAGGAGAGACCCAAAGCCTTTCTTGCTTGTTATGTGAACCTAAGCAGAACACCTTTATTTGAAGCTTTTTTCTGCTTTCATATGTCACAGCAGCAGTATTCTCCAGCAGTGGAGGGCAGCTTTTCTCTAATTTTAGATCTTTCTCTCGAAAGATGGCAGCTGACAACAGAGACAGGCCCCTGAAAAGGACGGATTTGAAGGCATATCTTTTTACTAAAGACATACAAGCTGTGCAGTGTGGCGGTTCTTGCGAGATCAAATCGAGTGGATTTTGGATTCAAATCCCACCCTACTTTGAGGTCAGACTCCAGGCAATGTGTCCCAAGCTGCTCACCAACAGAAAGGCAGGCAACATTTTTTTTTCAGAAAAAAAAATACAAATAGTGAGAGCTGAGGAGGAGGAGCAGGAGCGGGGATAAATGATTTACACACAGCTAACCCCTTGAAGAAGTCAAACAGATGCTTCATTCTCTCAGAGGGCTTCTGGCTGGATATATCAATTTCTAAACACAGCTTGCCATATCTCAGCGAATCGCTTCGGCAACAAACTGTCCTGCAAGGTTCAAGGCAAAACTTCTCTCTTTCCCTCCTGATCATCTCGTTGTACCTACAAAAAGGCAGAGCCAAGCCAGTACATGGGCAGAGGTAGGAAAAAGCCCCACCAGGTCATTTGCAATCCCCCATTTTTGTGTTCATGATGTGCCTGTTGGGCTTTCAATAGCAAGCGTAGGAGATACCTCAGCAAGCGGCTTTACAGCTTCTGTTTGAGTTATTAAGACAGTTCAGTGAAAACTTTGATGTATAAACAGAGTGTTTTGACTGGGTAGCCTCGTGGCTGGTAATATTTTGCTATTTAGTGCAAAGTTTCCACAAGTACAGAGTCAAAGCGTGCAAGCGGAGGCTACCAGCTGAGTTACTCATGGAGGGGTGAGCTCATCTTCTCTTCGGTGGAGCTACTCCCTTATCACAGGTGTGTCACCCTTAATGTCCTCCCTTGAGGTGAGTGATGCATTCTCTCCAGGGACCTTTTTTGTCATGAGAAGGCAATGTGAAGCATCTGTCCACGTATCTGCGCAATCTCACCCTGGCCATTGCTGTGATGCCCAGATAACAGATATGAAAATTAGAGGTTGTCTACCGAGGCACAGATTTCCATCTGAATGACTTCTGGTAGGGAGTGATCGATCCGTGTGGCACAGAGGGCTGCCCTGGCAGACAGGCAGCAGCCTGGAGGCCGAGCTCCCAAATCCCCTATACGTTTGCATTCACTTCTATGTGATTTTTAAAGGGAATTTCATATTGGACTTTGTTCAGGTGTGCACTCATTGTAGATCAATGTGTTGTGGAGTTACGAACTTTAGAGGGATGTCATTAGGTTAAAAATCATCTTGGCCGGTTTCCCTTTTGCTAACCCATTGCTGATGGCCACAGGAGCTGAGTGGGAAATGCCTGTGTCCTGGTTTGCAGTCCTTTTGCACAGGAGATGGAGATAGAGCAGGGGCCACCACAGAGCTTCCTGGGGGAGGCCTGATGCAGGGAAACGCCCCGCGCTGTGGTTAAGAACCATGGACCTTGAGCATATTCTTTCTGGAGTGTTGAGCAATTCCTTCCCTAACCTAACAGAGTGAATTTTAAATATCTAATCCTGCTTTCAGCTGCACATTATTAGCCACTTTTCCTCCTTTCAGTCTGAATTGTAAAAAAGAAAAAAAAAAGAAAAGAAAAAAACTTAGGCTTCCCTCTGTGGCCAGGCCCCCAGTTAGGTTTCCTTTGCAGCCTGATGCACAAGGCCCTGCTGTAGATTTGCAAATGTTGCTGGAGACTGTTCATTTATGTCAGAACACGCTGTTTGCAGCTGATTTTTAAGCCCTCTCTCCTCCTCTATTAATTTTATGCTGTGAAACAAAATTGTGCAGAAATGATACGTACAATGATTTTGATAGCAAACTAAATAAGGGGCTCTGTAGGAGATGCCATCACTGATTTAGCCCATTCTGTTTAGCTGAGAAGGAGAGGGTGAACACTTGCTTTACGAGAAATCATTCTCCAAAGAACAGCGGATGGGGAGGTGGAGGCTGGTAGCCAGTTTCTGACTGAGGGGAGCCTACATCTAGGGGCACTTACCTACAGGCAGCCATTTTCCCTGCGCAGGGCAGGGAGCTGCGTGTGCTGGTCTGCAACCCAAAGAGGAAGAGTCTCTCTTATCCTCTGAAGGGGAACTATTCCAGTGGCTCACACTCCCCTGCCAGAAAAAAACCCAAGTGTCTGGCTTCATTCTTTCATAGGGCAACAAAAATGGTGAAGGATCTAGAGGGGAAGGTGTCTGAGGAGAGGATGAAGTCCCTTGGCTTGTTCAGCCTGGGGAAGAGGAGACTGAGGGGAGACCCCATCATGACCTACAGCTTCCTCACGAGGGGGAGCAAAGGGGCAGGCGCTGATCTCCTCCCTCTGGTGACCAGCAATGGAACCCGAGGGAACAGCATGAAGCTGTGACAGGGGAGGGTTAGGTTGGAGAACAGGAAAAGGTTCGTCACTGAGAGGGTGGTCAGGCACTGGAACAGCCTCCCCAGGGAAGTGGTCACAGCACCGAGCTTGGCTGAGTTCAAGAAGTGCCTGGACAACGCTCTCAGTCATCTGCTCTGGTTGGGCTGGTCCTGTGTGGAGCCAGGAGCTGGACTCAATGATCCTTATGGGCCCCTTCCAGCTCGGGGTATTCTATGATTCTATGATTCTTTTCCCTCTCCTTAGACCATGAGTGCCCTGCAATGACAGCCTGTCTTTAAAATAACTTGGGGAACATGCCTACGAACACATCTTGGCAAAGGAGGGAAAGGGAAGAGCACAGTGCAACCAGCCATGGCAAAGACTGCTGTTTTCTACAGGGACCAAAACAAAGCAAAGATCTTCAGGTGAAAAAAGCACAAATGAAAAAAAAAAAAAAAGCAAAAAAAAAAAAGCACGACGCATGCATCATCCAAATCTTACACTTCTCTCTGCTCTTGGGTCTCCTGTGATGAGATCGTATGTGGAGGAGAGGCTGTTGATAATCATGACATTCCCCTCCTCTACTTCCGTTGAGAGAAACACCCCAAGGTGGTAGAGAAGGTGGCTTTTCTGAGAGCTGGAGCACAACCCTTTCTGGCTCCGGTGAGGGGATGCCTGGGTGACCCGTCTCCCCAGTTTGATTTCACCCATCGCAGAGTGCTCTCAGCAGTGCCATGTACCTCCCCATCCCATGGTCTGCAGGGGGGCTGTATCATGCTCAGCACCCCTGGGATGGCTCCGGAGTGGGGACTGCTGCCTGCTGCAGGAGCTGCTGCTTCTGATTTTTGCATATCCATCAGTCGCCAGTGCCGCTGGCTGGGGACTGGCACTGCTCTGCAGTCTCCTTAACACCAAGCACCCTACCAGCACTCACAAATCATCCTCACAGTAATTAGCAGCAATTAGTGACTTAATGGAGAGTCTGTGGGGATTTCTAAGCACACCGCCTCGTGAGCGTGGCTGTTTTAGGACGGTGGAAGTTGAGAAAGCCCTCAGGAATGCTGGTGGCACCTGGCACAGCGGCTGTCCCTTACCTCCGCGCCTGCCGGATGGGTTGGTTCCTGCGCGCCCTTCCTGGCCATCGCCCTGCTGGGGGAATGCCGCCCGGCTGCGTGGGGTAGCATTCCTGGTCAGCCCTGGAGCAGCCACGGTGGACCTCCTGCTGTGGCCCCCACCTCAAGCCCAGCCCTCCTCCTGGCCATGAAACATATGGGCATAGGTGTAAACCCCGAAAGGTGGGGGCGAGTTCAGCTGCTAAACTTGCACGAAAAGGGGGAAAACACAGTGGGAAACGATTTAAAATTATATTAATTTATTTTACCCCAGTTGGTCCTTGGCTCTGCCAAGGTTTAGGCTCCAGGGTGGTGCTGGGCAGCCAAGTCACACAGGGCTTGCTCGTTGAGGGCACAAGGCATGAAATCCTCTGCCAAAAAACCTCGCCTAATTAAATTTCTCATTCTGAAAACAAATAAGCGTTCTCAGAGGAGACAACGGATTCTCCCTGAGGTGGTTACTGCTGGGCAGATTTTTGCAAGTGATTAGCAATCTCGGGAAACTGTTGATCAAATGGCTGAAAATACAGCTTTCCAGTTTTCCAGTAAACTGAGCATAGTAAGCCACAGTGGCAGAAGCATCTTCATAATGATGTTTCTGAGTTAACAGGAGGGGCCTGGGGTGTTTTAATTGCCTTAGTTTCTAAATAAAGGTAAGGAGATTTGTACACGTCCTGGATGCAAACGGCCCCTTGCAGGAAGGCTGCCTGGCTTTCCTTGTGGTTTTCTGCCTCTGAAAGAAGGAAAAAATTCCGATTACAGCTGGGCTGTGAGTGTGGTACTAGCGTGTGCCCGGCACTATAACTAACATGGACACTTACCCTTCTCACTTTGAGCAGTACCTTTGTATCTGTGAACCTCTCTCAGCTGTTTGGTTACTCACCTGCTGACAGGGGTTGTTAAGCACTCCTTGGCCTAGCTGAATTTTTTCAAGATTTTTGTGCTGTTTCACTGGCAAACAGCAAGTGACATGAAGACACGTCAATAGAAATAGCAAACTGCACAATTACAACAGCTCGATAGATAGATAGTTCTTAGGTCAGTACGTAAATTGCTTTTTTTTTTTTTAGAAATTACATATTTTTCCCTTTCATGTGGGATCTCATCTTTTCTTTCTGTAACTACAGGGATTCTGCTATATAATAGCATCCACTACTGTATGACAAGTTATTTCATAACATGTTGGCAGCAGTTTCAATTGCACAGATTGATCCAGGCATTGGAAATTTAAAATAGAATTTTTACCTTTATTGCCTAGTTTAGTTTTTATCTGTTCTCTGGAGGTACACAGGGAACATTAGTCTCAACTTTGCCATTTAAGTCCAGATTCCAGATCACTATTTGCTTGGGGTCATTTTAATTGAGCTGGCTGAAGGTGAAACCCACTCCGATGAATAATAATACCTGCTCTTTTAGAAGAATGACAGAGATTAAAATAGAATTAATTCAGAGATCCAGTCCTGTGGTCTAGCCACTGGGCACACATCCTCCAAATTAGATAGGACAGAATGGGAACTCCTTTGAAATTACCAAGCAGCCGATTCAAAATAAACACAAAGGAATGCTTTTCCTTACCGTACATAGTCAAACCAGGGAACTCACTGACACCAGATAATGGGAAGCCCTCTCCAAGGTATAAACAGCTCTCAACAGGACCCAGCCAGATTTGGGAAGATGGACTAACTGGTGCTGCAAGGTGCAAAGGTTCGGCTGCAAACTCCAGCTCAGACAGTCCTTTAAGTCTCACGTCCGCCAGAAGCTGAGAAGGTGGCAATGAGATGGATCAACTTCTGCTTGCCAGGTTTCTCTTACTCCTTCCCTCCTCAACAACCTCTGGCTGCTTTTGGGTATATGCTACCAGGCTGATCCAGAAACTGTGGTCTGACTCTGTACACCACGTGTAATTTCTGTGTTGCAGTGTGGTGCAGGTAAAGCCGTGTGGTCTCCAGGCACAGCAGATTGCATGCACAAATGTGTCATCCCAGGGATGCCATTTGTACCCCTTCTCCGGAGAGGAGACTGTTCCACACATCTCTCCTTTCCTAAGTACCGAGGCTGGCAGGCAGAAAACCATCTTTTACTGGAAGGGCTATAGGCAAGCCAGTTCATTCAACCCAGAGCTGGCTTTGCAGTGCCTTAGTGACCCTCCAGAGGAATTCAAGGCAGACCGCATTTTTTGTGTGTGTGTTTTGTTATCTTATCTTTCAAGTCCTTAGAGAGGCCGTGATCGGCCTTCAACTGACATGAACGCAGTCTGACTGCAAATCTTTGTTTGAGGAAGTGATTGTGTGACTTTTTAGTTCCCACATAACTGGTAAATGTAAAGAGCCTGCCCAGTTCTGTCTTGTATTCAACACATGGCTTCTTGGTACGTAATGCTTTCATTAGCATCGCTGCCAAAGATGCCAGGTCAGAGCTCAGCCCTCTATCTTCAGTGGGTCCAGTGCAGCCAGCGCTCTCAGACCTCTCCTCCTTTCCCTGATCCACCTACCTCAGGGCTCAGGAAACAGCTATTTTCCAGCTCATCTGGCGAAAGCTAGGGGTGTTGGTTTCGCGCAATTCCTCCTTTCAGGATGCTATTTTCCCACATTCAGTCACTCCCCCTGTTCATTTTAAGGCAGTGAGCATGCTGCCAGGGACTGGAAATGACCCTGTGGCTCACAGTTCACCAAGGGACAAACCATAGATGAATGCTTGTGGCGGTGGAGACGATAAGACTACTGACAAGATACTATTATCGTGATACAGGAGGCTGATTGTCTGGGTCCCACACAGTGGCTGCCTGCACAGCAATGTAAACATTCAGACATTTTCCCCCATTCACGCAATTCCATAAATGCTCATAGGTATCAGTTTTCTGTAAATACAAAACTCATAACAGTGCTCTGAAGACAAAATTCAAGAAAGCTCCGGTTCAAAAGCCACCAAAATGCAATGGAGAGACCCATCAAGCTTTGGATAATGCCCAGACAGCTGGCCATTGGGACAGGCACTGCAGCTCAAATTGCTCAAGGACTGTGGCCTGTGAGGAAGGTAGATACCAATGGCACAGGTTCACATGGGACTCCAGTGCTAACATGGTGTCTATAAAGTGTGTCTTTGCCCTAAGCATCGCAGAAAAGGACTGAGGAAGGTCAGAGAGACATGTCCTGAACCCTCCTATTAACCTCAGCCAGCAGCTACGTCCCCCTGACCAGTGGTCGTATCCATCATTGGAGATGAAGCATTGGGAAAGAGACCTCAAAGGGGCCATGGGAGTTTTTGCAGTTGGAGAGAAAAATCCCTCTCCATGGCCCTGCTTCCTTGGCTGCATCACAATTACTTCAGCAGTGGGGGTGTGCCTGGAGGGACATACACCTGAATGCTAAATTAATTTATTTCTCCAGTTGGACTATGCTTATCTATTTACCAAGTAGAACTCTGTCTCTCTAGCCTCACATGGGCACTCACTTGTTTTCTTCTCCTATTGCCAAGAAATACTCGAGTGTTTTGCAGCAGCTGGGTGGGAGCACCACAGCCCAGGGTAGCTGAAAGGATAAAGAGACTCTCCTGGTAAGAAGTGGGAGCAATGGATCACATTTCCTTGGCCAGAGAGGGAGTTTAGCCCTAATCTCCCCCATCCTACATGGATGTCCCAGCCACCTCCTTTGCTTTTCAGCATGTAAAAAAAAAAAAAAAAACAAAGGAAAAAAAGTTTATAAAAATACAAGCCACATTTTCATACAGTGTCATATAAATTGTTCTTGCATGAAATCTGGATTTCTGCTTCGAGTAGGAGGGGCATAGGTTAATAATTTTTAGAGTATTAGCACCTTTCGTTCCCAAATGCTTGACTCTTTAAAAAGGGGGTAGGGAGGGTGCATTGTTTTACCCTGTAAATTACACTCAATGAAACAGGCACTCTTTAAGAGCAAATGTAATCACAATGGCTTGGGAGAAGAAGTAGAGAAGTAGAATGTGTCTCATTGGAACTGCAAGGGGAATTTAAGTAAATAAAATGGTTAACTTGTGCTGGAGTTTGGACATGGAGAAAGCCTGGAGTCACTCCAGTACTCAAAGGCAACTCGCTGAACTGATCCTGGGACAATTTACACCACAATTTGGCTTATTAGTGTCATAAAGTGCCCTATCTGAACTAGTGGTCAGGATTTAGGAGTGGGTCGATATTGAAAAAAATCCATTAATTGATTATGGTGTGTTTCAAATTTTCTGAACTGCCAGTGCTGTTTTGTTTGGTCAGCGTATCTACAGAAGGAGGCTATTTGCAGAGGGGGTGGCTGGTTTAAACCTTCTTCTTCATTAACACTTTTTTAATCCAGCGAAGGCTGTGAAAATGCCGTGTGAGTTCAGCCACCAACTGCACCCATGAGTGGCAAATTAGACACAACTGCTCCAAAGATGAGTCCTAGTAAATAATTTACAAGGCCTGCCCACACTAAATTTCAAAGAAAGCAATAGCAAAAGATGAAAAAAAAAAAAGCCACCCAGCCTTGTGGCCAAAGGAATGAGGCTGAATCCAGTGAACAATTTGCCCACCCGTTTCCTCCCTGGGGACTTGCCTGTCTAAGGTCTTGAACGATGTCTCACAGAAGCACTACTCTACCTCTAGCAACACAAGGCTCCCAGTGCCACAGAGACACTCCAGCTCACGGCCACCCCGCAGGGAAGAAACCCCCCAAGTCGCCAGCACTGACTGCTTCCCCCTGCAGCCAGCCCCTGTAATGTCGATTTGGCCTCGTTCATCACCTGAACTTCATCCAAGAACAGCATTAGATGGTATGGCTGGAGGTGCTGTTTGGAAAACGTTCATGAAATGTAAATACTTGTAGGTGATTGCATAGGTAATACGGTCTCACGAAGGAATCCCTTAATATGTCAGCGTTAATATCCGCATCCTTTTATTCCCCCAGTATTTGTATGCACAGTACATATTTTGCTTATAGAATATAGAGCAGGGTTGTAACAGAGATGTCTTCAAGCTACATTTAGTTGATGTATTTGTTTTTACATTATTTTTATGCTACTAGTGAATGGGTTGTTTGGGAATCAAAATGCCAAAGCTGAGGTATGAACGGGATCGCTCATCTCCATCCCCCGTCATCCACGATAAAGAAATCAGAGTGGTATCGATTGTGGCAGAGAGGGGAGCAGAGCACGCTGTGCTAAGTATGCAAGTCCATGCTAGTCATTTAACACCTTGGAAAAGGTGGCATTTTTGCCCTAACTTTCTCTGCAGTTTAGAGCTGCACTATGTATTGTGGGACAGGATCACATCTTTCAGGCAGGCACAGGGGGAAATATCTTTCAGTAAGCATAATTAACAAGCAACTTCATCAAATAGTGGTGATTATGTGTTCTTCAAGGTTGAAAAATGCCAGGGAAAAGACATAGTTCCTCAACCAGCACACCTCAGACGTTCAGACCTCTGCAAAGAGGGATCCTGGCAGGGCTAGTCCCAGGGCTATCAGTTCCTGTACGGTCAGTGTCTTGTTTTGTCCCAAGGACATTTCCCCCTGGTCCCAGTGGCTTGAGCAGGTTTTCTGGCTGTGGCTTTAGCAATCGCAGCCCTGGGAGCTGGCTGGGGCTGTTCCTCCTCTCTGCATCCCCACGAGAGGTTGCCGCTACGGTTGGCCTCACCTGCATGCAGTTCAACACGCCAGGGCTGCCAGGAGGCACGTCCCGGGGTTTAGCTCTGTTTTGGAGATGTCCACACCAGGATGAGTGCTGATGCTCATTTAGCTTCAACTGACCCAAAAAAAAAAGAGCTTAATTTCAACCAAGATAAATTCACGCTCTGCCACTTGCATGCTTAATGGCCGAATTGCTGCCAGCAGTGGCTTGTCCCCCCCATGGAGACTGTGGCCAGGGCAGCCCCACACCTCTGAGGTCCCAGATCTCCAAGTGCTTCACCTTTTCTCTCTGTTACAGCTGCTGCTTCCTACAGGTTGTTGTCTTCTTGTCTTTTGTCCTCCTGGATGAGGTCAGCCAGACTGGGCCTTCTTCCTGCCAGGGAGAAGCTGCTGAAGACCCATTACCTGCCTTGGTGCAGAGCACAAGGGATTTGCATTTATCACTGCCCCGTGCGTTTAGACCCTGCTGAAAGTGCTCCTTATCTCTCTCACCCATTGAGCAAGGGATGTAATAACTTGCAAGCCCTTACCGATAACCAGGACATGAACGCTGACGCCTCCAAACAGCCTGTGACACTGCTTCCATCACCCTGGCCTCAGCCCTGCAGGAGCTCTGCTCAAACCAGCTCCGGGCAGGTACATGTGGATTATGTATCTCTGCTTTGAAGCAGAAGATTTCATTACTTTCTCAATGGTTATAAAATACACTCTCAGGTCTGCATGTGCTTTATCCTTCTCTCTTGCTGGGCAGTGTGAAAAACAAGGTCTGAGAGTTTAAGAGAAAAGGTTCTGTGTGTGTGTGTAGGTTTGAGGTCAGCGTGTGAAAAACCTACCTCCGGCTCCTAAAATAAGCCATGGAGGTGTCACAAGTCTGTGATATGCAACTGCCCGAGGAACAAGCGTGTTTGCACAGGAAAGGGTGTGTGCTGATTCATTCGTGCGTGTAGAAATGCGCATGCTCGTGTGTGGACAGACCAGTGGATACCAGACCGACAAGAAATGGAAAGCTGCAATATAAATGGGAGACAGCATTTAAAAAATGCAAGTGTTTGTTTGGTTTTATGGTGCATTTACAACAGGCTGTTCATAAGCCTGTTCCCCTCTTGGGCTAGTGTAAAAGCAAAGTGAGATCTGCAGGGAGAAGTAACACCTTTTGTCAGATGAGCCGATAACAGCCTGGAAAAACAGGTATATTGGGACACGTAAACCCTTCCTCTGGTCAGGGCAGAGCTTTCTGTTCACATACAACAAAAAGTCCATGTACCCATCAAACTTGTCTGTTTTTCATGACTTTCAGTGCTTACGGTTGCTGCCAGGCCATGGGATGCAGCTGCCGGGAACAGCATGGAGCCGACGAGGGAGCCCGCGCACCCAGGGCTGCCTGCACGCCGTGCCCCCGCTCCCTGCTGTGACGCTCGCTCCTGCAGGGAGCAGCTGCCTGCCAAGGGCCTCTCTGACACCCAGCCTGAAACCAGGGCTACCTGGAACAACTCGTCCATGGAAAACGAGGATTTGTGTGGTTAGACATGCTGTGCAGAGAAATAGCCGGGACATCAACGGTCTCTAAAGACTCCTCCATCCCCAGTTTCCTCCCAGTGCTTGGACCCACACTCTGGAGCTGTGCAGTTTCCCCAGTTTTCCCAATTTTCCAGGATGGAAATGGTCCGGAAGGGTTGGGAGCCTTGAGGGTCTCACAAAGTTGGTAGCACTCCCAACCAGAGCTGGGCCAATCTGCTAAGGAGGGTGCGTCTGGGGGATCCTGAATTGGAAGATGTTTACGCTGGAGTGGGTGCTTAACTCAGGAGTGCTCAGCCCTTTGGGGTTTCCCACTTACCAACTGGTGCACCCCCAATAACCTCCATGGCCTCAAAAATATTTTGAAAATATCAAAATAAATTGTTTGGACATCTAGAGGAAAAAAAAACTTCTGTTTTGTACCACATTTTTGTTCACACTGGAATGAGACTTTTTGGGGTTGTTGCTGAAATTTGGGAACATCCTGTAAGCTCACTGTTCCTCGACTCATTCCTTCCAGAGCCCTTCCTCGGGAGCAGCTCTGCTTCGCTCGGGGCATGCTGCCAAACGGAGGGGACTTTTTCACAGGCGTGCAGAAGAGAGGTGCAAAGGGGCCTTTTGATTCTCTCCTATCTCTATATTTGTACCAAGAGAAGCTAAAAAAAGAAATGCTTCCATACCTACAGTTGCACTAAAAATAACCATCTAGCTGATTCTATATATACATTTTTAAAAGCATGACATGCAATACTCGCAGAGAGATGAGACTGGAGAATAAATTACGATGCCAGAGGGCCAGAGCTGTCAATCACTCCATGCATGGTAAACCACTGATTGATTTGGTCCTAGAGAACAGCTGACTTCTCTCTTTGTCTTCCTCTGGCATAACAAACTTACCATATTTTCCGCTTTACAAAAAAACACTCTAAAAATAATAATATTTTATATCATCTGAAATCCCAGGGAGTACTGAGGATGTGGTATAGAGGAGATTTTGGTTTGTTTAGGGTTAAAACCCCCAGACAGCAGCACCAGTGATATCAGTCACTAATAGTAACCTTGCGTAGCTGCATGCATTAAGGTGGTATTGGATGATAAGGCTGAAGAGCGAAGCAATCTGTTGGGCTACAGCTGAAAATAGAGTCACTGCTGCAGAGGGAAAAACTTCATTCCCTCCCTGGCTATTTCTTCTGGAATGAAAATGCAGGGAGTGGTGCTGAGGGAAGGAAAATCTGATTTCCCACTGCTAAGAGACGGGGTGGCACTTGTGAGAAGGATTTCAAGGTCATGGTGGCGATGCTATCAGCGGTGACAGGGGAGCCAAGCAGACAACAGGTGAAGGCGTTACGGAGGCGGCAGTGCGCTGCTGAGGGAGATCATCCGATAGCTGAGGCAAGCTGCCTGCTGCAGGGCACCTTCAGCCCTGGTTTCCCACGTGGGTGCACGGAAACCTGGCCATCAAGGTGACAGGAGGGAGTGAGAGGCTAATGTGCCTGTAGGGAGCTGGGGTGCTTCTGGTCATGCTGTGCAAAAGGACTCCTGCGCTCGCTTTTTAGCTCCTTTCCCTTTGTTCCTGGGTACATCCTCGCCTGTATTTACATGCTGACACATAGGAATGACACAAGCTAGTGTAATCTAGATAGTATATGCAGCAGTATGGCTCTGAAGTATGGGCCACCATCACACCCAGGGGGTCGCACCCAGGGATGGGCACAGGACTGAGTGATAGTGGCTGCAGCCTCCCACCATCACACCCACTGGGGAGTCCTCATTGCCCAGAGAAGTTGTGGCTGCCCCATCCCTAGCAGTGTTCAAGGCCAGGCTGGATGGGGCTTTGGGCAACCTGGTCTAGTGGAGGGTGTCCCTGCCCATGGCAGGGGGGTTGGACCTAGATGATCCTTGGGGTCCCTTCCAATCCAAACTGTTCTGTGATTCTATAATCCTCTTCCCGCTGCTGCCTACTGTCCCAGTAAACCTGCTCCCGCTGCAGGCAGGTCCTGAGATACCAGCAGTGTAGTCAGTCTGGGAACACATTTACATTCCCTTTAATCACACAGATTCAAAGGCAAATAAATGAAATGGCAGGGAATCAAGTGGCCTGACAAGGGCCAAATGAACTGTGGTGGTGTCTTAAAGTCAGTGCAGTCTCAAAACTGCAGCTTTGTCAGTACAAGACAGGGATTTTAAGGCAGGACCCCATATTTCCATTGACACATCCTCCAGTTGCGTTCCAACAACAACTCTAATCTTGGGGAAAACACTTACCAGCTTGCCACCTCTTTTTACTCCTCTTCATGTGACAAAGAGAAATTCTAAACCACTTCACAGGCTTGCATTAGAGTTTGATAACTAATATTTATATGGGTCTTGGAGATCCCTGGCTGGGAGGTACTACAAAAGTGACATCTACATCAAAGGTGCAACTATACACAGAGCTGGCTCAGGGAGCACAATACACAATAACTTGGCTTTTGCAACAAGGCTACTTGAACTGAGGGCAGCAGCATGAGCAAAGGTTGCACAACCTGGGCAGGATACGTTCCAAGATGATACTCAGATCTTACTTAACTAAGGCCTTTCTAGAGGACAATGGAAATTTCACCTTGTTAAAAATTGGTGCAAGACATTCAGGAACTTATGAGTTGAATCTGGACCCCCTTCCCTAAGTTATCTGGTTTGGGTGGGGAATTAAAAAGTATGGCACTCCGACCTACTGCTTGTTTTTACACCAGTCTTTTTTTGTTATTGTTGTTGTCCTCATATGCTCTTGCTCTCCAAACTCCAGAGCTGATGTGGACACTTGAAAGCCTACAGTCAAGGGTTTCACTGATTATGCCAACACTCAGCGATCCCACTGGCAGAAATACTTTACAGATCCTTAGTGCTCTTTTGCAATTAGGGAACAAGTATATTCTTGCAGTTTAAGCACCGGGCAGGTATGTTGGAGATCTGGATTAAACACTGGCTTTGACAAAACCTTCTTGCAGAAACTTACATAATGCTGAATCTTTCTTTAAGTACTTGTACTCCTAATGCTGCATGGTTTCTGTTCCCTACCCACAGCGAATTTGCCGCATGATACCTACATAAATTTTTCTGATGGTACTGGCTACCTGACCTGCTCTGTGCCCTGAATTCTTAGCTTGATCTCTTTAGCTGTCATTACCCACTTCTTAAATGGGAATTGTGCTTCCTTTCTCATATTGCCTATGCTGCAGTCCTGAGTATCACTCGGAAATTCAACGCGCGGTTTTTGGACAGATATATCGTAACACTGGCATACCTCTTGTCATACCCGTAGGACTGAGAAGCTACGGGGCCTAAGTAATCTTACAGTGCGAGTGGGAAGGGAGTTAGGACTCATCTTACATGATATTTTGTTTTGTTGTTGTGGGTTTTTTCCTAGCGTTTTTCTGTTCCTCTGTTTTCTATCGCCCCTGGCTGTGAAACTGAGGACTGCCAAGGGCTGACACCAAGACGTTTGTCTGGCTGCTAATTTGTAGCTTTAAATAAGAGGGAAAGCGAAGCCGGCTTGTAAGGCCATGCAGGGCTGGAGCTGTTCCAGCAGGGACCAGCAGGAATGTGAAAGCGCTGCTCGCCCCACGCCGGCCCGAGCACGGGGCAGCCGAGCAAATAGCTGCCACCACCGCGCGCCGCAGCTGCACCCCACAGCCCTGAGACACCCTGCCCGGCGAGGAGGGTAACAAGTCTTCTGAGCTGCAGAGTGAAAGCGAACTGAAAAAGTGCAGCCGAGCCAAAGACGGCTGCAAAAAGACCTGCTGTCCTGCCTTCTTTTGTCCGTTTTCTGGGGTGAGGTCCTGAAGGCCATACCCTGAGCAGGAGGAGCCCAGTGCAGCTCACTGGGATCATGGCAGCACGCTGGACGCTGCTGCTGCTGCTTGTGTGCACGAGGGTCTGGAGGGAGAGAAAAGGCTATTGCTTGTGTAGGAGCAAGGAGGACTGAGGGATCATCTAAGAATCAGCATGGGTGCAGCTGCCTGTATTTAATTTTTACCAAGAGCCCTAGGTGTAGTGGACAGGACTTTCTAAATGTAAATAGAGTACAATAGTACCCTGTTGGGCACTGAACTAAGCGCATGCCTGGCAAAACAGAGTTGTTACGGCTGCACTACATCGCCTTCTTCAGCCACAGCTTTCCTTATAGCGTGGGCCAAAGCCTTTGGCCTTTGCAGGGCTTTTCAGCCAACATTATTATGACATTAAACAGACATCAACTTAAACATTGAAAAATTAGGTGTTTCTAACTTCCAAGCGTGGTCAGAGAAAGAAAGATACCACACCTTTGCTTCAATACAACAAAATGTTTCAAACAGAACCTAAAAACCTTTTCAGAAGCCCCTGTTTTAAGAAATGCCACACCATGACTTTCCCTGCCAGCAAAGCGTGCAAGCTATTCTTTCTGTAAGAAAGCTAAGGAGGGAATCGCTTCCCCAGCAGACTCGCTGCTCGCTGTCCAGCACCCTGCTGTTGGCCATGCCGGGCTGTGGCTTGCAGATCATTAGTGACCTGTGAGGCCAGGACACATGATCTCCAGCTGGGCTTCACACCATGTCAGGACACTTACCCAAAGCAGCCCTTGGAGGTGGCACATGCGATAGCCTCACTGCGGGGACTTGGCTTCTTCCTGGCTATGGTGACCTGACGTGACAGATATGCCCCTGCACGTGGCAGTGGCCCACATGCCATGCGCTGTTTGGCATGGTGAGCAGCGATAAAAAGGCTTTGGGCACCTCTGGTCTAGGTTATTATGGTTTCAAACTGGTCTGCATTCCTAGCCCTGCTCTCAGCATGGATGCGGGAACTGTGTGGGAAGGACAGCCTCAGGGTCAGGGCATGAGACTAGAAATCAAGGGAATTGGTTCACTTTGGGGATCAGCCATAAAATCCCAGTGTGACACAGAAGCCAGACATCTCCCTGCTTCACAGTCACACAGAAGGAAAACTCTCCCCTAACATAGACAAGGGCTATAGGAAGCACCTGAGGAAAACCAGATCCTTCCCAGAGATCCTGCTGTTCTCACTGCTGTGCTCCTTCTTTCTGCCCTCCAGAAAGGATATGGTGGAGCAGTACAAAAGCATGTTCAGCATTTAATCCAGTTGCACACGTAGAGGCAGCAAGAAAGCTTGTGGCACCCGCCATTCCCCGTACCCCAGCATTTCCGCTTCTAAGGGTATCCAGATTTTGTGTTTATCTTTCTCAGAGCCTCTTAGTGCATGCTGAAATTTTAACTGAGGAATGAGCCTCAGGTATCTCCTGGGTGTCCTGTGGGATCAGGCTCTTTCCTGCATCTGCCAGTGGCATATAAGGCAGTGCCAGTGGAATGACTGCCGCGAGGATTAAAGTAGGGCCAGAAGTAGCTCAAGATTCTGATTGCTGAGGCCAGGCCTTAAGAAAAGTGGCAGAAATCTAGAGAGGAGGCTGTACCCAAGCCGCACCGTGGGTATCCAGGGCTAGTGTGGACACTGAAGGCTGCACAGCACTGCCCAGCGCTGCACTGAGCAGCGCCCAAAGCTGAAACCCCAGGAGAGCTGTGCTAGTTTGGTTTTTCCAATGTTTTTTTCCAATGGTCTTCCTCTGCAAAATGAACCGACAAATTTCACTTTTTAATTCTTTCATAAGGTTTGCAAGGAAAGGCGGAGAAGCAATGTTAAGGGTAACCCAGAGCCTCAGGCTGGTGGTGTCAAATCCCAGAGGAAAAGAGCCAGGAAAGGCAAAAAGGGAAGTGGGAGGAGAGCTGGGGTTCCTAGAATTGTTAGCTGCATGTACAGGAAAAACAAAACTGCCCTCCTTCTCTCCATAGCAGAACAACCAGCAATGGAGACACTTTGCTGTAAACACTGAAAACACGTGTGTCCTCAGTCCTATGGCTACAAGCACCCATGCTTGTGACAAGGCTGAACTCCCTTAATTCTGAATTATTCGACAAGCTGTGTATTAGAGAGCAAACGGTTAATAGCCATTAACCTCCCTCCTCCACCCTCTCCTTTGCACCCAAGATATTAACAGTGGTGGAGCCCTGAGATCCCGGTAGATTTCAGACAGTTCCGCTGCCTTTCTCTGAGGGAGAGCCTGGAGCTCCCAGGGCAGGAGGCAGCCACCAGCCAGCAGTGCTCCACCTGCTTCCTAAAGCAGTGCTGCTGCCTGCTTCCTAAAGATGGGGGTGTTTAGGAGTGACAGGACTGATTCCAGATGATTTACTAATGAACAGAGATATGCTAGAAATGTTACCTACCTTTTATTAAAAATAATTTCTAGGTAAGAAATTGAAGACAAGAAGGTTCTTTCTTCCCCAATTACATTTTTGCAGGACTGAAAACGCAAACAAGCAAAACAGTTCTTTAGGTTAACAAACTGGTTTTAAAATTTCTCATTCCTGATTTGTTTGCAGTCTCCCTTTCTGTGCAAATCATAATGTTACTGCACCTTGAGGTTCAATTTTGCTCGGTTCAAAGAGAAAATGGGTTTCTATCTTGCAACACTTTACGAGGATGCCAAAGACAATACTTGTAAGTATTTCATCAGTCTTAATCTTATCTTCTCCAGAATTTCCTGTAATCTCTGTGAAAACTGTAGAATTGCCCCCTTTGTCTGCTGATGAAATGCAAGGCCAAGAGCAGAAGTTATCATTCCAGATCTCTCAAAGACATCCTGATTATCAAACATCCTGTCAGATACGCCAGGTCAAATTTAGTCCTGCTGTAAACTAATGTAACAGTGTTCAGAGGAGTCTGCCTTACATCCACTGAGTAGCTATTTGGCTCTGTTTGCTTAGATAAATGATCTCAGGCAAAATAGTACTCATTTGGGGGATTTCTTTATAAAACCAGCCAATTACCTTTCACATGGGATTCATAGGTTTAACTCCAAGTCTATTGAACTTAACACAGGTTCTGTTATTTCTGCGGGTATACAAGAGGATCCTTGAGCACTGTGACTGTCATTTGTCACAGTTTTTATCTGCTTCTTTCTTGCAGATTTTTAACTTGGGTAAACCTAAATTTCCAAGAGGAACTCATCTACCCCCTTGCTGAGGCAAGAGTCAAAACAACAAAATAATTTGGTTATGATGGAATGGTTTAGGGCCCAGGAAACATGGGTGCAAATTCTGATCTGCCACAGGGTCCCAGTATGGCACCAGATAAGTCACTTAGGTCTGGGTTTATTGCACCTAATTCTTGCTGTATCACTAGAAGTCTCTATGATAGGAGCATCATCTAAATTTGGAAGCTATGTTTCCTTGAGGGCCAGTGAAGGGAGCTGGGAGCCTGGATAAATTACACTCCTCTGTTGCCTGTGTTTCTCCATGGACTATGCAAAAAATTTATTCTGCTAGCTTAGACACTTCTGCAACATGCCTGAAAGGACTTATGAAAAGTCCTGGCATTGACCTGTACATGGGGCTGATCCAAATGTATAAAGAGATACTTAGCATTTAGTCTGCACAGTAGCGTTGTTGTCGTGGTTTTATCCCAGCCGGCAGC